>OZ024742.1:52611104-52623604 GCA_964016885.1 Eledone cirrhosa | reverse complement strand
AACACAGCCACCACCACTACCACCATCACTACTACCACCACCACAATAACAAAAACAACAGTAACAACAACAACAACAACACAGCCACCACCACTACCACCATCACTACTACCACCACCACAATAACAAAAACAACAGTAACAACAACAACAACAACACAGCCACCGCCACTACCACCATCACTACTACCACCACCACAATAACAAAAACAACAGTAACACCAACAACAACAACACAGCCACCACCACTACCACCATCACTACTACCACCACCACAATAACAAAAACAACAGTAACAACAACAACAACAACACAGCCACCGCCACTACCACCATCACTACTACCACCACCACAACAATAACAACAACAACAAAGCCACCACCACTACCACCATCACTACTACCACCACCACAATAACAAAAACAACAGTAACAACAACAACAACAACACAGCCACCACCACTACCACCATCACTACTACCACCACCACAATAACAAAAACAACAGTAACAACAACAACAACAACACAGCCACCGCCACTACCACCATCACTACTACCACCACCACAATAACAAAAACAACAGTAACACCGACAACAACAACACAGCCACCACCACTACCACCATCACTACTACCACCACCACAATAACAACAACAACAGTAACAACAACAAGAACAACACAGCCACCACCACTACCACCATCACTACTACCACCACCACAATAACAACAACAACAGTAACACCGACAACAACAACACAGCCACCACCACTACCACCATCACTACTACCACCACCACAATAACAACAACAACAGTAACAACAACAAGAACAACACAGCCACCACCACTACCACCATCACTACTACCGCCACCACAATAACAACAACAACAGTAACACCGACAACAACAAAACAGCCACCACCACTACCACCATCACTACTACCGCCACCACAATAACAACAACAACAGTAACAATAACAACACAACCACCACCACTACCACCATCACTACTACCACCACCACAATAACAACAACAACAGTAACAACAACAACAACAACTCAGCCACCGCCACTACCACCATCACTACTACCACCACCACAATAACAACAACAACAGTAACAACAACAACAACAACACAGCCTCCACCACTACCACCATCACTACTACCACCACCACAATAACAAGAACAACAGTAACAACAGCAACAACAACACAGCCACCACCACTACCACCATCACTACTACCACCACCACAATAACAACAACAACAGTAACAACAACAACAACCCAGCCACCACCACTACCACCATCACTACTACCACCACCACAATAACAACAACAACAGTAACAACAACAACAACAACACAGCCACCACCACTACCACCATCACTACTACCACCACCACAATAACAACAACAACAGTAACAACAACAACAACACAGCCACCACCACTACCACCATCACTACTACCACCACCACAATAACAACAACAACAGTAACAACAACAACAACCCAGCCGCCACCACTACCACCATCACTACTACCACCACCACAATAACAACAACAACAGTAACAACAACAACAACCCAGCCACCACCACTACCACCATGACTACTACCGCCACCAAAACAATAACAGAAACAACAACAGTAACAACAGCAAGAGTAACAGCAGCACTAACGATAAGAACATGAAAATAATAACAATGATGTGAGGAAATACACAACCACCACCACCACCACTACTACTACTACTACTACTACTACTACTACTACTACTACTACTACTACTACTACTACTACTACTACTACTACTACTACTACTACTACTACTACTCATCTGCCTGCCCATCTCCAATACTAAATTTTAATCGTTCAATCATAAGCAATATTTCCTTTCATCTTTTATCTCGTATTCACTTACGTATTCATTCTGGGTATTAGTTATTCATTTATTCATTATTGTAGTTGCAGCAGTAGTAGTAGTAGTAGTAATAATAATAGTAGTAGTGGTAGTAGTGGCAGCAGCAGCAGAAGCAGTAGTAGTTGTCGTAGTAGTAGCTGCGGCAGTAGTAGTAGTAGTAGTAGTAGCAGCAGTAGTAATAGTAGTAGTAGCAGCAGCAGTAGTAGTAGTAGTAGTAACAGCAACAGCGGCAGTAGTAGTAGTCGTAGTAGTAGCAGCAGCAGTAGCTGCTATATATGTGGAATGAACACACATAGAATGACAGACGCGTATAGAAATGTTAATATTTGATAATCTAAGACTGTATTTTTGCATCTCTGTGATGTCTTGTTTACTTTTTAACTATATATTTATGTATATCTATGTATTCCGCCGCTTCAGGGCCTTTCTTGTCCTTTCTTGCGGTGACTTTGTGCCTAGAGGACGCAATTTACTTCGCTCTCTCTGATCTGTCTGTCTATTGAATTTGTTTGTTTTATCGTGCGCAAATCATACCAACAATATTTATTTTTCTATTGCACAGGTTGGCAATTTTATGTGGTACTTTCAATTAAGTTGTGCGAAATCACAGCCGGTCTGAGAGATGCTGAGGGCAAAAGACGTGTGTGTGATCTTGTCTCGTTCATTTTTCCTTTATTTCTTTCTTGATATCACTTGTGCGGGCCAACACACTCCTAGCCCCTGATTTCTTTCTTTGCGGGCCAACACACTCCTAGCCCCTGATTTATGTCCTTTGACGTAATTTTTACCCGACGCTGTCATTGACAGAATTTTGCTGTTTTAACAGCTTTTCTTGCGTTGAGTTTTTCTTATTCTCTCTCTCTCTCTCTCTCTCTCTCTCTCTCTCTCTCTCTCTCTCTCTCTCTCTCTCTCTCTCTCTCTCACTCCCTCTCTCTCCTGCTCTCTCTCTCTCTCTCTCTCTCTCTCTCTCTCTCTCTCTCTCTCTCTCTCTCTCTCTCTCTCTCTCTCTTATATATATATATATATATATTTATACTGTGGAACCATGGGTCACGAACAATTTTTCCGATTTTCCGAACATAAAACGTCTCGGATTACGAATATTTCGGGTGTCGAATGGTCTTCAGGAATGAATTAAGTTCGTGATCCAAGGTACCACTGTATATATATACATAGGTCACCAGTTGGTGCTACTGGTAACATGTATCCCAGTACAACCTGTCTCATGGTCGGGTCGTTGGCGACTAAACTGGCAACCCCACCAAGATTTCTTGGTGAGGAGGGTGACTTTGGACATCCTGCAGGACTAAAAACAAAACCTGTCAAAGGGCAAAGGAACTCCTGGGAGCTCTTAAGAGCTCTTGGAGTCAATGGCCATCCAAAACCAGCACGGCCCGCCGAAAGGCGCTGCAGTGCCGGAAAAGTCAACTTCCTGCTACTAGTATGCTGGTAAGCTAGTACAACGTATCTCCAGACGGATAGAGTGGGTCCGTAGCTTTGGTTAGCGACTACTCTAGTGCTTGCAACACGAACAATTTGGGCGAGGGTATAAATGCCAGGTTGGTATCTGGCACCGGGTAACCCACCACACGGAGGAGAAAGCACCTTCTTCAAGACTTGGCTGTCAAATTCTTTCACATGTGTGTAGTAGTGGCGCCCACACACATTATTAGCTATTTGAAAAGATGATGGATTTCGCAACTAACTGCACCGGGGTTCCTGAATTCTGGGGCATGAGAGTGAGATCCGTCATCTCGACAGTAGTCGACGAATGAATGATGAATGATGATATACACACACACACACACACACACACACACACACACACACACACACACACACACACACACACACACACACACACACAATATCACTTTACTTATAGAATTTCACAGTATACAGAAAAAATGAAAATAAAATCAACGATCGGCTAAACTACTCAACTGATTACTGGGGAATATTTAATTATTCCTAATTAATTAACACGTGTTGTGAGGGTTAAATTAAAGAGAACGAAGAATAGAAGCAGAAAGCAAAAATAAAGAGCGACAGGGAGGAATGGCATATAGGAATGTAAGCATGCTTCTTGCTTTACAAGGTAGTATTACTTTAGCGAAATATTTACTTAATTGATTGTCATTTTATGTTTTTCAATTATTTTGACTTAAGGTAAATGTAGTTTTATGTTACTTAAAACTTTTATGTGGTTCTGTATGCGTATGTATGTGTGTGTTATCGTGTGTTTATGATATGGTGAAAGGTTGCTAAAAGTGTCACAATATATAAAGGGCGATGGATTGGCAGAATCGGTAGAGAGTCGGGGGCCATGCTTTGCAACAATAGAGTCACGTCCCTTTTCGGTCTGGGTTCAAATCCTGCCGAGGTTAACTTTGCATTGCATCCTTACGGGGTCGATAAAATAAAGCATCAATAATGCACTGGGATAATTGCTGGTCTTGTGCCAAAAGTAGAAACAAAAATATTAATAGCTTATTTGGTCGCTCTTTATCCAGATTCCTTAGGCTAAGTAACTGAGAGTACAATATGCTCCCTTGGGTAGGACAGTAGTCCATCACAGAAGTAACCCACAGAAGTACAGCTGGTATTAATTTTCAATTGTCTTTACTGGAGCAACGGGAATTGAATTGTTTTGCTCAAGAACACAAAACTAAATCCGGTCCAGGAATCGAAAATATGGTCGTAAATCTAGTACGTTAATTATTTTGACCGGGAGTAAATCTAATCGTTGAAAAATTTACGACACTTTTGTTCAGCAAAGAACAAAAGTGTCATAAACCAAGGTCATGTACAATGTCATATTCAATAAAATTTTGAAAATAATATCAGTAAACACACTGCAGTAGAATATAGATACTGCTTTTTCAGAAATCGGGGAAATCTCTGCATTATCTTGGTTACAAGGCAACCTTAGAAAAGAAATTGTTTTGAAAAAAGCTGAACTGTACAGCGAAACCATCTTTGGGATGTTTACAGAAAATTTGCTTCCACAAGGCTTGTGGCGGTGGATTGTCAAAATCACTAAGTCGTCGAACAAAATTCTTAGTGGTATTTAGCTGCGACTATCTACGTTTTGAGTTCGAAGTTCATCCTTCCAAATTCGGTAAAATACTAGTTTTGTATTAGGTTAATGTAATCGACTTTTCCTCCTTAACCCACTTTGCTGGCCTTGCGCCAATATTAGAAAGAATTATGATGCATGTCGATGAGTTATGCTAATCTTACCCTACGGTCTTGAGTGTAAATCATTTAAAGCTGATTTTGAAGTTTTGTATGATTTCAGATTTATTCTGTATATTTAATCAAAATAAAATATATTTGTGACGTTCATATACAGGGTGACCCAAATATTCTGTTACATTTTTTGAAGTTCTTAGTTTAACATAAAAAAATGGAAATTTTATCTTTATTTTATATCGTTTTAAAGATTATTTTGTCTTCTCTCAGGTTCTGAACTCATCTTTAAGCTAAGAGATATAGTTTTGTCCAAATTTAGAAGGGACCCTGAATGATCTGCTGTGGTTGAGCTACATCAAGCTGGCGAGTCACCATCAGATATTTTGTATCTTCTCAATAAATCGAAAACAAAGCGAATGTTCATCTATAGAAACATCAATCAATTCAGGGACACTGGAGGAGTTCAAGTTAGAGCAAGAACAGGACGTTCCTGGTAAGTTAGGAGTGCCAGGTTCAAGTAAATCATCAGTTCCAGAGTGCACAGAAATCCAAGGTGCTCCATGAGAAAGATGGCTGCTGAACTGAGAGGTTCAAGATAATTTTTGAGGATAGTTGTCAAAAGCGACTTGGGACATGCTTCATTCACGTCGAAACGTTCACAGTCTAACAACTACTTCAAAGGGAATGAAACTTGCAAGAAGTCGTATACTGCTTGTGCAGCTCGATACTCACGGCTTGGACAATGTGCTCTTCACAGACGAGAGGTTATTCATTGTTGAAGAATCTCACAGCAGCCAAATGACAGGTTCCCTGAAGAAAATACTTAGTCATATCCAGAGGATACAAGAAATATCCACCGTACTCAAAAACCCTTATCTGTGATGGTTTGGACTGGAGTGTCTTCGACAGGGAAAACTCATCTTGTTTTTATTCCTGAAGGAGCTAAAATCAAGGCTTGCAAGCTATGAAGAACTCATTCTTGAGCCTGTGGTGACAAATTTGAGCAAAGAATTTTTCCACGGTCATCGCTTTCTCTTTCAAGAGGAAGGAGCACCTGCCCACACTGCCAACAGGTGGCTTCACGTCAATATCTCAGATTTATTATCCAAGGAAGAAAGGCCTTCCTCAAGCCCAGACCTCAACCAATGAACTTTAACATTTGGTCCAAATTTGAGACCAATGCTTGTGTTAAATGTCATCGTTCAGCAACGGCTTTGAAGAGGTCTCTGAAGCGTGAGTGGGATAAAATACCATTAGAACTCTTGTATGCCGCTGTTGAAGCAGTGACTGGTAGACGTAAGGCTGTAATAAAGAAACAAGGTAGATTTATTGAATAATTGTTTCTACTTTAGGCACAAGGCCAGCAATTACCCAGTGCATTACTGGTACTTTATTTTATCGACCCCGTAAGGATGAAAGGCAAAGTCATCCTTGGCGGGATTTGAACTCAGATCGTAAAGGGACGTAACTATGCTGGAAAGCATGGCGTCCGACCCTCTACTGATACTGCCAATCCACTATTGAATAATTGTTTCTACTTTTGGCACAAGGCCAGAAATTACCCAGTGCATTACTGGTACTTTATTTTATCGACCCCGTAAGGATGAAAGGCAAAGTCAACCTCGGCGGGATTTGAACTCAGATCGTAAAGGGACGTAACTATGCTGGAAAGCATGGCGTCCGACCCTCTACTGATACTGCCAATCCACTATTGAATAATTGTTTCTACTTTTGGCACAAGGCCAGAAATTACCCAGTGCATTACTGGTACTTTATTTTATCGACCCCGTAAGGATGAAAGGCAAAGTCAACCTCGGCGGGATTTGAACTCAGATCGTAAAGGGACGTAACTATGCTGGAAAGCATGGCGTCCGACCCTCTACCGATACTGCCAATCCACCGCCCTGTCCACTATTGAATAATGCTTTGCTGTAACATTGCTGAAAATGTTATAAAATAGTGTACAAGTTTTCAAGTAAATTGGTTCAGATTTGGCTGAAATACATTGTTTAACCTTTGCAAAAGAACTTTTGGGTTGCCCTGTATATATTGTGTAGTGTTCTCAACCCCTCATTTCATGTTTATTTATTTTTTTATCAATTAGCTATGGTCCTTTATATTTTGAAACACATTGTTATTTTGTCTATTGGCTTTGATTGTCCTGTCAATATGTATTGTGAAATACCATAATATTATGGCATTACCAATTTCTATACCTTATCTGGATGGTGTTGATAACAGTTTTACATAGTTTCCAGTGGCTATACTGCCACATTCTCTCATGTTTATTTTTGTATTAAAATGGTTTGTTATTATTATTATTGTTTGTATTTTTCGAATTCCCTCAGTTATTTCTTTTTCTTATCTTGTCGAGTGTCTTTCCGACACCTTGGGCAGGGAAACTCACTGTACTCATTCATAAGTTACAAAAATAATCACCTCAGATGTTACACGTCACTCACTTTACAAAGTTACAATATATCATTTGCTTTATACATGTGCACATTATCTTCTTAAAATCATATTTATAACAGAATGATATTCAAGATAAATTTCTTGTGGAAGCTCTCTTATCACGACTAATATCTGAAATTTTCGACAGCTTACCGCTGACGCACGTGCCGTCGGCGCACTTATTTAGTCCTAGTTCCATTTTAATATCATTGTCATTTTTTGCAAATAACTTCATATCATATATGTAGAACAAGTGATTTATAGTTTCTCATAAGCTCTATACCCACGTTTAGTTAAGGCTATATGTATGGTCAATATAAAGAGTCTGCTTGAAGAATGTAATGTAAACTTATTCAGGATTTAGAGATTTGTTTTCACTGTTACAAATGAGAATTATTTCTTATGATTTCATATTGAATGATAGGATCTTCCTGATAATAGGAGTTATTTTGAAAATCTCTGAGGAAATTTCCAATTCTACTGTGTGGTAAACTATCAAATACTTTTTTTGTAATCTGTCAAAGAATTTGATAGATTTTTGTCTATTATGACAAATTCCAGGATCATTTTGTTAACCAAAATAATGGTTTCTTATATAGGCACAAGGACCGCAATTTTGGGGGGAGGGGAAAGTCAATTAAATCGACCCCAGTACGTGACTGGTACTTTATTTTATCGTATTTAATTGTATTTTTGTGACACAGGGGTCTTAAGACACCCGTCTTTGCCTTGTGTAAAGACGATCCCATAATATTTTGGCCGTGGGCCCCAAATACATATTTAAACTTTGTTTTTAGGCATTTTGTTTAAAAAAATAAACATGGTGGAGCCACGCCCTCCTCTCACAACTTTGAGTCTGCTGTCCTGTGACAGAGATGCAGGCGTTTAGCTAAACAACACTGCCCTTAACACACATTTAGGCAGTAATGTCAGCATAAAAAACAACAGGAACAGCACAAAAAAAAAGACGAAAGAAACTATGAC
This sequence comes from Eledone cirrhosa, assembly GCA_964016885.1. NCBI lineage: Eukaryota > Metazoa > Mollusca > Cephalopoda > Octopoda > Eledonidae > Eledone > Eledone cirrhosa. The sequence continues at coordinate 52,615,050 of OZ024742.1, read as the reverse complement.
AACAAAAGCAATAACGAAATTAACAAAAAAAAAAAAATGAACAGCGACAGCACCAACAGCAAAATCGATAGAAGTCTAGAAAACAAAGACAACAACACCAACTGCACCAAGAACAACAACAGAGGTTTTATTTTTCAATGCTAAACACGAAGGCTGCATGGTGAGCTAAGGCGCGTGCTCTAAGAAACGAGGGAACAAAAGCTGTTCGATGGGCCCGCATTGCAAAGGCGCAGCGTATCAACAAAACCAAGATTTGGTCTTTGATGGACCGAGATGGACTCGAGCTGAACGATTCAAGGCAAATGTGTGAGGCCTTTCGCCAGCACTTTGCACGGCTGTTAGGGGGGAGTGGCGGATCGGAGAAGGTGGCCGAATTCAGTCCCTACCTCAACGGCATACAGCGTCTCTCCACGGCCGATGCTGAGCGCTGCGAAAGACCGATAACTTCGGCCGAAATTCGGGATGCCCTAATCGACTTCACGAGGCGCATGTCACCCAGTTTGGATGGTCTGCCCTACGAGCTTTACGTAGATATGTCAGACTTGTTCTCAGATCTTCTCAAAGCGCTCCACTGCAACTGGCAGCAGAACAGTAGCATTCACAGTTCTGTGAGGTAAAGTTGCTCGGGGTTTGGTTCGGACCAGAACTCCAGGTGGATAAGGATTGGGACCATGTCACGATCAGAGTAGCCACTCTCACACAGAAATGGGCCGAGAGGAAGCGAAGAAACCCTTCTGTACGCACTCGTCATGTGTCTGTGCATTGCTGACTCGTGGAGTTATGTCCAACAGCTGTTGTCACCTGTAGAATGGATCCGGCTATCGACCGAGTCCATTATTGATATCATCCCACCACCTTCTTTTGGCCGGGAAGTACATGCAAATTTCCTCTGTATGGTGGCGGTAGCGAAAGAGGTTGTGTGGTGGACTAGGGTGAAAGGACTGAAGGCAGACACTTTTCTCTTCGGCCAATCTCTCCTCGACCGTTTCAAGTTTTACTTGGAAAGGAAGGTGGGGGTGGAGAGAAAAGTGATGCCCCCCCCATTACATTTGCTGAAAGGTGGGTGAATGTGGTGAGAGTGGCGCCTGTGAATAGACCTGATTTGAGCATGCACCTGGCTAATTTGTGGAGGAGAGGCGTATCCTTCTTTGGTGTACATGAAGCGTCGGGTGGTTCAGGATTGGTGGGGTATCCAAGTCGCTCCTGGGTGATTATCCCCCCTATTGAGGGATTGTAATTGTTGTATTTTCTTGTTATTTTGTTTTTGTTATTTATTTTGTTTACATGTTGATTTATGTAAAACCGCCACTGTCTCTGTCTTTTTGTATTATCCCCTACATATAGTCTCTTGTGGCCAATAAATAATATTATTATTATTAAGAGTGGGGAATTGGCAGTATCGGTAGAGCGTCGGACATCATTCTTTAACGATCCTTTCAGCGAGTCTTTCAGAATCAAACATCTCTAACTGATCCAGCTGGATTCCAAAGCATGATCAGGCTCATGGATGTTATCCAACTATCTTGCTCGAGGTCTTGATGGGAGAAGACCTGACGGTCTTACCCTGGGCCCCTGGTCAAGAGGAAGGTCCCTTATCTGAGACGCCACAGTTAGTGACTCCTTTGCATCTTCCCTGATCCTGGATGCAGTGGTAAGGGCGTGAGCTAGTGCATCTGCAGCCGAACGGAATAAAATCCTAAAATACAGTGATCTGTCGGCTTACTACATTTTCCAGGCAGTGGCGTTCGAGACGTTTGGGGGAATCGAACTACTGACTGTCAGGTTTTTATCTTCACTGGCGGCTCACCTAACCGAGGTAACTAATGATGCTTGTGAGGGTGCTTGGTTGTTCCAGCACGTCAGCCTCGCCATCACCCGAAGCTACGCAGAGAATGTGCTCGCTTGCCTCAAAAGTTATTAGAGAGATTTCCCAGTGCCCCTTGCAGCTCTGGTAGCTGCTCCTTTGACCACCCCTTTCGTCTAGCTTTTGTTGTATGTGGTCTTAGGTGTGTGTTACCTCCTTCTGTATTTTTTTCTTTCTTTTTTTCTTTCCCTTTCTTTTGTATATATTATATTTATTTGTGTTTTCATCTGTAAGCATTATATTATTATATTATTTATACATATAAATGTATGTATATGCACGATATACAAGGCACACACACACACACATATGCGACAGCGTGTTGAAAAAAATCCTAATCTCTTCGTCTTTCTCTTTCACTCTCTCTCTCTCTCTCTCTCTCTCTCTCTCTCTCTCTCTATATATATATATATATATATATATATATATATATATATATATATAAACACTTATTAGCAATACATACCATTTTCAAAGACCTCCCTGTATAGATAAGAAATGTATAATCTGTAAACTAAGCCCCCATATTAACTGTAAAACTAGAAATGTAGTATATAGCATAAGATGTACTGAGGGACAATGTAGAGATAAGAATATAGTGTACATAGGTGAGACAGCTCGTAGTATAGGGGAACGGATAAATGAACACTGGCGAGAGCTTCAAGATAGTAAAGAATCATCTGTACTCCACCAACATGCTAAAATAGAACATAAGGGTAAATTAGAGAACATAGAAATAAAAATAGAATCTACACACAGAAAAGACGCAATGTTTAGACAAATCACAGAGGCAATAAACATAAATGAAGTCCAACCAAAATTAAATAGAAAACATGAATGGAACAGCAACATTACAACTTATAATTAAGGACAAAATGAAAACACACACACACATAGAACAAACAACCAACCAGTAACATGTAAATAAACAAATAAATAAACAAATAAAAACACACGCAGACACCCGGATATAACACATGCGCAAACTAAGCACACAACACACACACAAACAAGATGGCGTAGGACAGAACGAAGGAGAGGCACACAAACAAAGAAAATAATCCCCAGTCACTGAAGAGGTCACAGAATGTGTGACGAAAGAACTTTGACAATATATGAACAATCGTCTGGTTGTGGAACCAACCAACCAACCGAAAATTTTAAAATTCCTAAATTTATAAATTTAATTTATAATAAATTGAAGTGAAAGCAACTGGTGCGTGTGTTTCTTATTGGCAACATGACCCTCCCAAAGCATAACAATATTGGTTTCAACACACGTTTTCAAATAAAGAATCTTGCTAAACAAATTCAGAAACGAAGCAGTGAATCTTGAAATAAGCAATACTTTAAATTATTTATGTTTAATCATGTGTTACAAAATTTAGTAGATAAATTATATAACATTCATTCATCATTTATTCAAAGTAATCCAGCTTATTTTACTAACGGGGTTAAAAATAAATAAAACGGACCCCCCCCCCCCTTATTATATTATAGATTTAAGTTGTTTTCATCTTACACTAAAATCATATGGACAGGTATTCTACGTGAACAAATGCTTTGTGAAAAGAATGGTGTAATAATACCTTCAGAAACTAATATTGCTATTTCCGGAACGTGTCGATACTTATAGTAAATGCATCAACTTCTTTATAGAAATTATTGTATATCATTCCAAGCTGTAGGTGCAGCAATTGCAAATATGAATGATGGACACATTCATTAAATGTCATAATATTTATAAATCCATCGGTAAGTCAGTTTATTTCCATAACTGTTAGGCTTGCTTCAGTTCGACATTCGACATAGCTATGCCAATCATTAATACAAAATAGTCGTTTTGGGAATAGAAAATGGTGTGATATCCGTTGGTTTGTGTATTTACTAAATTTCTATATTGTCTTCGTATTGTAATTGTGATTGTTTACCCTAAGGTGGACTCTGATTGAGTAAACCTATGGTGAAATGCAGTCTAGTTATGATAATACAAAGCATAGTGTATCTAGAAATACTTTGTCAAATATTTCTTCCTTTTTTTATGATAGATAGGTTGTGACTTGAGTCATGTTCGGCAGCTAT
>OZ024742.1:52581104-52606104 GCA_964016885.1 Eledone cirrhosa | reverse complement strand
ATATATATATATATATAACGAAGAAAATGTGGTAAGGAACCAGGTGGACCATAACGCACCAAAGTACTCAATACTTAGAGTAGTAGAGTGGGTAATAGGAACGAGTAGGACCCCGACGGCTGAGCTCAAGCCGTTTCGACGGCTAATGCTGGACTAAACTGATTTTAGTCCAGAATTAGCCGTCGAAACGGCTTGAGCTCAGCCGTCGGGGTCCTACTCGTTCCTATATATATATATATATATATGTATATGTGTATATATGTGTGTATATGTATATATGTGTATATATATATATGTATATATAAGTATATATGTATATATATATATATATGTGTGTGTGTGTCTGTGTGAATGTAGCGAGGATAATACGTCAACAATGACGTGTTCATCAGAAAGTCGTAATGCAGACAGTCAGGTATACAGACAAATATTATAAGGGCTCGACGGGGATCGATAACCGGCGCCTAACACCCCTTTAACAACAGAACATTGAAAAATAAAAGCTGCAGTTAATATCTTTAGACCGCAATGAATATAGAAATGCAAGTTTGAAGTCAATCGGAGTAGAAATGTGGATTTGTATAGACTTTGCAAAAATGAGGACACACACACAGACAACTACAGTTATATATATATATATAATAGCTGTGTATCCCGGTGTTACACGGGTAAGATCATTGGTAATAGCACTTCCAATGAGAAACGTTTATTTGTGAGTGCCTATTGGGGAATTTTTGTTGTTTGAATTTTTTGATATTTCTATCTTGTTATAACCTTTTTTACACGGCCAAAACCCACGCTGGAGAGAACTCGTCCATGGATCTCTTGAATTTTACCCGCTCTAGATAGATAAATATATTTTTATGTGTATATTTATATATATGTATATGTGTATATATATATATGTGTATATGTGTTTATATATGTATGTATATATATGTGTATATATGTGTGTGTATATGTATATATGTGTGTATATATATATGCATATGTATATATATATGTATATATATGTGTGTATGAATGTGGCGAAGATAATACGTCAGCAATGACGTGGTGGTCATAATGTCGTTATGCAGACAGTCAGACATACAGACCCGGCGTTGCACGGGTAAGAACATTGGTAATAGCACCTCCAATGAGAAACGTTTATTTGTGAGTGCCTGTTAAAAACTCACGAAAATATACCGACAGGAAACTTGTTTTATTTGGAGAAAATTAAGAAGTAGAAAGTACAGTTTAGCTGTCTACGTGCATTGTTCATAGAAATATTGTTGAGCCCTTCTTTTCATACTCCTCTGTTTTGGCCCTTTGGAGTAAATGTGAAAGAGAAAGTCACAGGTTAAGTGGGCAGAACGTTCCAGTGCCATAGCAGTAAGGCGTAGGCTACTTACCTCAAAAGTTCATTCGCACTCTTTCCACTAAGTTACTCTTTCTCTCTATCCCTGTCGGTGCAGTCCCTTGCGAATTTCTCGCGTAGGCCTGGTGTCGATGTGCATTTGATCCATCTACCTGATGCACATGTCCGCTTTGTACGGCATTTGGCGGAAGGAGTGACCAGCAGTACGTTGTTCGGTATTATTACGAAAAGGTGTAGCAGAGAATCCTGCGTGAACTAACAGCTCGGGAGGAAACTGCTTACCTGGAAGATTCATTTGCCATCGTTCTTGTCAATGTTCCGTTTAGTTGGTATTTGTTGGTCTACAGTTAGATGAATGGCGCACAAAGAGGTAATGTGTATTGGCAAGAAGTGCAACAGGGCTGGCTTGCCTCGCTTATATTATATATTAAAATAACAGATTAAAGTTTAAGCAAAGAATCGCTGCTTTCATCCTTAACGGGATCTTCTGAAACAAAAAAAAAAATCAATCTGTGAACGCAGAAGTAAATATTTCTAAAAACGTTCCAACCGAAGGAAAACAGGAAGACGATACTTTGGTTCGTGAAGACGTTCCTTGGCAATTAACGGAAAATAGCGAACAGAATCATTCATCAATGTTCGTCAGAATGTCTTAATGCAGACAAACAGGCATACAGACAGATATTATGAGAGCGCGACGGAGATGGATAACCGGCTCCTAACACCCCTTTAACAATAGGAAATTGAAAAATAAAAGCTGCAGTTAATATCTTTAGAACGCAAGGAATATATAAATGAAAGTTTGAAGTCAATCGGAAATGTGGATTTGTATAGACTTTGCAAAAATGAGGAAACACAACAGACAACTACAGTTTTATATATATATAGATTACGTTAAGTCGAGTCAGGAAAACCATATTGTTTTAAATTAGTATTTTTCAATCTAGCTAACTTGGTCATTTGCAATTGGAACACATGTATACTTATATCTGTGTTCATCCCTCTCATATATCCAATTATATATAGTTACTCGGTATACTGCTCCATTTAATCTACAAATTAAAGATAATATCCCTAAAAATTTTTTTACTATCCTAGAGAAAAACTTCCCGCCTAACCATAAATACCATCAACTTTTAAATAGATCAACTGTCAAATTTTCCTACTCCACTACCAAAAATATAAGCGCGTACAATGCATATAAATGTAAAAAAACCACGAATATACCACCAACACATCAAACCAACCATAATACTAAAATAAACCGCAACAAACCACCATCTCCTTCACATATAACAAGTCGAGTAAATTCCACACCAAATTTGACTAACTCCCCTGATATAATATTCACGAATGGTTATAACTGTAGAAACAAAAGAAATTTCCCATTAAAGGGAAATTGTCTTATTAATAACATAGTATATAAATGTAAAATTAGCACTAAGGACTCAACTTATTCATATATAGAAGCTACGTCTAACCAATTTAAAGTAAGATTTAATACCCACAAACATAGTTTTTAAAAATGCCGGATTAGCTAATACAGCATCATTGGCTCAAACAATTAATAATTATAGAACAAAAAATATCGATTACAACCTGACCTGGAGTGTGCTCAAAAGGGCCACTCCTTATCAAAATAACAGATATGAGTGTAGATTATGCTCCCAGGAACTTTTTGAAATAATGAAATCTAAGGATATCCTATTAAATAAGCGACAAGAATTAATTATATCTTGCAATCATAGAATTAGAAGAACTTTCAAATATTATAAACCTAATTAATATACACCTTACACTTATATTTTACATATTATTATAATTAGTTTTTTTAATTTAGTTAACCTATAATTAGTACTTTACTACAGAGAACTTCATAATTTTATTTCCCTCTTACAGCTCTCTTTTCCTAAAATTAATACCTAAAAGTATACATATAAATTAATTTAATTTCCTGTTATGAATCGAGATTCCTTGTAGTCGATATAAGATTGGTATTTCTCACTACTACACTTATCCCAACATTTTATTTTCCTTCGTTTTTAAAAACATTCTTTAATAACATCTAATTCTTATTTATCACATCCATATGAATTAATATACATTTATCCCTATAAGTATACCTATCAATTAATTTAATTTCTTTTTATAGATCTAAATTCCTTGTGTTTTAAATAAGACTGGTATTTCTCACTAATACCTTTACCCTAAAATTTTACTCTCCTTCGGTTTTAACATTAACATTATTCTTTAATAACATCAAATTTTCGTGTACCCTTCACCGGCTTGACCTCTTTTCATCCTCAAAGTATTCTTTTCTTTCAAAGTATTCTTTCCATTCAAAACATGAGTCTGAATTCCTCTACCCGTAAACAAAATTTCTACTACTACTATTCTATCAACTTGACCTCTTACTACTTTTCTATTGGTCAATTCAAAACCTGTTCCCAAACAGACCTATTATATTAAATCTTTGTTGTTTTTTTTTCAATAAACAAATCTCATTATTTCTGAGGGCAGCATATATATGTGAAGGTATGTATATTTCTTCTGATAGTTTGTAATATTTTTACATAGATCTATATGATATACATACCAACACACATATATATCCTAGAAACGATCGTAAAATGATGAATTTTTTAATATAAGAAACTTGTTCTTTGTTTTTATCCATTGTTTTTATTAATTTATATATATATATATATATATATATATATATATATATATATATATATATATATATATTCATGTATATATAATATATAATATATAATGTATATATATATAAAGAAAGAGAGAGAGAGAGAGAGAGAGAGAGAGAGAGAGAGAGAGAGAGAGAGAGAGAGAGAGAGAGAGAGAAAATGAGGGGTTTGCTCTAACATAGCTGTTATACATACATGGCTGTAAGGTTTGTATATCGAATAATTTACGAAGTTTACAAATAAACATTTGGAAGTATCTAGTTATAAATTGTAAAGCTGGTGGCCCACCTATTTTCATCAGAAGCAAATGTGAAAGCAGCCGACAATTGTTTCTGGTTGTGTTGCCATTGGCAAGGTATGCACCCCTTTCCTTGCCTCATACTGTAACTCAAATAAACCCCTTAAATATAGTTTTAACACTTATGAACCGATTCACCTTATTTGCATACGCAGTACTAGGCTGGCTCAACCTGAACAAGAAATAGAATTAGGTTGTTCGCTCCGTATATTATTAGCCATAACCTTACAAGCACACACACATGTATATATATATATATATATATATATATATATATATATATATATATATATATATATGTGTATATAGTGAGAGAGAGGGTGTGAGGGAGTGAGTGTGAGAGAGAGAGAGAGTGAGAGAGAGACTGAGACATCAGTGAGTGGGAGGAAGAAGGTAAGAAAAGATGATAAATAGAGGAAAGAATGACAAAAGAATGGTAGAGTGTGGAAGTAAGATGATAGGAGGAACAAATTAGAAATAGAAGGGTGATAGTCAGAAGATCGAAATAAAGCGAGGAAAGAAAGAGAAATCGAATTACTGAAATAAATATGTTCATGTATGTATGAGATATATACACCTCCTATATATCTATATGTCCATACTTATAGACATACTGTATATGAATACATATACATACACACACACACACATATATATACATTCGTGACATATTTACTTCTCTCTCTCTCTCTCTCTCTCTCTCTCTCTCTCTCTCTCTCTCTCTCTCTCTATATATATATATATATATATATATATATATATATATATATATGTATGTAAAAGATAAACAGAAATAACAACACAATCGGTACAGTATATGGAAGGTATATATTAGGTTAACGCTTGATATAGCAGGAAGAGGGTCTTAACGTTTCGGACGCTAGTCCTTCAACGAAGAAAGAATGAGAAATAAAATAGATTAACGGGACGGGCGGGTTGGAATTTGAAAAAATGTCTTTAGATTAAAGTAATAGGTCCATTTATGCTGACATCTTTTGCAAAACTGTTGGTGCTGGCGTTTTGTGTCTGATTTGTTTTTTAGAAAAGCGGATGATGGCAGGCGTCGACCTGAAATAGAAAAAAGAACGTTTTGTAAAAAGAGATATACTTTAACACGTGCGTAAGCATGAGTGTGTGTGTGTTTGTGAGGGGGGGTGTAAGTGTGTGTGTGTGTGTGTGTGTGTGTGTGTGTGTGTGTGTGTGTGTGTGTGTGTGTGTGTGTGTGTGTGTGTTATTATAGTTCGCTACGAAGCTAAGAAGAGATATGTGTGTATATGTGAGTAAAAGAGTGTGTGTGCATGTAAGTACGAAGCTATGAGCAAAGAGAAAGTGATAGGAATCTAGGGGTGTGATAATGGACGGTGTATTAAAGAAATTGGGGAGGTGAGTTGAGTCCAAGAGGGGAATAGAACCCAAGACGATGAATCCGACTTTGTTCAGTCCTGGTGCGCGAGGCCTGTGATCCATGATGTAAAAGGACACCCAGGACTGAAACATGTAGGGAAGAATGACCAGGAGAACAGAAATGACGGGCGACAGGAGTATCCAAACCAAGTTGTATGTCCCTCAAATGTTCGGCAAACTGGTACGCCATAGGGCGTACCGTTTGTCCGATATATAAAGACCCGCAAAGGGAACACCGGAGGGCATAGACAACGTGGTTGGATGTGCAGGTGAAGGAATGACGGATACGGAAAGACCCGTTAGGGCCTGTAAGAGTGGTGAGAGTGGAAATAAAGGGACAAGTGTTGCAGCGGGAACAGAAACAAGGATGAGAGCTGGGTGGAGTCGTGGGAGAGGACGAAAAAGAACTATGAACCAGGAGGTCGCGGAGGTTTCGGGCGCGCTTAACAGCAGTAATGGGTGGGTTTGGAAAAAAGCGAGAAGTGACGGGGTCAGAAAAGAGGATACGGAAGGAACGGAGGATATGTCGACGGAGTCGTAGGGTGCTGGGATGGTAGGTGAGAGGGAAAGGAACACGGGTGTTGGGAGGGCGGGGGTGAGGTGAGAGGGCTGTGGGGCGGTCTGTTTCACGGTTCACGGGCCTCGGTGAGAGCAGCTTGGATCAAGATGGGGAGTATCCACGCTGGATGAAGCAAGAAGCCATGCAAAGGGAATGGGTTTCGAAATCGTCGTCCTGGCTACAGAGTCGACGAAGACGGAGGATTTTGGAATAGGCTATGGAGTGTTTGGTGTGGGTTGGATGGGAGGAGGTGAAGTCGAGATAGATGGAAGTAGAGACGGTGTGGTGAGAGTGATTAATAGATAGAGAGACATCTAGAAAAGCGACAGAAGAATCGGAGACCGAGGCGATGAAATTGAGAGCAGGATGGAAACATTGGACAAAAGAAAGAAAACAGTCAAGCTGTTCTCGTGATAGAGAGGTGGCGTCGATACATCGTCGATATAAAGACGGTATAGCTCAGGAGTCGGTCCAGCGTACTGGGAGAACATCTGGACTTCGACGTAGCCAACAAACAAGTTGGCATAGTTTTGACCCATTCTGGTTCCCATCGCTACCCCAGAGACCTGCTGGTAAAATTCACCCCAAAAAAAGAAAATCCATTAAGGGTGAGAACAAGCTCAGCCAGACGGAGAAGAGTGGTGTGCTGGGGTAAGGGGTAGGGCGTAAATCTAAAAAATACTGGAGAGCGTGGAGGCCGTCATCATGAGGGATGACGGTATAGAGAGAAGTGATGTCCAGGGTAAAGAGAAGGCGGGAGGGACCAGGAGGGAAGGAGAAAGAGTTGAAAAGTCTAAGGGCATGATTTGTATCGTGGATGTGGGAGGGGAGATTGCCGACCAACGGGGCGAGGATGGTGTCTAAATATTCAGAAATTATCTCGGTGGGGCAATTGCACGCAGAAACGATAGGACGGCCAGGATTATTTTGTTTGTGTATTTTGGGGAGGAAGTAGATGGTGGGTGTGCGAGGGGTGCGTACAATAAGGTTGGTGGCTGTCGGGGGTAGGTGAGAGGAGATCAGCTCGTGGATGGTGCAGGACATATGTGTGTATATAAATTTAATTATAGAAATAGTAGATTAGTACTGTTTCATTCGTAAAAAGAATAGTCGGAAAATCGTGATGATTCCTTATGAGTGAAACTATTCTAGTCTTGTAGACGTCATTTCTACAATGAAATGAATATACCAATTCTTTACTAACGTATTGAGCACTCTTTGTTTGACGGTGGACGCTTTCTGATTTACATTGATTTCCTACACACACACGCACACACGCGCGCACGCACACACACACACACACACACACACACACACACACACACACACACACACACACACACACACACACATATATATATATATACCGTCGCTTCTCTCTGGTCTCTCCTTTTGAAATAGTAAAGTATTTCTTTTTATCAATTATTGAAATATTGTAATTGGTATTCTGTTTTATTATTCATTATTTATTTATTTATTTAATTATTGAAATATTTCAGGTAGGTATTTTTTATTTTATTTACATCTTTAAATAGTTATCGAGATAATAAGATAGGAACCAAAACATTTTTTCATTTACTCTGAGGTGAGCAACTGAAACCTAAAAATCGTTTGTTTTTTGTGAAATTCCAGTGAAATGCACTACAATATATAACAATGGTCATGAAAATGAAAACAAAATTCAACGAAACTGGAAAGCGAAAGAATTTGAGACTGTTCAGGACACGGAGCTTTGCCGGTGGTACTCCATTAAGGAGAGCATGAAAAGCTGTGGCGTTTTGAGAACTTTGGTGCACATACATCGGAAAGGAACGTATTTGTTCGTGGCTTTACGATCGTAAGACCATACATGGATCTGCTGAGCCATATATCCACAGAGGAGACGAAATAAGAAGGCAAGGATAAAGAAAAAGACAAACACTTACGAGCCACAAAGGATCCAAGGGAGCCCTGGAGGATCTGAGAGCCACTGGGAGTGAGATGGCCTGCGATGCAGACAATATCAGTGAATAAAAAGAAAATGAAACTCTGGGGCGGACCCCAATAAGAAGAAATTTGTAAAAAAAAAAAATGTAGGGGGAAACCAGTGGGTAAATGCTAAGGCGACAAAAACTAGAGCTAGGAAAAACAGAGACCCTGGGAAAAAGTAATCTCAAGTACTTTGTACAAAAAAGGGACGTGCTGTCATGGGGTAACTGGGACAGGCTGCATGGTTGCGCGTCTCAGAATCTATGCGAGCTACTCCCAACCTGTTCATCCCAAATATTCCAATCAAAACCAGCATGGTAACACAACACACACGGTAACTGCCCAGGAAGTATCCTGAGGTTGCACGTACTGTTCCGATGAAGAGGGGAAAGTATACAGAAGCAGTACAGATTGTAGGTGCGGAAAAAACAGTCTTTTTAAAACTTTGCAGAAATATTGTGAGATTGCCGACTTGGCTTCATCAGTTACAAAGCCAAAGTCAGTCACACTAACATTCGTGACCACTACAAATAAAAGACTCGGGGTGGCCACGACTGATATCCACGCAAATGTCATGTCAGTGGCCACCACTGACACCCCAAATCTCACAGCAATGCTACTACTAAATGTCAGAGGCCTGGTAAAACTGATCAACATAAGTAAGATCCCTTACCTAAGAGACCTAGCCACAGACAGTTAAACAATATACAAAGCACTAGCATAGTGGATGTAGAAATACGCATACCCATGTATGTTGTATTTCGTATTGACAGGAGGGACAGGACTCATAGTGAAATTGTTTGTATCTCCTTAAAGATGTCACACCATTAGTACTGTTGCCACATTCCAACTCTTTGAAACGCTAATATTACACGTAATGCAACTCAAAATAGTAATATGTGTCACACATCGACCACAAGATGCACCTTGATATGAGGACAAATTTGAAGATCGCCTAAGAAAGGTAAAAGTGCTAATCGATTTGGATCAGAATCTTAACATACTACTGCTGGGAGATTTTAACCTCCTCAAGGTTATATGGCCAGAAAGTCGCCCACTCTCAGAAATGACGGCACTTGAACAAAGGCGAACAGAATCATTTCTGGACCTTACAAACAGATTTTCATGGAACAAATGGTACTTAATCTAACAAGAAGTGAGAATATCCTAGATCTCTGCTTCAAAAATAACACGACCCTAATTCATCAACTATTTTCTATTAAGATAATCTAGTAGAATTAATAATGTATAGTCCGAGGAAGACTAGATATACAACCGAAAGGAATCAACTGTTCTCTATCCAGTTCCACAAAGCTAACTGAAAAAGGATTCAGGAGGAGATCATGAAGCAAATCTGGACCGAGAGACTCTGTAAAGAAGATGTGAACATATAACTTGAGCAATAATCAAGCTGGGAAACTAATGCAACTTGGAAATAATACGAGCCATATGTTCTAAGTTTTCCACGGAAAGAAAGGCCAACAGACACAAAAAATATTTGTCCCAGAGACAGGAAAATCCTTCTGAGAAGGAGAACGAAGATCTCAAAGCGGCCATATACACAAGTAAAAACAAGAATTAATTCCATTTAAAGCAGGCACTGTTTGAAATTGAAATTGAACTCAAATTCTCCCATGAAAAGAAGGGGACAGAAAGGGAAGCCAAGGCAATAGAAAACATAAAGTCTAACCCTAAAGCCTTCTTTAAGTTTGCAAAAGAGACCGCCTCCGTATACAACGGTATGGGGCCACTTTTCCATAAAAAAGGCACACTGACCACAGATCTCCACGGGATAAGTGAGGTACTGAACGAGCAATATAAAAGTGTTTTCACACCTCGAAAGAGAAACACGCAAATAAATAAGCCAGATGAGTTCTTTAACACCACTGGATTACACAGAGAAATGGCAATAATCAGCTATGTAGATATTAAAAGAGAAATATGTAGTATCAACTATAGACGAAATGAGACCAAATTCAGATGCTAGGCCTAATGGTTTTCCGTTAGCAAAACAACTGCAGATCCTCATATAAAGATCCATTACAAGTTGTAAACTACATGGAAAACTAAAAGACGGCATAATATGTCCTATCCAAAAAGGAAGAAGCAGAGCAGATACAAAAAACTACAGACCTGTCTCTCTAACCTCACATATCAGCAACGTCATGGAAGAAATCATCAGAAGAAAAGGGTCTTCTAACTGACAGCCAGCATGGCTTTCGCCGGGGTAGATGTTGTCTTACGCAGCTCTTACAGCATCATGACAGGATACTCAAACAGCTACTCGACCATTCAAACTTAGATGTGATATATCACGACTTTGTGAAAGCATTCCACAATGCTGATCATGGAACGATATATCATAAACTACGTAAGTTTGGCACAGCAGGAAAAGTAGGTGAATGGCTTCATAACTTCTTAAAAGTCAGAAGCCAAACTGCTGCAGCCAATGTGGCCTTTTCAAACGAAACATCAATAGCAAGCGGCGTGCCCCTGAAAACCGTCTTAAGGCCACTACTGTTTGTGGTGGCTCTCTCAGACATGCCCTCTGTAAAACAGACAACCTTCTTCACCAGCTATGCGGATGACACGAAAGTAGCACAGGTATTCAAGAAACTGGCTGATTCTACTCTCTTACAACAGGATATAAATGCCATATACGAATGGGTTGAAGACAATAATATGCAATTTAGTTTTAAGCCATCCACTATCAACCTACAAACATAGGACAACCACAACAAAAGTACAGGGGTAATCGAAATTCCCGAGTCAAAATCAATGCGAGACCTGGATATTGACATGCATCGTTTCATGCAACATCACCAACATTACGACAATGTGCAGAAGATTGGTGGGGTGGATTCTGAGGACTTTCAGGAAAAGAGACTGAGAAATCATGCTGGCACTCAGGAGGACATTCGTTCTCAGCCGACTGAGTTATTGCTTTCAGCTAAGGTCACTCCACAGTGTAACACTAAACACAGAACTTGAAGCAATCCAACGAAGCTACACCAAGAGGAATGCCTCAATGAAAGTTACTGGGAAGGCTGAAAGAACTAAAGCTTTGCTCCCTGGAGAGAAAACAAGAGAGACATGTAGTGGTACATGAACGGAAGATCGTTGAATACAGGACCAGACCAAGAACAGGACGCCACTGTACATTGCCAAAGGTTCCACCAGTCGCATCAGGAATAAGGACGACATTCTGAAATAGCCTGGGGTTCAAAGAAACCAGTTCTTTAATTAGCTGCCAAACAATCTGAGAGATCTACGTAGTGTAAATGTAAATGTTCTTATCAGACATCTCGCCATTCTGCTGACAAGAAGTCGGGGATGAACCCGCATCACAAAGTGAATCGCAAATAAGGGCAGCAGCAAAAAACTCCCTTTTGCATCAATGGCCAACTAGGGAAAGCTGGCTGTAGAAAGTGCATGTGCGTATATATATATATATATGTATGTATATATATATGTATATACATACATTATATATATATATATATATATATATATATATATATATATATATATATATATATATATATATATAGTGATAGAGTGAAAAATAACATGGTCGGCTGTACAAAAAGGGGTTTTATTTACAGTATTAACAATTGTTTCATTGATCAGGTGAGTATAAAGGCCGCTAATCAATCGAAGTTGCGTATTATATATATATAATAATGTATGTAAGTGTGTTTGTGTGCGCGTGCGTATGTATATGTGTTTGTATGTATGTATGTTTCTTCTGGTTTTATAATTTCACAAATCTTTGCCAATAGAGTAAGAGAGAGTCGGTTTCTAACATAGTTTCAGGACTCTCTCATTGGAATTTACACAACATCAACTAGGTAGATACGTCTGCATGTATGCATGCATGCATATGTGTGCAGGTATAGATATTATTGTATGTGTGGATGTGTATGTTTTGAGTTGTATGTGTGCATGTGCATACGCTTTGTATATGTACATGTGTATATGCAATTATTAGATTTTTTTGGAATGTTTTACATATTTTTAGTGTTCCATTAATGGATTGCACTTGTAATTTCCTAACTAGTTGTGTTCTTTTTGTTTCTGTGAAGCCCGGCTTCTCAAGATTTGTATTGAGGCAGTTACTAACATACCCCAGTGCCCCAATAATCACAGGCATAAATCTGAAGGTATAATCAGGGTGGAGTATCTGCAGATTTCTCATTAGATCTGCATAGATATTATCCTTTTCGCTGATCTTTGATTATTATATTGGCATCTGCTGGGCAGCTAACTTCCACTGCTGTGCATACCTTCTTTTCCGTCCCATATCATTATATCTAGTCTGTTATGCCTGTATTTTATTGGGGTTTTTACTGGAATGGAACATTCCACCAGTACTCTTTCATATTATGTATATGTATGTCTTCCACATTTCTGTAGCTTTTAATGTGTTTATTATCGGGGCTATCTTTTCTACGGATTGCATTGTACAGTATTTTGGCCACAACATCATGCCTCATAGGTAGATAGAGTACCGTGATGACATATTTGGACAGCTGCTTATGACATGGGTGACATCTTCGATGTTAATTCTGCAGAGTCTGCACTTGTCACATATAGGTGTTTTACCTGCATCCCTATCTCTTTTGTGAATCAGGTATTTCGTGTTGATTTCCTTTTCTTGGATTGCAAAAGCGTATCCCTCAAAGTAGGAGCCAAAATAGCGGTTGTTGGTCCAAGATAGACTACTTTGTTAATCTATATTACTCTCAATCTATGTATGTATGTATGTACGTATGTACGTATGTATTTATGTATATATGTATGTATGTATGTATGTATGTATGTATGTATGTATGTATGTATGTATGTATGTATATATGTATGTATGTATGTATGTATGTATGTATGTATGTATGTATGTATGTATGTATGTCTCATGGTCGGGTCGTCGGCGACTAAACCAGCAACCCCATCAAGCTTGTTTGGTGAGGAGGGTGATATTTGGACATCCAAATAGTACTTTTTTTCACCTGGGAGTGAAAGGCCCCCAGTTGTTGTCACAACATCTTTCTAGGACAGTGAAACTCTGAAAAAAATAAACCTGCGGCTTCGAAAGCATCCGATGATATGCTCAGAGAGTGGGATTGGTCGAATGCAAGGCCTTTCCTCATTTAAAAAACCTTCAAAGCACAGGCATTGCTTGTTCAATATATGTTACAGGTTCGTGTGGGTGGCCGTAGCCTAAAAGTGTACCAAACTCTATAATCTGACAAGCGATTGCAGAGTTTGCAGCCATAATGCATGTGTGTGTGTGTGTGTGTGTGTGTGTGTGTGTGTGTGTGTGTGTGTGTGTGTGTGTGTGTGTGTGTTTGCGCGTATGTATGTATACATACATATGTATATATGTAAGTATGTATATACGCACATACACATACATGTACAGAGAGAGAGAGAGAGAGAGAGAGAGAGAGAGAGAGAGAGAGAGAGAGAGAGGGAGAGAGGGAGAGAGAGAGAATTGGAAAATTATAGACAGAAAGAGGGGATGAGAAACAGAAAGTATGTGTGTGTGTGCGTGTTAGAAAGAAAATTCAGCAAGAATATAAATGTTGACAATTCTCCGTTTTTGAAGCAGAAATTAATTTTCA
Organism: Eledone cirrhosa; assembly: GCA_964016885.1. NCBI lineage: Eukaryota > Metazoa > Mollusca > Cephalopoda > Octopoda > Eledonidae > Eledone > Eledone cirrhosa. The sequence goes on along the minus strand of OZ024742.1, from coordinate 52,592,186 downwards.
TTTTGGGGCTCTATAGAAGTAATTGGGAATCTTTAAAAGAGGAAAAATCCATGAAGTATTTTATATAATGGAAATAATGATATATATTTCTTTATAGTTACATATATGCTTTTATCTTTGTGTTTTTTATTTATTCCTAAATGGATTTCTCATTATTTTTTTTATCGTGTTTCTATGATTGTTCAGATGTTTTTATATATATTTGTTTGATGGCTACTTGTTGGTTTTGTTTAGTATATTTTTTGTTTAGTATATTTTTTGTTATGTTTGTTCATTGTTATTCGTTTTGTTTGTGGATATGTTTGTTTGTTGTTGCGTATGTTTGTATTTTAAATGTATTTGATATCAAAATCTTGGTAAAGATTTCCTTTCTCGTATAAGATATATCAGTGATTCGAAAATTGTATGAGAATATATTATTTCCTTAAAATGAAATTACTTGCAGCCAAAAGTATGTATGTATGTATGTATGTATGTATGTATGTATGTATGTATGTATGTATGTATGTATGTATGTACGTATGTATGTATGTATGTATGTATGTATGTTCTTCTGGTTTTATAATTTCACAAAGTTTTACCAATAGAGAGAGAGTCGGTTTCTAACATAGACACAAGACTCTCTCGTTGGAATTTACACAACATCAACTAGGTAGATATGTATGTATGTCTGCATGCATGCATGTGTAGATATGGATGTTATTGTATGTGTGGATGTGTATGTTTTGAGTTGTATGTGTGCATGTGTATATGCTTTGTATCTGTACATGTGTATATGCAGTTATTAGATGCAACATTTTTGGAATGTTTTACATAATTTTACTGTTCCATTAATGGATTGTACTTGTAATTTCCTAACTAGTTGTGTTCTTTCTGTTCCTGTGAAGCCTAGCTTCTCAAGATTTGTATTGAGGCAGTTACTAACATATCCCAGTGCCCCAATAATCACAGGCATAAATCTGAAGGTGTAATCAGGTTGGAGTATCTACAGATTTCTCATCAGTACTGCATAAATATTCTCCTTTTCACTAATCTTTGATATTATATTGGCATCTGCTGGGCAGCTAATTTCCACTACTGTGCATGTTTTCTTCTCCCTGTCCCATATCATAATATCTGGTCTGTTATGCCTGCATTTTATTGGGGTTTTTACTGGAACATTCCACCAGTACTCTTTCATATTATGTACATGGATGTCTTCCACATTGTTGTAGCTTTTAATGTGTTTATCATCGGGGCTATCTTTTTTACGAACTGCATTGTACAGTGTTTTGGCCACTACATCATGCCTCATAGGTAGAAAGTACCACGATGACATCTTTGGGCAGCTGCTGATGACATGGGTGATATCCTCGATGTTAGTTCTGCAGAGTCTGCACTTGTTATCATATCTAGGTGTTTTGCCTGCATCCCTATCTCTTTTGTGAATCAGGTATTTCGTACTAATCTCCTGTTCTTGGATTGCAAAAGCGTATCCTTCAAAGTGGGAGCCAATATAGCGGTTGTTGGTCCAAGTAGACTACTTTCCTTATCTATATTACTCTCACTCTGGAGCTTCCTGGCAACATATCCATGCATGATTTTTTGCTGATAGGCATGCAGCTTTTCATCCATGGATTCACTGCGATACTGCTGAGCGACATCCCTGGGTGTGAGTTTTTGATTATCACACAGGGAATATCTCTCAAGGAGTTCCTTCCCAACTCTCATGATCTTATCTGTTTCATGCAGATCGACTTGCTCGAGAAGCGGGCTCCTACGCTTCGAGGTTCGTAGATGATGTCGGAGAGATATGATGTGACATTCAAATGTTGTCGGACTGATGTTAGGCCTCTGCCTCCTTGCCTACGTTTCAAGTAAAGGCGGTCTATGTCACTGTTGATGTGGAAGTTTCCGGTGTTGTTCAGTATTTTTCGAGTTCCAACATCAACTGCTCGGATTTCGTCTATCGTCCAATTGAGTATTCCAAACGTTAGTCTTAGGACAGGCACAGCAAACACATTGTGAGCCACTGTTTTGTTTTGCGTAAAGAGTTCCGATGACCAGATCTTTCTTAATCGAGTGTAGTATTCCCTGGTTACGCATTCTTTATTACAGATACCATTATAGGATATGTTCTCATCTATCCCCAGGTATCAGTAGCAGTCCTCATCAGATATCGGTGAAACAGTTAGACCATTGATGACAATGTTGCTAGATTGGGTTGTTGTTTTTCCCCGCTTTACAGTCATGTATGAGCATTTATCTGGGCCAAACTCCATTCCTATATCCTTTGAGAACGTTGTAACCAGGTCAAGATTTTTCTTCATCCCATCCATGTTCTTGGCATAGAGTTTCAGATCGTCCACAAAGAAGTTATGGGTTAAGTTCGTATTTCTGTCCTCCTGTGAGCCAATGATGTATCCCTCACATTTCTTGAGCAGAAAGGACAAGGGGTTTAATGATAAGATGAACAATATCACAGAGAGACTGTCCCCCTGAAATATACCCCTGCAATATTTTATTTTATCAGTGAAAATAGAGTCCTCCCTCTCTGTCTTTAACCTTAGGATAGTAGCCCAAGAAGAAGACAGCCTCTCTATGGCTCTGACAATAATGTCTGGGACTTTAGCAAGTTGGAGGGCCTCTATCATCCAAGAGTGGGGAATAGAATCGAAAGCTTTCTTGTAGTCCAGCCAGACTGTAGTCATATTCCTCCTAAGTTGTCGCACCTCCGACATCGCAGTTTTGTTGATTTGTAGTTGTTCAGCACATCCCCAAACCCTTTTCTTTCCAGCTGCTTGTTCATCTGTGATGATGTTATTATTTTCACAGTGATCTTGGAGGAATAGGTTGAGGCAGGCTGTATACATCTTATACATTAGGTTCTGGCATGCAATGAGTCGGTAGTGTTTTGCCAAGTGGGTGTCTTTGTTCTTGGGGACCAGTAACGTTTGTGCTAATCTCAACCATTCTGGTATAAGTGTGTCTCCCTTAAGAACTTGTTGGTAGAGGTCAGTAAGATACCTCCGATAGAATATTAGTTTTTTGTACCAGTAGCCGACAATCATGTCTCGTCCTGGTGTTTTCTTATCTTGGAGTTTTCCTATCACAGTCTCAAGGGTACCCTCACTTATTTCGTATGTTTTTGTTGTAGTGTAGGAGCAATAGTTCTTTCGGATTTCTCTTAGCCACACTGCATCTTGGTTGAAATTCTTCTTTTCACCCCATATTTTTCTCCAAAAGGAATCTATGTCTTTCTGGGATGGGGCCCCAGTGACACTTATTATTTTGTTCTTCATATCTCTATAGACTGATGTTTGGTTTCGTCTGAATCTTTTATTAAGCATTTTTCTCTCATCTACCTTCTTCAGGTATCGGCGTTTTTCGCTAACAGCTCTCAATTCTTGTTTGAGGGTGATCAGCTTATATTGGAGAGTTCTGGTTCTACTGTTACCAAACATCGTCTCTATTTTATTTTTCACTCTTTGTTGGTGAAGAGTGAGGTTTTTTTGTGTTTGTTTGCATGTAAGGAGCATTATCACATGTCCTATGTTTTTTCGTAGGTCAGCACTCTTTTTTTCTATTTTAGTTATATATGATGGTATTTTTGGTGGTGTTTTGTTCTTGTTAATATCTCTGCTATCACCAAGATAATGCTTCACTATCATTGCTAAGGCATATAAACAGGCGTTGATTTGCCAAAATGTTGGGGTTTTTATCCGTCGTAAATATTCATCCCCTATTTCGTCAATAACACGTAGTATTTCATTATTTGTTTTTTTATTCACCATTGTCATTTTAACACGTTCAGCCAGAGAGATATTTATACATGAGTTAATTTCTCTCTGGAAGATTTCGTTGAGGGAAATTTTCAATTGTTTATACTTTTGATTATCATTATCGATAGTATTTTCCACAACAGTCGAGGTAGACTCAGATGGTATACGTGGTGTCACATTTATTCGATTATTATTATTATTTCTTCGATTATTATTATTATCGATAGTGTTTTCCCCAGCATTCGAGGTAGACTTAGATGGTACAGGCATAGTTGTTTCAAGGCGCTGTTCGACCTGGCTGCTAGGAAGTCTAGTAGCATGGCGATCTGTAGCACGTGTTGTTGATTCCAGGTTTGTTGTGGGGGACTTACAATTAATAATATTTATCTTATTTTTACGTTCAACAAACGTCGCTTGTTGGCGTAATTGTTTCGCTGTGAAATAATTTAGCTCTGGGTGCATTTCGTCCCAGTGTAGCTTCATTCTATTCATATAGCCAATGGAGGGATTGTTTTTGGTCATTTTATAACGATTAAACAAATCATTATTAAGTTCGCAACTCCAAGAGAAATGCGATTTATAATTTCAGTTTCTCCTGTAGCTACAACTGAATAAAGTTTGATTACCTTCTTTGTTATTTGTCTGCGATACTTCCTTAATTTTCTTGTTGATGTTGTGTTCAGCCATGCTGTTTGAAGCAAATCCTTGTAAAATGAATTATGTATTTAGTCGGATATCTCTACGAATTCGAATAAAAGGTGTCTTCCGAAGGGATAGTTAGAAGAATAACCAGTTATTCAACCTGGCTGTAGTTGTGGCATTACTGTCTTAAATTTAATAAATAGTCTCCCACGCCAAAATATGTGACTGATCGCGTTGACTGATGGAATGTATGTATGTATGTATGTATGTATGTATGTATGTATCTATGTATGTGCATCCGTATGTATGTATATGTGTATGTATGCATGTATATGTGTATGTATACATGTATTTATGCATGTGTGTGTGCGTATGTATGTATGTAGGCATACATATGTAGCATGTATGTATGTAAGTATGAATGTATGTAAGTATGTATGTAAGTATGAATGTATGTAAGTATGTATGTATATAAGTATGTAAGAATGTAAGTATGTATGTATCTTTGTATGTTTGTATATATATATCTTCATCCTGCTCTACTGCCTCCACTTCCCTCCACTTCTGACCACCACCAACATTGAATTCTACACCACCGGGCATCTCTCCAACCATCCACTCCAAAACATGAAAAATATCCAACACCTCTTCGCACACTCGATGGAACTACCCCAGGAACTTACCCACGAACATACACTTACATTTTTTCGCACCACGCCACCCACATCCATACCACGTATAAACACAAACACACACGTGCGTACCCCCACATATACACACTCAACCTCCGGAATCCACACGCCCCCTCCCACACCCCGACTTCTCTCCTTCCACACGCACGCACACACCGACTTACACCCCACCCCACGCGCACACCTTTTACTGACCATGGAACCTCGTTATTCCTGTCACATACACACGCACACACACTCACGTACACCTACACACATACACAAACACCATCCTTCAGCCTTCCCCGCTTCGACCCCCGCCTCCCTGTCCCACCTCCACCCGCCACCACCCTTACACGCCTGACACCCTTCCACCACTTGTTCATCTTATTGTTTATTCTTACGTTTATTTTTATTTTTATTTGTTCTCCTTCCCCCTTTTTTCTAAATATATTTCTAGACACCCTCGAAACTCTCTTCCTAACCTATTTACTCCTGAAGAAGGGCTTATGCCCGAAACGTAATTCTCCCCCCACTCTCAAGAGTGTGAACCTAATAAACCTTTATTTGTCTGCCTCTCTGTTTTGTTCCCGTCTAAATTTGCACTATATATATATATATATAAGGAACGATCGACTTTCATCAAATCGGACCGAGGAAAGAATGTTTCCGTTGGTCTTTCCAATTGCTAATACTATCTATCGGTCGCAACTCCAGGTAGAAGGAGCAACGTGAAATAAAATGTCTTGCTCAAGGACATAACGCATCGCCCGGTCCAGGAATCGAACTCACAACCTCACGATTGCGAATCCAATTCTCTAACCACTCAGCCACACGCCTTCATTATATATATATATATATATATATATATATATATATATATACATATATATATACATATATACATATATATATATACATATATATATATACATATATATATATATATATATATATATATATATATATATATATATATATATATATATACATATATATATATATATATATATATATATATATATATATATATATATATATATATATATATATATATACATATATATATATATATATATATATATATATATACATATATATATATATATATATATATATATATATATATATATATATATATATATACATATACATATATATATATATATATATATATATATATATATATATATATATATATATACATATATATATATATATATATATATATATATATATATATATATATATATATATATAATATATATATATATATATATATATATATATATATATACATATATATATACATATATATATATATATATATATATATATACATATATATATATACATATATATATATATATATATATATATATATATATATATATATATATATATATATATATATATATATATATATATATATATATATAACTTTGAAATGTTTTGGCCAGTATTGGCCCAGGCCATGTCTAACTTAATAGCACCACCTGGCGAAGTCTTTCAATTCAGGATTTGGGCACCATGGCCCATTCGAGAAGAGAATTACTGTTTGCGGAGACATATCCGGGTGTGGGTGGTTTGTCCGGGATTACTTGGAGGAATTTGTCCAAAGACTTCTTGAATTTTGTGTGGTCAGTTTCTGTCTTGACGTGTCCTGGTGTGATGTTGAAGAGAGCAGGGCCGATTGAGGTGAAATAATTGTGCCGTATTGTTGTTATGAGTTGCGATTTAGATTTTTGAATGGGACGGATAGCACGGGGCCCAAGCCTTGGGTGTATCTTGAAGGCGATGCCAACATCATTTGGGCAGTGATGATGGAACATTTTCCACATCATGCAGATAATATAACGCTCACGGCGACGTTGGAGTGAGTAAAGTTTCAGGTTTTCCAATCGACCCCAGTAGTCAAGGTCTGACATGCCATCTATCTTTTTCGTGATTGCCCTTTGAGGAGCTTCAAGTTTCATGATACTTTGTTTCGTGTGGGGAGACCACAGTGGACAACAGTATTCAAGGTGTGGTCGGGCTAAAGTAGAGAAGAGAAGGATAATGGTGCGGGAATCTCTCGACTGGAAGGTTCTGAGGATCCAGGAACACATTCTGCGGGCCATGTCAACTTTGCTGCTTATATGCGTGGTCCAGCTTATGTTGCTGTCCACGGTTACTCCCAAGTCTCTGATGTTGTTAGATGCCACGAGAGTTTCCCCGGAGGGAAGGGAATACGGGAGTTTCAGAGCATCCTCTTTTCCAAAGTGGATCAGTTCGAATTTGTCTTCGTTCAGTAACATGTTGTTCTTTTCTGCCCATTGGGTAACAGCCAGTAGGTCTGACTGAAGGCTTATCCGGTCATCCACGCCATTGATGACCTTTTGGAGCTTGGAATCATCAGCGAAAATTTTAATGTTGCTGTGTTTGATGATGTCAGTGATGTCATTAATATAGATGATGAAGAGAAGTGGGCCCAACACAGTGCCTTGTGGGACTCCACTACTGACTTTGGCTGGGCTTGATTTGACTCCCTCAACTACAACATGTTGGGTTCTGTTTGACAGGAAGCTCTTGATCCACTGCAGCAGCTTTCCAGTGACACCAATATTGGACAGCTTTCTCAGTAGAATGTTATGATCAACCCTGTCAAAGGCCTTGCTGAAATCAAGGTAGATAACATCAGTGTTGGAACCCTCTCCCAAGGCTCTCAAAATGTCATCAAAGTGATGCAGTAGTTGCGTCAGGCAATCCCTTCCATTACGGAATCCATGCTGGTTGGAGTTCAGCATATTGTTACTCTCAAGGAAGTGGGTCATTCGCGATCTCACCACTCGCTCAAATACCTTAATGATATGAGAGGTGAGTGAGATTGGACGGTAATTCACGGCAAGGGATTTGTTTCCCTTTTTGAAAACTGGGACAACAGACTGGGATAGAAGGTTTTCTGGCACATATCCAGCATCCAGTGAGTTCCGCCACAGATTGGCAAGAGGAGAAGCAAGTTGGTGTTGACACGCCTTCAAGACACAAGCAGGGAACCTATCGGGACCTACTGCTGAATTATGCTTGATTTCCTTTATTGCCGCCAAGACATCAGGGGCGCCAAACGTTATGTCCGATAAGGTGTAATGGGGAGTAACATCGCCGATACAGCCCAGATCGGCCATATCAGGATTGCTGAAAACAGAGCAGTATTGTTTCTGCAGTATCTCACCCATGGTTTTAGCATTGTCTTGAAGAGTGCCATTTTCATCAATTAGAGGGCCAACAGTAGAGCCAGTGATTTTGTGTTTTTTTGCAAATGAAAAGAACACTTTGGGATTGAGTTTGATCTTCTCAATGGCCCAGGCCTCTTCAGCTCTTCTCTGATTGTTGATGAGGGACATATACATATATATATATATATATATATATATATATATGCATGTGTGAAGGCGCCAGACCTACTGGTTAGGCTATTTAGCTCACGATCGTAAAGTCGCGAGTTCGATTCCCAGCGGCACGTTGTGTCATTTAGCAAGACACTTTACTTCACGTCACTCCAGTTCAGTCAGCTGACACAAATGATTTGTACCTGTAATTCGAAGGGCCCGTTTGGTCACACTGACTATTCCCAAGAACTATGATAAGGGTACGAGCGTGTGTGGAAAGCTGAGCCACTTGCACGTTAATTCCACGGATATGTTGTTCTGTTAATCGTACAAACTGGAACACTCGTCGTTGTTCATTGCAAGCGACGGAGAACCATTGTTTATATATGTATGTATGATGGTGCACACGTATGTATTCATGTATGCATATATGTATGAACATGCGTAATTACAGAAATAAATTGATATATGTGTATATATATATATATACACAGACACACAGATATATATAAGTAATTCTGTGCAAGATAAATACACATACACATACACTGATACATATCTATCCATCAATCTATAAATATATGTATATTCTATATATATATATATATACACACATATATATATATATGCATGTATATATATGTATATATATGTATATATATATATATATGTATATAGATATACATATATAGATATACATATATATATACATATATGCACGTATATATATATATATATATATATGTACATATATATGTATATATATATGAATATATATATATATATACATGTAAATATATATATATATACATACACACACACACACAAACACATATAAAATACATATAAAATATATATATATATATATATATATATATATATATATATATATATATATATATATATATATATATATATATATATATATATATATATATATATATATATACATATATATACATCATATGTGTGCGCACGTGTCTACCACCAGGAAAATAAGATCAAACAATGATGGTGTTTATTAAAATAAAATATACAAAAAAAAGTTCAAATCAATAGAGAAAAATGTGTAACAACCCCCCTCCAAAATAAATAGATAAAAACAATCAGAAATTCACTAATGTTGAATGAATTAAATATAAAAGTATTTGATAATAGACATGTGTCTATATACCTACATATATACTTACACAAATTTAGATTCACAAATGCGTATAATAAACGTACACACACCCAGACAGACACACATACACGTGTATCGTGTTTTTGTGAGTACACACACACACGACACACATACACGTGTATCGTATTAGTGTGAGTACACAGGCACACACATATATATATATATAATATCTGTGTCTATATCTATATCTCTCTCTCTCTCTCTCTATATATATATATATGATAATAATGGAGCTGCGGCGCTGCAAATGGGTTACATATGAAAAAGTTTGTCCTCATCAGTGGCCATCCAACCGTCGTAGGCCTTTCGTCGCATTAAAGGCCATATACCTCAGGTTGATGCGACCAACGGCTAAAAAAAAGTCGTTGGGACACGTAAATAAAGGGGACGCTAGGGTAAACAAACAAAATGGTTTAAGCAGCAGAAAGTGATGAAGAAGGAAACAAGTCCCAGATTTCTATGAATATAAATTCGGTGCAATCGTGAACGAGAGAATAAAGACCATCAAACCTGGTTGAAATGTGAGCAAGGAAGGAATTTCGCACAGCTCTAACGGGAGGAAGAAGGGGTCTGGTCTGCGAATTCGGTAAACATAAGTTCTGTGAAGTCGCAGACGAGAGAGAGACAAAAAAAATTCATACCGGCTTGGCCAAGTGCCCGCGAGAAAAGGATTACGGACAGGTGAAACGGGAAGAAAGGGGAGGAGGAGAGGTAGTGACAGAGAGTGAGTGAGTGAAAGGTGAGGAAGAGGCTAACAGAGAGAGAGACTGCTAGAAAGGGTAAAGATACAAAGAACGAAACAGAGTGGTGGCAGCGGAGGAAAAAATATATTTGTAAATATGATAATAATGGAGCTGCGGCGCTGCAAATGGGTTATATATTTTTTCCTCCGCTGCCACCACTCTGTTTCGTTCTTTGTGTCTTTACCCTTTCTAGCAGTCTCTCTCTCTGTTAGCCTCTTCCTCACCTTTCACTCACTCACTCTCTGTCACTACCTCTCCTCCTCCCCTTTCTTCCCGTTTCACCTGTCCGTAATCCTTTTCTCGCGGGCACTTGGCCAAGCCGGTAAGAATTTTTTTCTCTCTCTCTCGTCTGCGACTTCACAGAACTTATGTTTACCGAATTCGCAGACCAGACCCCTTCTTCCTCCCGTTAGACCTGTGCGAAATTCCTTCCTTGCTCACATTTCAACCAGGTTTGATGGTCTTTATTCTCTCGTTCACGATTGCACCGAATTTATATTCATAGAAATCTGGGACTTGTTTCCTTCTTCATCACTTTCTGCTGCTTAAACCATTTTGTTTGTTTACCCTAGCGTCCCCTTTATTTACGTGTCCCAACGACCTTTTTTTAGCCGTTGGTCGCATCAACCTGAGGTATATGGCCTTTAATGCGACGAAATGCCTACGACGATTGGATGGCCACTGATGAGGACAAACTTTTTCATATATATATAT
>OZ024742.1:52563604-52578604 GCA_964016885.1 Eledone cirrhosa | reverse complement strand
TGCATTAAAAATATTTTTTATTGTAAATTTCAATATACTTTTGAAAAATATTAAAATGAACGCATACAATATTTTAACATAAAAATATGAAAACGAACGCATACATGTATTTTAATGTAAAAATCAAATGCCAAGAAGCTTTTTACATTGTAATTCTCATCACTTGATTTTCTTGATAGAAATGAAGAATTTTCATCCAATAGGTTATGAGCGTGAAATTTCATTGACTTGAATATAAATTACTATGCAAGATCTTAGGCTGTTCCATAGAAACTACAATATTTATTTCCTTAATATCTAAGTTTTTTTTTCGATTGGTAATTGAAGTTACTTTTTTGTGTTTTCCAGTGCACTTTTAATTCTTAATATTTTTACTTGCAATACGTTAGCAGGGATAAAAGAAGGAAATACTTTAACATAAATAAATTGTTTTTACGTTTGAAATATTAATTTCCAAAATAAACATTAAAAAAAAAGAAAATCAAAGAATTCTTTCTTACTTTCTCTTCCAAATCTTTTTTCCTTTCTTTCTCTACTGCCGGAGGTTGTTCGGCGTTCGAGATATTCGTAGTCTATAATGTCTTATAAGAAAGACTATCTTTCCTGGATGTTACTCTTTCTCTCTCTCTCTCTCTCTCTCTCTCTCTCTCTCTCTCTCTCTCTCTCTCTCTCTCTCTCTATATATATATATATATATATATATATATATATATATATATATATATATATATATATATATATTTATATATAAATAATAGATTAAAGTTTAAGCAAAGAATCGCTGCTTTCACCCTCAACGGGATCTTCTGAAACTAAAAATGATTTTTAGTTTCAGAAGGGTGAAAGCACCGATTCTTTGCTTAAACTTTAATCTGTCTGTTATTTTAATAAATATTTGCTCTATGGTTTTATATATTTATATATACATATATATATATATATATATATATATATATATATATATATATATATATATATATATATATATATATATATTATCCTGATCGAGCCCTCTTCGGATTTTAGTCTTAACATTTATTATTATTACTATATATGAAAAAATGCGAGTATCGAGTACTCTGGTGAGTAATGGTCTAACTGGTTTTTACCGCCTCCATTCTGATATATATATAAAGTTGTTTGACGTTTGAAATACACTTGTTTGATGAGCTTTCAAATTCAGAGACGGGCCAGCTGATGAGCAATCGTATCCTGAGCTGATCGATTGCGAAACGCTCGGCATGAATGAATAAAACATGTATATGATGCTAAATTGGTACCTTCTTACTGTTTACTTATTATATAGAGATACACATACTCATACACGCATGCACACACACACTCACACACACATATATATATACATGTATGTGTATAATAAGTAAACGGGAAATAAGTGTCACAGCCTTCTCAATAAAAGATTCTTTAACATCTACAACAATTTCGCATTTTTCTTATATATATATATATATATATATATATATATATATATATATATATATATATATATATATATATAGTAATAATAATAAATTTGAAGACTAAAATCCTAAGAGGGCTCGATAAGTATAAATATATATCAAATATATAAGAACCGTAGAGCAAATATTTATTAAAATAGCAGCGATTCTTTGCTTAAACTTTAATCTGTTATTTTAATAAATATATACATATATATATATATATATATAAAGAATTAGTATATCTACCAACATATTTATACAGATGTATATTTACGCTAGCAAGATATAGGTTTTGTCTTAGTAACTTTGTGGTTCAATACAAAAATGTAGAACAATTATATGAAAGATGTAAAATAAGAAAATTATAGTAATTAACTTACTTACTTAAGTTTCACTCCAACTAATTAGTTTCTGAAAGGGGATATACATAGTGTTCAAAACTATGGAGAATCCTTTCTTCATCAGGGAGTCAATTCTCGGCTAAGATTCCTGGCGATAGGCGGACACAGGGAGCGCAAACAAAAATTATTCAGTGAATGGAAAAAAGTTACTATGGTTCATAGTAACATTTTGGCTACTGTCTTTTTAACACCCCACTCCTCACTGATTAACCTAGATGTCACGTGATTGATTCTTTTGAATTTGCCACTGACCAGGAAGGCAGTGAAATTTTCATTGCCTTGAAATTTAGTCCGCGCTTGCTTTTTTTCCATTCACTGAATTATTTTTGTTTGAGCTCCCTGTGTCCGCCTATCGCCAGGAATCTTAGCCGAGAATTGACTCCCCGATGAAGAAAGGATTCTCCATAGCTTTGAAAACTATGTATATCCCCTTCCAGAAACTAATTAGTTGGAGTGAAACTTAAGTAAGTAAGTTAATTACTATAATTTTCTTATTTTACATCTTTCATATATATATATATATATTTTTTTTTTCTAGGGCGGGTAAAATTCCCGAGATCCATGGACGAGTTCTCTCCAGCGGTCTCTGTCCCTCATTATCGCTGCCATGTTCTGCGTCTCCAAAAGACCAGTGTCTGTACTTAGGGCATCAACATACGTTAGCCTTGGTATTCCCCCTCCAGTGTGTCCATGTATATATATATATATATATATATATATATATATATATATATATATATATATATATATGAAATATAAGAATCAAAGAACTGTTCAAAACATTATTGTGCTTACAGCTGTTTCCTCCAAACCGAGGTTTGGATTCTTCGGAGCAATTTATTAATGCATGGACAGTTATATGACCTCCTTTTCAGCCGAGAGACATACCAATACATATTCAAACATTGATACATATTCAAACATTGTGGGTCAACATTCATTACAGAATTTAGAGTGGCAGTACACACTTCGAGATTACATTTATATTAATAGGTACAATCAAAAATCAAAGATATAGGTTAAAGTACAACATGAAGATAAGTGGTTATATAGTGCAAATGTTATATGTGTGGCACGCATGTGCGTCTTGTTTATATAGTGTGGCAGAGAGATATGTGTGGTAGAGGCACTTAGGTAGGTAAATAAGAGTGTTAGGTTGGTAGATCTGGTGGCAAAGTCTTTATATGATTGATATAGTCTGTGTGTGGAGAAATATTATAAGCGTTAAAGATAGTGCAAGCATTAAAAGTGTTATAAGTATTGGAGATGCACAGCGCAGGGATGTCAAGTAATTCATGTACTTCGGCATTTTCATGGTCAAGGGAGTGTATATTTCGATTATATGCCTTTCACATAATCCACGACAATCCAGTTAGAGATCGTAGTCTGGTGTTCTTTAGTTCGATACAGGAGGTTGTTACGTTTCGAGAGACGCCATTGAATACCGGAAGTGTGTGTGTGGCTAAGGAGAGTTAATGCATGCGGGGAGGTAACTCTGGGGTTTCTATATCTAGCCATTAAAATGTGTCCCAATATAGACCCTAAATTCTATGGTGAGGTGCACCTTCCAAGAGAGACTTTTAAAGCATAAAGTGTACTAACTATAGAGTAGTTTAACTAAATTATGCTGAAGGTGATCATATTATTATTAAGGTGGATTAACCCATCTTAAGGTGCTACAAATGGAAATTATAGATGATGAGCGAGGATTCTAAATTAATGATCTCTGTGGTTGTAGTCTGCTCATATGACCAGGCGCGGTGATTGCAGGATTGCTTCAGGACCCAATGATCTCTGGTAAGATCTGGGTCATCGCTTGCTACATTGGATGTCGAAAGATAATCGTCCCCAGGCAGGCCAAAGGTCAATCCGCAGTCCTCGCGACCCCTCTCTGACCGTCAGATCATCCATATACGTACAACCCGCACGGCAGTTGCATTGCATTCACTCACCGCGCTCAGCAGCCCGGTCCTACTGGTCAACAGTGCTACTCGATTAAATCATTTTACATCTGTCTAAGGAAGGTGTTTCCTCTGCCCAACACCATCCAACCGATCAATTCATGCTCAAATTACCCTTAGAGCGGTGTAGTGCCGTCCAGGTGGGTGGATGTTGTCACACCTGCCGTAGAGGTATAAACGGGTATTTTCCCTGCGAAGGGTTCCAGAGGGATGTCGTTGTTTGTGTTATAATGGATCAGCTAGTGTTGGGTATGTAGTATAGGGTGTGTCTCTGGTGTTTGATGCTAGATGTGGTGTTAGGTTCCGGTCCGACATTGCTATATATAGGGCTTAAAGTTTTGGAAGGAATGTCTGAGGCGGTGCTGGCAAGTTGCAAACACCTCAGATTTTTTGTTAAGTAGGTTACGGTTGGAGAAGATAATATTGTGTGTCTCTAGTATACAGAGGTTACAGAATTTATTAGGTGGTTTGTACGAGGTCGCGCTGCCTATCACTTCCCATTTGAGTGTGTATGGTTTATTTTTAGATTTTAGATAGTGTATGTAGCTAGAAAGTGAGGTGGAGTTGGCTAGGCTGTGCTTTTTGAACGAGTGGATGTGCGAGTTATATCTAATTTTGAAGCAGTTAGAAGTGGAGCCTACATAGGTTTCTGAAGAGTTATTAGTCGTGACTGTGCATGAGTATATGACATCCTTGGTTAGGCATTTTTTATCTAAAGGGCAGGTTCTATTAGCTCTACAGTTACAATTATTCTGTGCGTTAGTCCGCTGGTTATAATGCAATGCGGAAGTCTGTGTGGTGGATATAGGATTTTGGGTGTTCAGGTTGACAACCCTGGTGTTATTACTTATACTAGTGTTATTTCTATTGTTACTGCCGTTGCTATTGTTGCTTGCTACAGTGGTATTTAGAGGGTTTGCATCCCGTTGTGATTTTGTTTGTTGGAAGTAAGAACTAATTTTACTATTATTGCTGCTAGCTATGTGGTAAGCACAATAATGTTTTGAACAGTTCTTTGATTCTTATATTTCATATAACTGCTCTGTAAATCATCTGATGTTTTTACATTGAGCTACTTAACTTACTGGTAATAAGGTAGTAATACATTACTGCCTACCACTATTTAGGGTGTGTGTAAAATACTTACAACTGCTTAAGGTTTTGTGTTTACATAACCATAAATAGTATAACTAATACTATTAACTGCTCCATATCGTTGAGCTGACATATAATATTGCCAATATGCTAATCAAAGACCAACTCCCCATGTCAACCAAGAACATACCAATACCATCCAGGAATACATATGAGAAATTGCTGATCAACAGTGTAAATTCATTTATCAATAGAGTGAGATGGAGGACATTCCATTATGATAGAAACAAATCTAACAACTTGAATAATACTAACAATTTTGACTCCTTCGGCTTTAAAACCTTTAAAAGCCCCCCTCATAACACTCTACTTAACTCCTTTGAAAATGACCTAGTTAAACTAGTTAAGAACATTAAATACAATAAGCACCATATTAGAAGCAACACCTTCTTAAACAAACTTAACACTTCTATTAGTGGATTCAAAACTAGTAATAAAATTATTGTACACGCAGATAAAACTAATAACATATACAGCCTAGATTATATTACTTATAGAAAGTTTATATATAATGAACTACATAAAAGCTACAAAAAAACCACCTTGAAAAACTTAGAAGATATTAATGTAGAGGGTTATAATATAGTGTCTAAACTAGGACTACAGAGGCATACACAACCTTTCACTCCGAACCCCCCTAGATTCTCTCTGAAGGACCATAAGGAGAACTTCATCAGCAACCCCACGATAAAACTTATCTGCCCTTCCAAGTCCGACATTGGTATTATCAGCAAGAAGATTTTGGATAAAATCATCCCACAAATTAAACACAAGATACACCTTAAACAATGGGGAAATACGGGTGAAGTAATTGAATGGTTTAAGGATATCAAGAATAATAAGAACAAAAAATTTATTCAATTTGATATCAATTCATACTACACCTCTATTTCCCCTATCCTATTAAATAAGGCACTTATCATGGCCATGACCAATAGCGACCTGACTAGAGCCCAGGTTGATGTCATCCTTGCGGCCCGTAAAACCATAATCACCTTCGAGGACCAACTATGGACACGCAAGGATACGCACAACAACTTCGACATAACCATGGGATCTAGTGACTCGGCGCAGGTCACTGATTTGGTCGGCCTATACCTCCTCAACGAAATCCATAAAGACCTCCCTTACCTCAACGGTGGTTTGTACCGCGATGATGCACTTCTACTCATAGAATATAAAAAATTTAATATAGAAAGAACTAGAAAACAACTGCATAAGACATTCAAAAACTTTAACCTTAGTATCACCATGGACAAAAACACTAAAAATGTTAACTTCCTAGACGCCACACTATACCTAGACTCAAAAATATATACACCTTTCCATAAGCCTAATGAGAAACTTATTTACGTAGATACCAAGTCTAATCACCCTAGATCAATATTAAACTCTATCTCTAAGGGGGTGTCCAATAGAATCTCTAGTCTGTCCTATGACGCAAACATATTTAGCAAAAACTCACAATATTACAATCAAGCATTAGCTAGCTCCGGCCATAATATAGAAATTGAGTTCCTACCTAAGAAAACACATAGCTACAACATCATCTCGCACAACATGTCCATGAGGAAATCTAATAATAGGAATAGCAACCACAAGTACACCAAAGCGGAGGGTGCCACCGGAAGTAACCATTACCATGGAAACTACTGTGAGGCCTTAGGAGGAAGCAACACACCAAACACTAAAAGTAAAAATAGAAGAAGAAATAATACATTTTTCAACCCTCCTTTCAACCTAAATGTCTCCACCAACATACCTAGGGCTTTCTTCTCACTACTAGATAAAAACTTCCCTCTAGGACACAAGTACCACAACCTCTTAAACAAAAACACCATTAAAATCTCATACTCTACGACGCCTAACTTAGCATACCACATAGCTAGCAGCAATAATAGTAAAATTAGTTCTTACTTCCAACAAACAAAATCACAACGGGATGCAAACCCTCTAAATACCACTGTAGCAAGCAACAATAGCAACGGCAGTAACAATAGAAATAACACTAGTATAAGTAATAACACCAGGGTTGTCAACCTGAACACCCAAAATCCTATATCCACCACACAGACTTCCGCATTGCATTATAACCAGCGGACTAACGCACAGAATAATTGTAACTGTAGAGCTAATAGAACCTGCCCTTTAGATAAAAAATGCCTAACCAAGGATGTCATATACTCATGCACAGTCACGACTAATAACTCTTCAGAAACCTATGTAGGCTCCACTTCTAACTGCTTCAAAATTAGATATAACTCGCACATCCACTCGTTCAAAAAGCACAGCCTAGCCAACTCCACCTCACTTTCTAGCTACATACACTATCTAAAATCTAAAAATAAACCATACACACTCAAATGGGAAGTGATAGGCAGCGCGACCTCGTACAAACCACCTAATAAATTCTGTAACCTCTGTATACTAGAGACACACAATATTATCTTCTCCAACCGTAACCTACTTAACAAAAAATCTGAGGTGTTTGCAACTTGCCAGCACCGCCTCAGACATTCCTTCCAAAACTTTAAGCCCTATATATAGCAATGTCGGACCGGAACCTAACACCACATCTAGCATCAAACACCAGAGACACACCCTATACTACATACCCAACACTAGCTGATCCATTATAACACAAACAACGACATCCCTCTGGAACCCTTCGCAGGGAAAATACCCGTTTATACCTCTACGGCAGGTGTGACAACATCCACCCACCTGGACGGCACTACACCGCTCTAAGGGTAATTTGAGCATGAATTGATCGGTTGGATGGTGTTGGGCAGAGGAAACACCTTCCTTAGACAGATGTAAAATGATTTAATCGAGTAGCACTGTTGACCAGTAGGACCGGGCTGCTGAGCGCGGTGAGTGAATGCAATGCAACTGCCGTGCGGGTTGTACGTATATGGATGATCTGACGGTCAGAGAGGGGTCGCGAGGACTGCGGATTGACCTTTGGCCTGCCTGGGGACGATTATCTTTCGACATCCAATGTAGCAAGCGATGACCCAGATCTTACCAGAGATCATTGGGTCCTGAAGCAATCCTGCAATCACCGCGCCTGGTCATATGAGCAGACTACAACCACAGAGATCATTAATTTAGAATCCTCGCTCATCATCTATAATTTCCATTTGTAGCACCTTAAGATGGGTTAATCCACCTTAATAATAATATGATCACCTTCAGCATAATTTAGTTAAACTACTCTATAGTTAGTACACTTTATGCTTTAAAAGTCTCTCTTGGAAGGTGCACCTCACCATAGAATTTAGGGTCTATATTGGGACACATTTTAATGGCTAGATATAGAAACCCCAGAGTTACCTCCCCGCATGCATTAACTCCCCTTAGCCACACACACACTTCCGGTATTCATTGGCGTCTCTCGAAACGTAACAACCTCCTGTATCGAACTAAAGAACACCAGACTACGATCTCTAACTGGATTGTCGTGGATTATGTGAAAGGCATATAATCGAAATATACACTCCCTTGACCATGAAAATGCCGAAGTACATGAATTACTTGACATCCCTGCGCTGTGCATCTCCAATACTTATAACACTTTTAATGCTTGCACTATCTTTAACGCTTATAATATTTCTCCACACACAGACTATATCAATCATATAAAGACTTTGCCACCAGATCTACCAACCTAACACTCTTATTTACCTACCTAAGTGCCTCTACCACACATATCTCTCTGCCACACTATATAAACAAGACGCACATGCGTGCCACACATATAACATTTGCACTATATAACCACTTATCTTCATGTTGTACTTTAACCTATATCTTTGATTTTTGATTGTACCTATTAATATAAATGTAATCTCGAAGTGTGTACTGCCACTCTAAATTCTGTAATGAATGTTGACCCACAATATTTGAATATGTATCAATGCTTGAATATGTATTGGTATGTCTCTCGGCTGAAAAGGAGGTCATATAACTGTCCATGCATTAATAAATTGCTCCGAAGAATCCAAACCTCGGTTTGGAGGAAACAGCTGTAAGCACAATAATGTTTTGAACAGTTCTTTGATTCTTATATTTCATATAACTGCTCTGTAAATCATCTGATGTTTTTACATTGAGCTACTTAACTTACTGGTAATAAGGTAGTAATACATTACTGCCTACCACTATTTAGGGTGTGTGTAAAATACTTACAACTGCTTAAGGTTTTGTGTTTACATAACCATAAATAGTATAACTAATACTATATATATATATATATATATATATATATATATATATATATATATATATATATATATATACATATATATATATATATAGAGAGAGAGAGAGATAGCTGACTGAATACACACGTCCTTTTTCTCAAAAATATTTTTTCCGTTCCTCCCTCTTCTCACTCTCTCTCTTTCTATTTCATGTTTTATTTCTCATTCTATCTTCTGATGAAGGAATAGTGTTCGAAATGCAACGACACTTTCTGTACTATATCAAGCGTTAAACTAAATCATTATTCATTGTACTCTGTTGTTTGATCTTTTGTTTCATTTTACTTTTTACACACACACAAACACACAAACACGAACACACACACACACACACACAAACACAAACACACAAACACAAACACAAACACACACACACACACACACAAACACACACACACAACACACACACATATATATATATATATATGTATGTAAAAGGTTAATAGAAATAACAAAGTTTAACGCTTGAAATAGCAGGAAGAAGGTCTTAACGTTTCGGACGCTAGTCCTTCATCAGAAGAAAGAAGAGAAATTGGAAAGATTGAGGGGACTTGCAGGGCAGGATCGAAAAGATTTTTTCGAGAAAAATAACAGGTCCATTCATGTTGCTATGTATTGGAAAACTGTTCATGCTGGGGGTTTGTGTATGATATTCTTTTATAGAAAAGTGGATGATGGACTGCGACATCTGAAAGGGAATAAAAACCGTTTTGTATATAGAACTATACGTGTGCGAGCGCGTATATTTGTACGTGTGTGTGTGTGTTTAGTGTTTATGTGTGTTAATATACTTCCATACGAAGCTAAGATAATATGTGTATATGTAGGTAAACGAGTGTGTGTGTGTGCTTGTAAGTACGAAGCTGTGAGCAAAAGTATGTTAATATAAGGGAGTGTATGTGTACGTGTACAGAATTGTGAAGGTGTAAGTAGAGGTATGTGCGTATTTTGTTGGTTTTTATCAGCTATAAGAGTATATGTTTCTGACCGTAACAGAGCGATATATATATATATAGTTTCACGAAGGGCATCGGCAAATAACCACAGTTAAATAACGTACTCAATACGTTGGTATAGGATAAACATATTTGTTATATAGAAATAACTTCCACAGGACAGAACTGCTTCACTCTTGTGAAATAATTGTCCTGGACAAGTTTTTTTCTACATAAAATAAATATATACCTTCCTACTATTGAATTGAGTACGTTATTTAATTGCGGTTTACTTCCGTTCTTCTTCAGAAAAAATATTTATTATGTATGTATATAATGTTTGTATATAAATATATACAGCTGAATCCTCTTTAATGATATAATATTTTCAAGTTTTACATACTATATGAATTTGGCATTTAAGCTGGTAGGGGGAATGTAATGGACAATGAAGTTATGCGGGAATTCACACACATATACGTGCACACAATTAAACACACAGACACATATATTTCCATACACACGCATACATATACTTACTCGTACACACAGAGACAAACACGCAGAGACAAACACTTACACATGTATAGATGCACACAGAGAGAAATGTACTTATACATATTAATGAAGTCGATATATTTCATATAACTACACAATTGAATAGAACAATTAAGTAAACAAATTAAGACTGAAAAGTGAGAAATATTCATGTTTCCGTTTTGTTTTTGTTTTCTTGATAATGAACATTCTGGAGAGGAAAACGGCATAATAATTGAGAGGAAGTCCACTCATAAATGGAGATTGATAGAAAGAAAACAACAAAAATAAAAGACAAGACGCAATGAGAAAATTAACAACAGTTTCTACAACAGCATCAACAGAAATATGATAATCTGACCTTCCACTCTTCACGTTCTTAAAGAATGTAGCAATACAAGAATTGAGTCTTATCAAGTATCTGCTCTCAAGCTATAACTTTTAATAGGACTCTACACACAGATATAATGACTAGTGAGGCAAAGATAATTAAAATATAACACTAAAAACCACATAACTGAATGGCCGGACATAGAAATCTGTATATATATATATATGTATATATATATATGTATATATATGTGTGTGTATATATATATATATATATATATATATATATATATATATATATATATATATATATATATATATATATATATATATATAATTATACACATATGTATATAATGGCGCGTGGCTTAGAGGTTAAATAGTTGGGCTTGTAATTAGAATGTTGTGAGTTTGTTGTGTCCTTGAACAAGATGCATTATTTCCCGTTCCTCCAGTATATTCACTGGTGGCAAGCTGTATCAACCCTTGCTTTGGACAACATCGGTGACATGGAGATTGGAGACCAGTATGCATGGGAGAATGCTGGTTTCAACAGACACATTTGTCCAAACGTATAGGAAAAAGAAGTTGGCTTATTTAAAATAACTTTACCAGATTCACAAGTTTCACGATTTTCAAACGTTAATGGAGAGGGCGAGATGTGTGGCTATGCTGATTTGTAACTTTCCTCTAAATTTTGTTGCGAATTTCTTTCAGTTTTTATGCGAAGAAAGTGGCTCAGGTTGCTATATGTTTGAAGTGCAATCATGTGAGTAGACATATAATTTGAAAGGTCGATAATGATCACGTGATTAGGTCGCGAAAAACACACACACACGGCACACACACACACAAGTATATATATGTTTCTATGTGTGTGTTTCTTTTTGAGTATATATATATATATATATATATATATATATATATATATATATATATATATATATATATATATATATATATATATATATATATATATATGTATATATATTTATATATGTATGTATATATACATGTATATATATATATGCATATATACATGTATATGTGTATATATACATACATACATATGTGTATATATACACATATATACACACATATACATACAGAAGGCTTATTTACAATAACTTGTTTGACGAAGAGTTTATCAGGTCCATACCTGATAAGCCAGTAAAGGAAATCCTTGCTGAGCCTCTAACGATCGAGGAGCTTAAACGTGCTGTCAGGAAATTCAATGGTGGGAAGTCGCCTGGATTGGATGGACTGTATTCTGAGATTTTGAAGCACGGTGGTGAGAATCTCTTGCACCGACTTCATTCTTTGGTTCTGGATGCCTGGAACAACAATCATGTTCCCTATGACTGGAAGGATGCTGTTTTATACAAGGGAAAGGGCGACAGGGATAACTGCGGAAACTATCGTGGGATATCACTGTTGTCTGTTGTCGGCAAAGTTCTTTGTAGAATTCTGTTGGACCGTCTATTGCTCTACATTGCTGATGAAGCTCTACCAGAGTTGCAATCGGGTTTTCGGGCTGGGCGTGGCACTGTGGACATGATCTCTACAGCCAGACAATTGCAGGAAAAGTCTGTTGAGCAGAATGTGGATCTCTACCAGGTGTTTGTTGATCTGACAAAGGCGTTTGACACGGTCAACAGAAAGGCTTTATGGGATATCTTGAGGAAGCTGGGGTGCCCTAAGAAGTCTGTTTTAATTTTGCGTTTGTTTCATGATGACATGAAGGCATGGGTAAATGTCGGTAGAAAGCTCTCTGAGTCGGTGACGGTAGAGAATGGAGTCAAACAGGGTGACATTACAGCTCCAACGCTCTTTGCTTTGTACTTCTCCATTGTCTTCGAACAGGTCTTCGGGAACTGCAATCATGGTATATATGTTCGCTATCGGAAAGCTGTTTAATATCAGGACGTTCAATGCTAAGTCAAAGGTTCAATTGTCACTAATCAGGGATTTGCTTTATGCAGATGACTCTGACCTGGTAGCGCACACGGAGATTGATATGCAGCATCTCATGGATGCATTTTCTAATGCATGTACTGCATTGGGACTTACCATAAGCCTGAAAAAGACAGTAGCCATGTACCAACCAGCCCCTGGGAAGCCATGTTGCGAGCCCAACATCTTGGTTTATGGTGAAGGGCTAAGGGTCGTTGGCAGTTTTCTTGGAAGCACTCTGAGTATGTCCTGCGATCTTGATGGGGAAATTTCAAACAGGATACAGAAAGCCAGTGATGCTTTTGGAAAACTGAACAAGCGTCTCTGGTATCAACACGGAATTTCGGTAAAGACAAAGCTCAAAGTGTGTGCTCGCGGCACTTCTTTATGCTTGTGAGACGTGGGTGGTCTACCGCAGACAGATGAAGCGACTTGAGAGGTTCCACCAGTACTGCTTACGTCGGATCCTCGGCATAACTTGGCAAATGTTTGCCAGTGACGTCGAGGTTCTGGACAGAAGTGGCTGTGATAGTGTCGAGTCTTTGATTTTGAAACATCAGCTGCGCTGGACAGGCCATCTTGTAAGGATGAATGACAAGGGAATGCCGAAGCAGCTGCTTTATGGCGAGCTCCAAATGGGAAAAAGGAACGCGAGCAAACCCAAGATGCGATTTAAGGACTGCATCAAGGAGGCGCTCAAGAAAAGTAACATCCCTTGTGAGCACTGGGAAGCATGCGCTAGCGACCGATCGCAGTGGAGGAAAGCAGTGGCTGGTGGCAAGAGTCTATTTGAGGAAACAAGAAGAAGGCACGCGACACTAAAAAGAGATGTCCGGAAAGGAATCCATGTTGGCCTTCCCGAAGGCACTGACAGACGGCCTGACCTGACATGTGAGACCTGTAATAGGGTTTGTCTGAGCATGGCAAGTCTAAAGAGTCACCTGAGAGTGCACAAGAATAGGGAAGCAGGCACCTGTGGGGCTATAAGTGTTCATCAGACGACGACATGTGATGTTTGTTGAAGGGTATGCAGATCGAGTAGTGATCTCACACGACACCTCGGGTCACATGGTGCCATGGGCCCAGCACTAGGTGTCAATAATTGTCACAAGTGTCGTGTTGGTACCAGAGTTTTCAAGTCGCTGGCTGGACTAAAAAGCCACACTCCTTCAGCGCATCGGTAGGGGTTCTCCTACATGGATATAAAGTAGTGGCCGTACTCGGAAACGAGTTGGCAGCCACCATATATATATATACATATGTATATATATTATATATTATTTAACTTGGAATTAATACTTTTGTATATTTACATGTTTGCATGTATGTATGATTAAACGTCACTGCGCTCATCACCATATCCATCAACTATCTAAGAATATTTCGGCCGCACTGACGCTGTTGCAGAACACATACCCCTACGTTACAGTGGTAAGTGATTTAATCTGGCAACCCATAATTGCAGATCGAACTTCTTAAACATTCGGCCATGCAGAATAACTTTGAAAACAAGTATACACAGACTGTGTGTGTATTCAAGAAAAAATAAGTAAAATAAGTAACGAAACATTTCCTGGAAAACTAAACCTTCCAGTTGCTACATAAACATAAATCTTTCCAAATACAAAAAATCACAGACATATTCGCTAACACGTGTTCGGAAAACAAACTTACTTACACACATTCATATATTCAAGCACAAAAAATAAACTCGTACAAACACAGTGAGAAGTATTTGCACACTCATAAACATCTCACACACAATGACCAAGAAAAATATAAAGAAAACAACAGCAGCAAGAATTGCACATATTTAGAAAACAAGCTAAAACAAGTTCCATGGTGGTTTTCCATGAGTAATAATATATTGCATATGGATCCAACGTAGATTCTTGGTATCCTAAGGGAGGTTGGCTCAGTCTATATATTTCAGAATTAATACACACAGCGAGGTTCTTTCATAAAAATATAAGAAAATATAAATGTTCAGATGGATAGTA
>OZ024742.1:52498604-52561104 GCA_964016885.1 Eledone cirrhosa | reverse complement strand
ACACATTGCACAGACACATTATAAAGGATGGAGGCATGATACTACAGGCATTTATACAAACTGAATGATTTACCCCACACTGAAAAGTGATATTAGCATAAGCCAGAGTTGGTGATAAAAATGATAGGGTGGAGGTGTTATGGGATGCCAGGGCACAAACAGATAAGGAATTAGAATACAATAGGCCTGACTAGGTCGTTCTTGACAAGGAAAAAAGATTATACTTGATTATAGATGTAGCTTGCCCCATTGACATAAGACTGCAAAATACGAAGAGGGAAAAATTACCTAGTTCCGGGATCTAACGTTGGAACTGGAAAAGTCTTCCTCATCTTCATAGGGACACTAGATACTGTCTCAAAGAGTTTCTAAGGCAGGTCAAAGATCATCAGCCCAGCCAACCTTTTTGGAACACTTCAAAAAGCCTGCCTATGTCCTAATACTTGAGGCTGCGAGTGATCGCTTGATGTTCATTATGGGAATTTTTCTGGGTAAATAACAACAATAGCAACAAAAATAACAACAGCAATAATAATTTTTCTGGGTAAATAACAACAATAGCAACAAAAATAACAACAGCAATAATAATAATAATAATAATAATAATAATAATAATAGTTTCATTTATTAGCCACAAGGGCCGACATGTAGGCGACAATACAAAGACAGGGACAGTGGGGGTTTACAATAAGGTCGAGTAAAAGTGCACAATGGCAAGACTAATTTAACAATGAAAATATAAAAATATAAAAAAAACTATGCATAAATATAACAAAATAAATTCCCCGATAGGGGGTGGACGACTCTGGGGTGACTCGGGTACTCCACCAATCCTGAACCACCCTGCGCTTCTAGGGCACCCAGGGAGAGCACCCCTCTCCTCAAGTTAGCTAGCTTATAGGCGCATGGTCAGAGTAGGCCCATTCACATGGGCCATTCTCGCCACATTCACCCACCTTTTAGCAAATGTACTGGGGGGGGGGGGGGGCAGCACTTCTCTCTCCACCCCCACCTTCCCTTCCAGGTGAAACTTGAAGAAGTTGATGAGGGATTGGCCGAAGAGAAAAATGTCTGTCTTCAGTCCTTTTAACCTGGTCCACCATATAGCCTCTTTCGCAACTGCCACCAGACAGAGGAACATTTCCTGCTCTTCCTGACCTAGAGAAGGCGGTGGATCGATCTTCACTATGGACTCGGCCGATAGCCGGATTCGTTACACACGCAACAGTAGCTGTTCGACATAACTCCACAAGTCAGTAATGCACGGACATTGGACAAGTGCGTGCAGAAGGGTTTCGTCGTTCTGTGCGCATCTTGGGCAGGTCCGTCTGACAGCACTTCCGTGCCTGTAGAGTTTATCCCGAACCGCCAGTGCCCCCCGGTAGCACTGCCAAGCGAGGGATTTCTGGAAATTGTCCATCGTCCCCGGCTCGAAAGTCCTCCGGTACAGACTGGTCAGTTCGACTTCGTCGAGGCCCAAAGCTTCGCCGAGTGCGTCATCGCACTTGCCCACCACTAATCCTCTATAGAACTCGAGAGTGGAAGTTCCACTGATCGCATTGCCCGCTTGGTAGAGAGCAGTGAGTGCCTGGCAACATTCAAGGTGCCAGTCACCCAGTCTCGGTCTCTTCTTGACACAGGACTGCAGCTCAGTCAAAGAAATGAGCTGCGGAAAGGCCCGTCTGATAAACGGCGACCACACCTGTTCACCGTTGAGGCAGAATATCTGGAGATGTCGCAGCCTCAACGCATGTTGCGCATGATTAGCCACGGCATGCCCAGCCCTCCGCGTAGAGGGTGCTGTCAGCAGATGGACCGCCTCACCAATGGAACTTATCCCCTCCGCAAGAATTTGAAGAGGAGGCGTTCCAACTTGACGAGGCGCGGACGGGGGAAAGGCACGACGGTCAGGCGTTAGTAGATGACGGACGCGATGTACGCATTCGCCACCTCCGCGCGACCTTTCAGTGATAGCTTCCTCCCAGCCCATTTTTGGGTGAGACTGGCGACTCTGCTCGTTACCTCGTCCTAATTCTTTTCCACCTGGAGGTCTGGTCCGAACCAAACCCCGAGCAACTTTACTGGTCCGACCGTCCAGCGCCCCGCAACGCTGTTGGACGGCATGGGCTTGCCTCTCCAGGTTCCGAGCTGCAAGCCCACCGACTTTTCCGGGTTAAGTTTGGCTCCTGTCAACCTTTCATATTCCTTAAATAAGGTGCCGACCACCTCGATTTCTGAGGTGTTCGACACCATCACGGTGATGTCGTCCGCATAAGCCGACACCGCCTTTCCACGTCCCGGTTCGAGCGGGATGCCCTGCAACAGCTCCAGCTTCCGCAGTAAAGGCTCGAGAGTCAATACGTACAGAAGGGAAGAGAGAGGGCACCCTTGACGGACCGATCGGGAGAGCCGAAATGGTTCCGAGAGGTGGCCATTAACCTTGACCACCGAGCGTGTGCCGCTGTGCATTGCAGCGATCCAGCTTCTAAAGAAAGGGCCACAGCCAGCTGCTTTGAGGACAAACTTCAGATACCGATGGTCGACCCTATCGGATGCTTTCGATTGATCTAAATTGATCAGTGCCCCACCGAAGCCAGGTTTACACCCTACCCTCTCTATGATGTATCGCATGAGGTGGAGATTGTCGTGTATGGACCTGGCTGGGATTGCGCAAGTTTGCGTCTCCCCAACCAAATCCTCGACGACAAGCGCCAATCTCTTTGCTAACACCTCGGCCAAAATCTTAAACTCTGTCTTGAGTAGAGTTATGGGCCTGAAGTTGTCTAATGTATCCCTCTTGTTCTCGTCTTTCCTTATCAGCGTCACCACTCCCCTGCTCACAGAACTGGGAATACTCCCATTCTGCTGCCAGTTGCAGTCGAGTGCTTCGAGGAGATCGGAGAACAAGTCTGGCATATTTACGTATATCTCGTAGGGCAGGCCATCCAAACCGGGTGACTTGCGCCTCATGCAGCCGACAAGGGCGTCCTGAATTTCGGCTGAAGTAATCGGCCTTTCGCAGCGCTCAGCGTCGACCGTCGAGATGCGCGGCAGGCCGTCAAGGTAGGGACTGAAATCCGATACTCTCTCTGACTCGCCACTCTCCCCGAACAACCGAGCAAAGTGCTGGCGAAAGGCCTCACACATCCACTTGGAATCGCTTATCTCGTGTCCGTCTCGTTCCGCCAAAGACCGAATTGTGGTTTTATTACAACGCTGCGCCTCTAATAATAATAATAATAATTGTTTCTACTTCAGGCCCAAGGCCCGCAATTACCCAGTGCATTACTGGTACTTTATTTTATCGACCCCGTAAGGATGAAAGGCAAAGTCAACCTCGGCGGGATTTGAACTCAGATCGTAAAGGGACGAAACTATGCTGGAAAGCATGGCGTCCGACCCTCTACCGATACTGCCAATCCACAATAATAATAATTATTATTATAGGGAAGAAAACGCACATGGTGGATATATATCGTTATGGAATCGCTCCCGTAAGTTTTTGATTTTTACTTATTTAAAACAACTGTGATAGAATAATTCTTATTACAAATGAAATATAAGATTACAGTTTTGACCCTCAGCAGGCGACAACGCATCACATTACGGCATATGGCCCCAATATTTAATATTTAATTTTGGATCAGAAATGTTATAGTCGAAACAGAGAAAAATGGCTAAGTGGACAGACAGGCAAATCATTTCCCCACCAACACCACCACCGCCACCATCACCACTACCACCACGCCAAAAACTCCAGTCAAGTTACCTCAGCTTTTATTTCTACTTCAACTTCAACACCATCACTACAGTACTACGATCACATCACCACCACCACTGCCTCATTATCGCTACTGCCGCTATTCTCACCCACTACCTCCTGCTAAGTACTAGTAAAACATCACCACCATCACCACTGCCTCATTATCACTACCGCCGCCATTCTCTCCCACTAAGACAGGCATCATAGTAATCCCACTAAATGAGGAAGGTATCAAGGAATATAAATAGACTGATTTGATGACCCGGTCAAAAAATCAAAAAATCAAAAATCAAAATCAAAACAGCACAGCAGCAACGAAAAAACATAAAGAAAAGAAAAAAGAAAAGAAAAACAAACAGACAGACAGACAAGCAAAAAAACTAAGTCAGACATTCAAACATTACATTACAATGAAACTTATGCTTATTTTTGTTTTTTTTTTACCTATTTGTTTGTTTGTTTATTTATGTTCGTCTACAGCGTGATAGTGCCACGCTAAAATCACCGGTGGTTATGTAATCATACATTCACCAATTCTTGATAAGAGTGTTTCAATGTCGAACCTAAACAGTTCGAATAACGGTGAAGTGGAGACTTGAATGTCATGTGACAGACTCTCACCCAGCAGATGCTCCTGGCTCAGCAGCAGGGACCTGGCTGTCAACCATATACTGCTGGTGTCGGAGGAAGAAGAAGGAAAGGGACCAGAACCAACTGGATGAAAGAATTGAATAGAACTGTTATGCAATGTTACCTGAAGAGTAACCCCAAGGAAAAAGGCTATAGGAAACGGATGCATAACATCTGGAACGAGATTGGTATATTTAAATTAGATGAACAGAAATTGGCCCGGCAGGCTCGGGTAGATAAGCGGGTAGATGGGTGGATAAGCGAGATGGATCTGGAGGAGCTGACAGAGAGATTAGCTTGGAAATGGAGAGTGGAGTATGCCAGGCAAACGAGCCAGTGGGAAATGAGGTGAAGAGGTTGATCTGAATGCTGAAATAAATAATACCTGGAACAAAGATACGGCCATTGAGGAGATGGATCCTGACGGGCTAGGACAAGATTTGGTTGATATCCTAAACTTAGAGAAAGGAGAGGACAATAGACCAGGGGATGTCCAAGGAGGAAATAACAAGGAGAAAGTGCAACCTTCATGAAAAATCCCTTCATAGTACCTTCTTTGAGAAAACGGAATTCAGAGATCCACAGACATGGAACTGAAGTGGAGACCTTAAAAAGGCTACAGAAGGAATGCTAATGGCTGCGCAAGAGCAGGCCGTCTAAACGAAGTGGCTGAAACACCATATTTACAAGGAGGAGGCTAGCCCACTGTGCAGGATCTGTGGAGAGAGAGAGGAGACTGTGGCTCACATTGTATCCGAGTGTAAACACCTAGGCCAGGCTCACTATAAAGGCTGAAGACATGATGTGATGGGGAGGGTGACCACTGGCACTTATGCATTCTGAGAAGTGGTATGAGCATAAGCCAGAGTCGGTGACAGAAAACGATCAGGTGAAGGTGCTATGGGATATTAAGATACAGACGGACAAGAAACTGGAACACAATAGACCTGACCTGGTGGTTTTGGACAAGGAAAAAAGATCATGTCTGATTGTGGATGTGGCCTGCCCATTCGACACGAGAGAGCAAGAGAAGGAGAAAATTTACCGATACCAGGACTTAAAGTGGGATGTAAAAGGATTTGGAACTGCCATGAAGTCATAAGCGCACTAAGTACTATCTCAAAAGTTTCCAGGGATGGTTAAAGAAAATTGGCCCCGCCCCACTTTTTGGAACACTTCAAAATCATGCTTGCTGTGAACAGCAAGAACCCTCCGATACGTCCTGAATATCTGAGGCTGCAAGTACTGGCTTGATATTCATTTCAACAAACTTTCCAGTTAACTAACATCAATGACTGAAACTCAAAGAATAATAGTAATGATTTCTTTATTAACCATAAGGGTTTACATAAAGTAGACATTAAGGACAGTACAGGACAATACAGGAGGTTACAAATAGGCATTTCTGCCTGTAAAAAACAAAAACAGAATATGTAACAAAAAATAACAATGAAAAATTCCCCAATACGGGGGAGACTTCCAAGTGACAGTCGTGGAGAAAGCCCTTTAAAAAGCCACAGTGACCCTGACCACAAGGGCAAGTGCCCTCTCCCAGTTTTCCACCTATAATTTACAGACACATTCAGAGTAGGCCCATTCACTCGGGCCATTCTTGCCTCTCTCAACCATCTTTCAACAAAATGCTGGGAAGAGAACCCTTCCCTCTCTACCCTGATTTTCATTTTCAAATGAAATTTGAAAAAGTTAATCAGGGCATCACTGAAGAGGTAAGTGCTCGTCTTCAGCCCTTTCAAACGTCTCCACCATACTATCTCTTTTGCCATGGCCACCAGACAGATAAAAACTGCCTCCCTTCCCGGCTAAAGGAAGAGGGCGGGGCCATCCTCACGATGGTATCAGCTGATAGCTGGATCCGTCCTACACGCGACAGCAGGTGTTCGACATAAACACACAAGTCAGCAATGGTCGGACACTGGACGAGTGCGTGCAGGACAGTTTCATCGTCCTGCGCGCATCTCGGACATGCCCGGCTGACGTCACCTCCACGCCTGTAGAGTTTATTCCGAACTGGCAAAGCTCCTCGGTAGCACTGCCAGTTGTCCATAAGCACTGGAAGTTGTCCATAGGCACCGACCCGAAAGTTCTTCCGAAGAGATTGGCTAGTTGATTTTCGTCGACGCCTAGAGTTTCCACAAGTACGTTGTCGCTCTTCCCCTCCACTAATACTCTATAGAACGCCAAGGTGGAGTCTCCATCGATGACATTTCCCGATTGGTCGAGGGCTGTGAGCGCCTGAAGACATTCCAGTCTCCAAGCGCTCCCTCTCGGTCTTCGCTTGACCCAGGACTGCATCTCCGTCAAGGAGACGAGCTGGGGGAAAGACGCGTCTAGCAAACGGCGACCACACCTGATCACCGTCGAGGAAGAGGTGGAGATGTCGTAGCCTGAGCGCGTGTCTGCGCATCATCAGCTACGGCATGCCCAGCCCTCCACGTAGCGGGTGTTGACATCAGACGGACCCCCTGAAAATCAGAGCGCATCCCTTCCACAAAAAGCGAAAGAGCAAACGCTCCAGCGCAGTCAGGCGGGGCTTAGGGCAAGGTACGACGGTCAGGCGGTAGCAGATGACAGACGCGATGTACGCGTTAGCCAACTCCGCTCGATCTTTCAGGGATAACCTCCTCTCTGCCCATTTCTGGGTGAGAGAAGCCACCCTGCTCGTCATCTCGTCCCAGTTTTTGTCCATCTGGAGGTACGGACCGAACCAGACCCCTAGCAATTTAATCGGTCCCTCCGTCCAGCGCCCGACGACATTTGGACGGCAATCACCTGCCTCTGCAGGTGCCGAGCTTCAGGCCCACTGACTTTTCCTGGTTGATCATTGCTCCTGTTACCGCTTCGTATTCTCTTAGTGTAGTGCCGATCGCCTCGATGTGTTTGGCGTTCGACACCACTACGGTGACATCATTCACATATGCTGACACGGATCCTCCGCATCCTAGTTCGCGCGGGACCCTCCTCAACGTCTCCAGTTTGTGCAGTAATGGCTCGAGAGTCAATACGTACAAGAGGGACGAGTGGGGACATCCTTGGCGGACCGAGCGCATGATGTTGAACGGTTCCGAAAGGTGACCGTTCACTCTCACCACAGAGCAGATGTCGCTGTGCATGGCAGCGATCCAGCCTCTGAAGATGGGCCCAAAGCCAGCCGCCCTCAGGACTGCCGCCAGGTAACGATGGTCGACCCTATCGAAAGCTTTCAATTGATCTAAATTGTTGATGGATCTGTCGGGAATGGCGCATGTCTGCGCCTCTCTCACCAGACTACCAACGACAAGCGCCAACCTCTTTGCTAGCACCTTGGCCAAAATATTGAACTTTGTATTTAGCAGAGTTATGGGCCTGAAATTATCTATGTTATGCCCCGTGTTCTGTTCCTTTCTCACCAGCGCTCCTCGGCTCACAGAGCTGGCAATTCTGCCGTTCTGTTTCCAGTTGCAGGAGACGTCCGTCAAGCGGCATCCGAACAAGTCTGGCATCTGTACGTAAAGTTCATAGAGCAGACCATCCAAACCAGGTGATTTACCCCTTGTGCAGCCAGTCATTGCATCCCGTACTTCAGCGGCTGCTATCGGCTTTTCGCAACACTCCACCTCAGTGGCCGAGAGCCGCAGCAGTCCGTCGAAGTAGACACTAAAGTCCATCCCACGAACCGGCTCGCCGCTGCCCCCGAACAGCTGTGCGAAGTGTCGCTGAAAAGCTTCACACATTTGCCCGGGATCTAGTAGCATGCGCCCGTCGTGGTCCACCAAAGACCGGATCGTGGCTTTGTTGCCACGACACGCCTCCGCCACTCGGGCCCATTGAACGGCTTTCGTCCCCTCGTGTCTGAGAGCACGCACCCTAGTTCTGACAACGCAGCCTTCGTGCTTTGCATTGAAGAATTGGTCAAGGGCCAATTTCGCCGCAAGTACGTCGGTCGCGATGCCTTTGCTAAGCGCCTGGTCTCATTCTCTAACTAGTTCTCCCTCTGCTCTATTTTCCGCTATAGCTAAAGCCTTACTAAACCTAATGGACTCTATTCTAATCGGTCTTTTAAGAGCAAACCACCACTTGTTGTTGACGATGGACCCCGTTAACGCCCGCTTAACTAGTTCGCTAATCCGGTCTCTGTAGGCCTTGCGCGCTGGTAAGGACGCATTTAGCTTCCAGTAGCCGGCTCCTTGTCTATGAAGCCTATCTAAATCAACCACACAGATCACGAATTTGTGGTCCGTGTAGCTGACTATCTTGAATTGTGGACAGCCTATGCTAGACCTATCTATTTCCCTACAAAATACTCTATCTAGATATGATCTGGATGACCAGATGCGGTATGTCCAAGTCCACATTGGCACATTCGGGAAATCCAATCGGCACCTGTCAGACAGTTCAAAACGCCTGAGCAGGTTGGTGAGGCTCTTGCACGCTTCTCCTCTACCGCTAATCCCACACAGTCACAGCGTGCATCTAAGATCCTGTTCTAGCCGCTCACTAACACTAAAGTGCGGGATGTTCCAAGAAAGGTATCCAGACGCAGACGCCGGAAGAAATCAGGCCGCCCTGCTCCTGTCGGAACATAGACGGCCACTAGCCTGAAAGCTTGCCCGTCTCCGCTGGTCACGTCCAGCACCACCAACTTACCTTCTGGGACCAGGAAGATGGCCCGTATGGCGAGATCCAAACCTCTCCGAAAAAGCACAGCAAATTCACCCCCCCAATCCAGGACGGCTGGGAGATGCGTACATATCGTAGCAACCGAAGATCGTTGCGAAGATCTGGTCTCACTGATGGCCACTACATCTATGG
Organism: Eledone cirrhosa; assembly: GCA_964016885.1. Lineage (NCBI taxonomy): Eukaryota > Metazoa > Mollusca > Cephalopoda > Octopoda > Eledonidae > Eledone > Eledone cirrhosa. The sequence goes on along the minus strand of OZ024742.1, from coordinate 52,551,902 downwards.
TTCGTGACCTGAGGTCGTTGAGCAGGTGGCCCTGCTTCCATGACGACCCCAAGCCACGCGCATTTATGCTGCCTATTCTGAGTGAGGTCATGTTGAAAAGGAGTGGAAAAGATGGCAAAGACCACTTACTTTACTTCTCGTAGAGGAAGGATGGTTTCTCCATCCTTTTCACTGCTTGTGACCTCCCCCGGAAGGATGTCCCTATGAATCCTCCCGGAGAGTGTTTGTCGGAAGTCTCCGATGTCTCTGGGGAATTTTTGTTTTAGTATCGTGTATGTTTTCTGTGTTATGCGAGTGATTTGTATGTGTGGAGGTGGTGTGAACTTTTGGTGTGTTGTGTAGTCTTTTTCTGTGATGCTGGTGTTATGTTGGATGTAGTGTAATCATTGGTTGTTGTTCAAATTTAATGCTGTGTAGTGTGTATCGTTTTTGTTGTCTTGTTTTGTTTGCGTTTGTTGTGGGTTTGTTTCTGTTTCGCTTTTTGCTGACTTTTGTGGTGTTGGTGATGGTGGTGTTGGGGTTAATGATGGTGATGGTGTTGGTGTTTGTGGTGATGGGGTTGGTGATGCTGGTCTGGATGGTGGCATAGCTGTCCCTACCTTTTTGTTTGATAGTTTATTTGTTTCCCCCTGTATTTTGTTTTTAGAGATGGAAGGAAGTGGATTTTTTCTATTCTGGTTTCTTTTTCTTTTTTTCTTTTTTCCTGATACAGTTTCCCACTCCTCGTCGTCAGAATCTGTCTCCAATTGCGATAGGTCGGGAGTGGAAAATCCTCCACAGGCGTTAGTTTTGGTTGTGGCGTGGTGGATGTTGTAGGCGCTGGTGCTAGTTCTGGCGCGGTGGGTGGTGGTGGTGTTGGTTTTGCTACTGTTGCTGGGGTTGTTGCTGCTACAGTTGCTTCTGTTGCTGCTACAGTTGTTGCTGCCATTTCTGCTGCTGGTGGTGTTGATGGTTGAGTCACTGGGGTGGGTAAGAGAGGTGGCCTCATCTTTTTAGCCTGAGGGCAGAAAGTCATTAGGTGGGTTCCTTCACCACAAACGACACACCTAGGCCTTCTACCCTCGACGATTACGGTGAGGTGTTTGCCGTCAGTGATGTCTATTACCTCTGTGATTTCCTCAATGCTTTTTTGGTCCGCTTGGATCAGGAGCTCCATCCCAGATCCGGACCAGTTCTCCTGCTTGTCTTTTGATATTTCAATTATTTTGTTGTTGGCCTCGCTGCTGGCGAGGACGGCAGCCATTAGCCAGGCAATTTCGATGGCCGGTGGAACGTGGGTCACCCTGATCTTCACGAGTCTCTGGCCACAATAGCTTCAGACGAGTGTGAAGTCGTCACTTCTTAATGAGGCCATGGAGTGTTCTCTGGCCTCCTGTGGTTTTCCAAAGAACACGTCCACTGTTCCATCTTTCTGCCCACTTCTGATGTGGGTTTTTTCCGCCCACACATATCCCAAAGCTTTTTGGATCTGGGACGCGGATGCCCGTTCCACTCGGCGCGATTTCGTGTTAATCGTCCGATAAGACACGGTGCATAGGCGCCTATGCTTCATTTTATTAGTTGGGAGGGGATGAGACTGACCCTGTACCCATCTTTCTTTACCATTCTCTTGGCTTCAGTTAATTCCTCCTGAGTTACCTCGATTGTTTCGCATTTCTTGGCTGCTTTGGCAAATGACACATTTGCGGTGGTGTTGATGTTTTTGTTGTTATTCTCATTGTTGTTGTTGCTGTTGTTATTGTATTTTTGTTATTGTTATTTTTAGTTTCAGTTGTGGTGGTGGCGTCAGTGGTGTTCGGTGTGGAAGAATCGATTCTGGGTGAATCCATTTCGGTGTCACGAGATAATAATTTATTTTTTTACTTTTGTTTCTGTTGTCGCTGTGGTGGTGGTTGGGCTGGCGACTATAACACCCGCAGTTTTTGGTAATAGCGGGAAATGAATGTCTGCATGAGACAAATTTAAATTATTGCTACTTCTTATATTTTTAGTGTTGGCAAACGTAGTAATATTTACAATGGTTGTGTTGGTGTGAGGTGTTAGTTCGTGAGGAAGGCTGTCAGCTTGGTGTGGCTGTGAGTCGTCCATGATTTTTTCAAAGTAATTTTTTGTTTGATAATTATAAAAGTTTAAATTTTGGGCTCAAAGCCCCAATCCTTTTGAGTGTTCTTTTCAGAAATCAATATATGTGAACTTATAAACACTTAACAACAAAAATGTTCCATAGATGGCAATTTGGAACAACTGAAAACAACAAACCTTTGCAGAGCTTACGATAATACGATTTCCTACGTAGGTCGCCAATAATAATAATAATAATAATAATAATAATAATAATAATAATAATAATAATAATAATAATAATAATAATAATAATAATAATAATAATAATGCTGACGAATGCTGACGGGCTAGGACAAGATTCGGTTGACATCCTAAATTTAGTGGTAGATGAATTGAACAATGATAGTGGGAGACCTATGAACCGAAGATTTGTAGACAGGAAAAAGTTAAAAGAAACAACAGCTAAGGTAAACAAAGTCATCCCATACCTTGAGGCGAGGAGCCTTCACCAGTGCAACAATATCCTCAAAGCAACAGCAAATACGGTGAGGAAACTACTTGGTATAAAAGCGAGAGGAAACAACAGACAAGGAAGAGCAGAGCTGTGGTGGAAGAAGCGACTGAGTGGGCAAATCGGGGAGATGAGAAATGACATAGGAAAGCTTGAGTCACTACTGAATGGGACACTAAAAAACATAGGCACTAAAAATAGACTGGAAATAAAATACAAAACTAGGAGTAAAAAGCTAAATATTATCATAGAGGAATTGAAGCAACGCATTGTAGCAAAGAGTGCAAAAATCAGGCGATACGAGAACAGAGTCAGTCAGTATAAACAGAACCGCATGTTCGACAACAACCAGAAGATGCTGTTTGGACAGCTTGAGGGGAAAGAAAGAGGCAACGACTTGATCCCTGGGGCGGAACAAACAAAAACATTCTGGAGAGGAATATGGGAGCAGGATGTTAGACACAATGCCCAGGCAGGGTGGATTGAGACAGTACAGAGGGAGATCGGTGAGCAGGCACAACAACAAACTGATTTGAGTATCACAGTTGAAACCCTTAAGGGGCAGGCCAAAAAACTAACCAACTGGAAATCACCAGGCCCAGATGGTGTGCAGGGGTATTGGATTAAACATTTAACATCCCTCCACCCGAAGCTGACGGCCATGTTCAATGACTGCTTGGTGTCGGGTGAGGTGCCAGAGTGGTTGACAAAAGGTACCACAGTTCTGATAATGAAAGACCGAATCAAGGGTAATGATGTTACCAACTATAGACCTATCACATGTCTGTCCGTAATGTGGAAACTGTTGACGAGCATTGTGTCTGAGGAAATCTACCATCACCTCCACACAAACAACTTGTTACCGGACGAACAGAAAGGATGCCGAAAGAAGTCACGTGGTACAAAGGACCAGTTACTTATTGATAAGATGGTAATGGGGAATTGCAGGAGGAGACACACTGATCTTGCCATGGGATGGATTGACTACAGAAAGGCATTTGACATGTTGCCTCATTCCTGGATCACCAAAAGCCTGGAGATCTTCAGGGTGGCAGATAACATCAGACAGTTGCTAGGCAGGAGTATGGGGTCCTGGGAGACAGAGTTGACATCAACTGGAGTATCCTTGGGAAGCGTGAAGATCAAGAGAGGTATCTTCCAGGGAGATAGCCTGTCCCCTCTGTTGTTTGTCCTTGCCCTGATGCCCTTGACCATTATGCTGCGAAAAGTGAGAGCAGGATACAAGTTGGGAAAGGGAGAGCTTACCATCAATCACCTCCTCTTCATGGACGATCTTAAGCTCTTCGGGAAAAGTGAGAAGGAGTTGGATGTGCTTGTTGACACTGTCCGTATTTTCAGCAGTGATATATGTATGCAGTTTGGTATTGGTAAATGTGGAGTCATTGTGATGAAGAGGGGTAGGTTGAGCAGAAGTAACGGGATCCAGATACCAACAGGTGAGATGATAAAGGAAATTGACTCTGAGGAAGGATACAAGTATTTGGGCGTTCTGGAGGCTGATGGCATAAAGAACAAAAAAATTAAGGAATTGTTAAGAACTGAATACATTCGGAGAGTAAGGAGCGTATTGAAGTCACATCTGAACAGCAGAAATGCCATAAGCGCAGTAAATTCCCGAGCTGTGTCTATTATTAGGTACAGTGCGGGAATTCTGAGATGGAATGTTGCTGAACAAAAAGAAATGGATGGGAAGACTAGGAAGCTATTGACTATCTACAACATGTTCCACAAGAGGAGTGATGTCGATAGACTCTACCTAAGGAGATCTGAGGGTGGAAGAGGTCTTATCAGCATAGAGGACTGTGTTCAGATGGAGAAAAACAACCTATACAAATACGTGACCTATAGTAAGGAGCCAATGCTCAGAACTGTACTGAAGGAGGGGACAGTAGGCCAGGGGATGTCCAAGGAGGAAATAACATCAAGGAGGAAGAGCAGCCTTAAGGGAAAATCCCTTCATAGTACCTTCTTTGAGAAAACTGAATTTAGAGATCCACAGACATGGAACTGGTTGAGAAGAGGAGACCTCAAAAAGGCTACAGAAGGAATGCTAATGGCTGCGCAGGAGCAGGCCCTCAAAACGAAGTGGTTGAAGCACCATATCTACAAGGAGGAGGCTAGCCCACTGTGCAGGATCTGTGGAGAGAGAGAGGAGACTGTGGCTCACATTGTGTCCGAGTGTAAACACCTAGCCCAGACCCACTATAAGGGCTGGAGACACGATGTGATGGGCAGGGTGATCCACTGGCACCTGTGCAAAGTAAACAATTTACCACATTCTGAGAAATGGTATGAGCATAGGCCAGAGGCGGTGATGGAGAACAATCAGGTGAAGGTGCTGTGGGATTTTAGGATACAGACGGACAAAAAACTGGAACACAATAGACCTGACCTGGTGGTTGTGGACAAAGAAAAAAGATCGTGCCTGATTGTGGATGTGGCCTGCCCGTTCGACACGAGAGTGCAAGAGAAAGAGAGGGAGAAAATTAACCGATACCAGGACCTAAAGTGGGAGGTGAAAAGGATTTGGAACTGCCATGAAGTCAAAGTGATCCCGATTGTCATAGGCGCACTGGGGACTATCTCCAAAAGTTTCCAGGGATGGTTAAAGAAAATCGGCCCCTTCACGCTTTTTGGAACGCTTCAAAAGGCATGCTTGCTTGGAACAGCAAGAACCCTCCGATACGTCCTGAATATCTGAGGCTGCAGGTAGTGGCTTGATATTCAATCCAACGGACTTTCCAGTTAACCAACATCAATGACTGAGATTCAAGGAATAACAACAACAATAATAATAATAATAATAATAATATTGTCAAAGACTATAAAGAAAAAGATTGCCTTCTAATGGATGTATCAAACCCCACAGACGACAATATATCTTCCAAGGAAATGGGGAAACTGTCCAAGTATAAAGATCTATAGATAGATATAACTCGAAATGAAATCTGAAACAGTACCCATAATAATAGGTGCTCTGGGAAAAAACACACAGACAAATACTCAAACTCCAGGACTTACAAATATATACAGCACATAACCCAAACTCCAGGACTTACAAATATATACAGCACATAACCCAAACTCCAGGACTTACAAATATATACAGCACACAAAAATAACACTACTAGGCACAGCACACATGTTACGAAAAGTAGTATCGATACAATACCAACAAAAACTACACTGCTCCGACCCAAGGTGCACGGAGCTGTGCTCGATAAAGCAGTAATGATGTGCAATAAAAAATATAATGATTATAATAATATAATTAATGAAATACAAATATTATACACAAAATATATATTATCTCCTGTATATGGATGACATAAAAATATTTACAGACATTCCCAGAGTATTAGAAAAACTCTTTAAATTGACAATAGTTTTAGCAAAAACATAAAGATGACTATGAGATTAGGGAAATGCACCAAAAACCACTCTAAGAAAAGGAGATTACCCAGTACTGAGAATATTACATTAGACTGAGATACAGAAATTAGAGAATTGGATTCCAATCATGTATACAGAGCATTAGATGAATCAGCGAAAATATGACATGAAAAAATGAGAGAAAATTAGGAACGGATATTATAGAAGGATCGGATTAATATTAAAAACTGAAATCGATGCTAGAAATAAGATAATATGCATAAATACGCTGGAAACTATTAAGTAGAAAAAAGAAACAAACTTTGTTGAAACAAATTTAGTTAACAACATAACAAACATGTTTAAAGAGACAAAATACAACAGAAAAGAATTACACTATATACTTTTTCTTCTTCCATCTTCTTCGGGGTCAACCCCAGGGTCTCCTGCCGGTTGGTATTGCCCATAAAATCTGTCCAACGATTCTTTCCTGAGACATTCTAATCACATACCAATAGTATCCGAGCTGTGATGTCTCAATTCGGAGAGGTAGCGAGTCTACCTGGAATGACTCTGATCTCCGAACTACGCACCCTATGAAGTAACGTTACTCCAAAATGATTTCGGAGGGACCCCATTTCGACCGTTTGCATTGCGATCGTATACTTTCGGTCAATACCCAAGATTCATGACCATAAGTAAGGGTTAAACGAATATCGAATTGAAGATAGCGTGTTTGGGTATTACACCTACCTCCCTTTTTCTGATTACCGAAAGCTGAAGGTGGCGCATTACTGCACCAGCACCTGCAATTCTTGCACTTAATTCAGCTTCCTGCCTCCGAGATAATTAAACTTCTCTTCCTGCTCCAGTGGAACTCCATTTACATGTAGTGTGCACTGAGCAAGCTTCCTTGAGAAGACGAGCGTCTCAGTTTTCGTAGCTCTGATTTTTATTCCAGCCAGGCAGCACTCGGCATCAAACCTATCGAGTGCAAGACGGTGATCACCTTCTGTTGAGCTAAGTAACACCATGTCGTCTGCAAATTCTAGACGACTGATCTTACATCCACCAGTCAAGATACCATTTCCAACCCGGCTGCAATGTCAATCCTGTTCATGTAAATAATGAACAAGAGAGGCGACAGTACAATATTTTATCGATAAAAAGGCCATGGGGGAAAGAAAAGAAAAAAAGGAAAAGTAGTGAGGAGAGAGGAGGAAAGAGAAAAAAGCGAAGTAAACAGACCGAATTAAGGGGGGAGACAGGACAATGGAACAGGCAAGTGAGTAACCTCATGGCCTTTTGATCGATAAAAGGCCTTGGGCGCGCCGTTGATTGCTTTTGATGTCCTGTTTTAAGCACCGAAACATCTATGATCTGCGGTTAACAGCAGATGAAGGGCTTCTTCTCTTGTTTCATCCATCTTAAACTTTGTTTACAGTAACCACACAGCTCGCTTCGTTTCTTGTAATTTTGTATTTACCGCTGTGACCCCCCCCCCCCCCTCTACCTGTTTTGCTCGATTTGTGGTCCCACCACGCTTTCATATCGACTCTCTCCTTCTCTCTCTTCCATTTTTCTCTCTCTCGTTCTCTTTCTCGTTCTCTCTCTCCCCCCTCTCTCTCTCTCTCTCTATCTATCTATCTCTCTCTCTCTCTAGCCATCTGCTTGCCTTCGATCGTTTACGACATGTTTCACCCATCTCGTAAAACTCCTCTGGTTTCGATCGTTTACGACACGTTTACACATGTCATAAAACTCTTTTGCGGTTGCTTCCCCCCTCTCTCTCTCTACCCTCACTATTGTTGAGATCGTATGGAACTACCTCGCTCCCAGTTATTGCACCACCAGACTTAAGTCTAATCGGTTCGTTGTAACTTATCACATTTTATTATGTGTCCCCGCCCCTCCATTCGGACTGTTTACTTTGTTTTTTTCTCTTTCATCCTCTCTGCTCACTACTTTTCATTTTTTGCTTTTCTTTCCCTCAGGGCCTTTTGATAGATAAAAAGCCTTGGGCGCGCCGCTGATCGCTTTTGATGTCCTGTTTTAAGTGCCGAAACATCTATGATCTGCGGTTAACAGCTGATGAAGGGTTTCTTCTGTTGTTTCGTCCATATTACCATCTTAAACTTTGTTTACAGTAACCACACAGCTCGCTTCGTTTCTTGTAATTTTGTATATACACACACACACACACACACATATATATATATATATATTGCTAATATAATCTTCTACTTCATTCTATGTGTTTTTGTGTAAGATATTAATAATGTATCCATAAAATGATCTGTATGAATGCCATCTGGTTTTAGAATTTTATTGCCAAATTTACATGGAGGGGTTAAGTCAGCAAGTCGAATATTTTCTATATCAATATAATTTGTAAACAATGATACCGGCCGTTTATAACGTCCTGATATTGAGGAGGTTTCTGAAAATTTAACCATGTAAAACTAACTGTTTATACATCATTAATGGTCTCAAATTGGGTACCTTAAATTTTTAAATTTAGGAAATAAGAAAAAAATCAGAAGGTGCTAAATTAGGACGGTAGTGGGGATGGCTAATAATTTTCCATTGAAATTCCCTCAAGTTACCCCCTGTTTAACGAGAGAAATGGGCAGGAGCATTGTCATGGTGGAAAAGAAAACTCTCTGGTGAAGTTTTCCAGGGTGCTTTACTGCTAAACTTCTGGTTAATTTTCTGAAAACGTTTTCATAATATACAGATGTTACTGTTTTACCACCATCTAAGATGATAACTAACAAAATACCCCCAACATTCCAAAATACAGTCGCCATAACATTTCTTCTTGAACGGTTCATTCTTGTTTTGAACAGATCCTTTCCACCTTTGGGTAAACATTGCTTTGATTGAGTTTTGTTTGCAGGGTCGTACTGGCAAGGACGTTGCATCTTCAGTGACAATCTGCTCCAGAAAGCTTTTTGGATTTTGATCTCATTTGTTTAAAATTTCTTAAGAAAGCTCTGCTCTTTTTTGTTGCTGATTCAGGCACAGCTGTCTTAGCACCCAATGGGTGAAAGTTTGCTCAGTTTTAATTTATCAATTAAAATTTTGTCAAATGAACCAACCGAAATGACTTGGGTGTGAGCTATTTTTTCTGCTGTTACTCGTCGGGTTCCATCTATTAAATCTCGAACATCATCAATTCTTTCTTTACATACTGATGTTGATGGTATTCCGGTCCGTTCATCATATTCAACCCCGCCTGGTCCTTTGAAACGCGTTACCCATTTGTAAATTGCAGATTTTTAAAGAGAAATATCTCTATACTTATTTCTTAAAGCTTCATTATCGTCCTCTTTATTCCAAACAAGTTTACCATGAATTTGATGCTGGTTCTTGTTTCAGTTTTCACAGAACACATGTTATTTTAAGGGTGTTTGTCTTTAAAATAGTATAAATTTCAATTTACTGCTTCAATTATTTCCGGATCATTCATAATAGAACATTTATGTACACGTTCAAATTGCTGCAAACAGCTAGAAACATAGTTGCATCGTGTTCGTATAAAAGATTTTTCACCAATTTATTGAATGCTCCTCGTATATATATATATATATATATATATATATAGAGAGAGAGAGAGAGAGAGAGAGAAAGTGGGAGAAGGCGGTGGTGGTGGTGAAAGAGAGAGAGAGAGAGAGAGAGATGCGTTTCGGACGTGAATTCTTCAGCAATCTGTCTTCAGTTTGACGGGAATGCCATCTCATCTAAATTATGGGGAGACCAACGTAAACATACGACATCCATTTGTCAATATAAGTATTTATAAAATGATACTTAATTTCATACTATGGCAAATCACATATATTCAACTTGGCGAGAATACAGAGGAAAGCTTTGTATCAACCATTTTAAATCAATATGTAGAATGTAACAAGTATATCTTGAATGGACACTATGTTTTTGTAAGCTTAATTTAATTAACTAGTTTACTAAATTATACAGTAAAAGCAATTACGTTGTGGAAGAGCTATTTAAGATATTCATAGTAATTCATCATTTATTTCTTGGCACCAGGAAATAAATGATATTGAATTTAGCAGTAACTTTCTGCGTGTTTTGTTTTTTGAATGGTTGAAAGGAGTCTTCCCCGATATAATGTCTAGAAAATGGTCTTTATACCAAGTCAATTGCCTTATACGTACACCCCTAAAGTACACAAATATATATCAGCATGTTAAAACAAATATGTATCAAAACAACAACCCGTTAAATAGAAAATAACATATTTATAACGGAATATAATATAACAGAATAGTTTTCTGTCTGTATATGTGGATTTTAAATGAACAAGAAAGAAACATACTGAAAATGTCAAGAAAGCAAAAGTAGGAATTAATGTGATTTTCTTGAGGAAGTGGGTGTTCATTCCCATTACGATATTTATAGCTCAATGATATAATAAACTAAAACAAAACTAAAATTAACGAACAACTTAACAGTTTATCCCGAAACACAGTCATCCAAGTAATGTGCATTGAATGTGTTCTGACATCCGGCAGATAAATTCTACATATAAACCCACAGATCAAAAGTCTATTTTGCTATTAAAACCCCGGTATTAAGTCAATAACTAAGTTATGAAACTTCTATAATTGACATTCCATGCGAGAGAAAATTATTGAGAAATTTTCTTTCAAGTACTCGCATATCTCTGTGTCTGAATATCTCATTAATTGCGTAATAACATTTGCTATTTTAATTAGTTGACATTCAGGCCTCATCATTTACTTACGCTACCCATCACTATTTCCTTCCTCTTATGATTCCAATTTGGTCAATAGAAATACTTTGATGAATTTAAAGAGAACTATCCACAGCTATTACAGACAGGCAAAGCATGGCCATTATCATCAAAACCTTAATAGAAATGTACACTTAATAGTTTCGACATGCATTAGATTGGATTGTTCTATTCTGCTGCAATAGCAATATATATATATATATATATATATATATATATATATATATATCATAAATCATGTCTTTAGAATCATCAGATAAAATATATACTATTTCTTCTAATTAGCATAATTAACCATATAAAAAATCAATTAGATCAAGCTATAAGAAGAAAGGCTCTTATGGAGAAATCTTCGACAAATAACCGAACGTAGCTTAGTAGTTATCTATAACTTTATGTATATGTTAACCTTTATATATATATATATATATATATATTCGGATTTATATTCGGATTTACAGAAACCTAGCGGAGATGTTGTATGTTGTATGTGATGTATATTGTATGGTATACATTATGTGTTGCATGTAATGTCTAAGCGATGGACCAGTCAAACATTTTTGCTGAGTTCAGTTTTTTTCGTCGCTATGGTCACTGCGGCCCGTCTATCGGTCGCTGTATTTAATTTGCAAAGCTGTCTAAACGTAATGTTATAACTCTGGGGTAATATTCTCCATTGAGTGCTTAGCTGCACACCGAAACTGCATTCGTTAGCTTGGCTGCTATCAAAAGCTTCCTTGATGCTGTACTAAAATTTGTATATATATATATATATATATATATATATATATCATTATCTATAAAAGGCAGTGGGTGGATTGGCAGTATCGGTAGAGGGTCGGACACCATTCTTTCAAGCATAGTTACGTCCCTTTACGATCTGAGTTCAAATCCCGCCGAGGTTGACTTTGCCTTTCATCCTTACGGGGTCGATAAAATAAAGTACCAGTAATGCACTGGGTAATTACTGGCCTTGTGCCTAAAGTAGAAACATTTATCTATAAAAGGCATATATATATATATAAAGATTTACATATACACCAATTAAACAAAGTCATAGATATATATGTGGTTGCCAAAACACATGTATATCTATGACTTTGTTTAATTGGTGTATATGTAAATCTTTATATTTAATAATCTCCCATAAGGTTGAGATGCAATTTGGGCAATATTGGGCTGCGCTTTCTAGCAACCAACTTATTCGCCGTAAGCAACCAATCACACTCTGTCTGACTTGACCAGGGCCACGTCACATTTCTTAGCCATTTTGAATTCGTGTTTGGAAGGGGCCACTTCAGAAAATAATCTGTCCTAGCGAGTTTGTCTCCTGACGAGTTCGAAGCTCCAGATTTATCCTTAATAGGATATCTCAAAATGCGAACGAACCCAAGCCAAGGGTAGGGACATTATCCTGGTATGTATATAAGCATTTTTAACTTTAATTTTATACCTAATTGTGTATGGTTGACCGTATATTTAATTGATTTCCACGTGCTGTTGAAATGTTGGGTAATTTTTCTATAGCGGTTGGCCGCGAAAAGGCTGTTATCGTTTATTTATTTACTGTTTCTTCATAGGTGCCTTTTAATCTTATAGCCTGGTCTAATTGATTTTTGGCGTGGTTAATTATGCTAATTGGGAGAAGAAATTATGTATATATATTATCAAATGATTCTATGGACATACTTTATAGTATATATATATATATTTTATTTGTTTGACCCGAATTACTTGGTCGTTTTTATGGCTGTCCGTATAATGGTTTAACCATCGTCTCAGTGTGTTTGGCCTTTTAACTTATGTTGTAGCTCTAGTTAATTAGCTTCTATGGAGCGCTTGCCATACATCTCGGAAGTTGTTTTTCGCTAATTTCCAATAGCCGAAATACGATTCTCGCTAATTTATATTTATCGATAGACACATACATACGTACATACATATAATAATGAAAAGTTTACATGAAGTATGTGGAGAAAAAATATATATTTACATATACATAGAGGCTCACACCCCAAGATTATGAAAGTGGAAAGCAGCCCCGACACCCGGCCAAGTGGCTGCAGTTAAGGTGAACCAAAAGGAGCTGGACGAGGTCGACCACTTCATGTACCTTGGCAGTATCCTGAGTAACTGTGGCGATATCGAGCTGGTCATCAACTTCAGAATTGGAAAGTTGACCGCGGTGTTCCAACGGTTGCACTCGATTTAGTCAAACGCAGTCATCAGCACGTAAATCTAGCTGTGATAGTATGCCAGCATTGCACTTCCCACAGTCATCTACGTTTGCAAAACATGGCACTGTCTCGACGGTTAGGTATTTAAATACTTTTCATGAAAGACGCCTACGTTAGACTCTAAAGGTCACCTAGTTAGATCGGGTTAGGAACGAAAGAGTACTGTGGAGAGCGGAGTCGCATACATGGCAGGAGATCGTCACGGAAGACCGGTTCCATTTCGTGGGTCACATTCTGCGGCTTCGAGAACATCGCCCAAAATGCACTGAAACGTATCTGTATACTATTTTTATTCACTGTCCTGCCTCTATCGCTTCACCCAGGACTGTTAAATTGGCCCAGATTCTCCATGCTTGGGCTAAATATTGGTCTTTTATGAGTTACGTCCATCAGAAAACATGGCTTTATGTTAGCTGCTACGGCAGCGAAAGTGTTGCTGTTGTTCGTTGTAGTTGTAGTTGTTGTTCTCGTTATTGTTGCTGCTAATGGTGTTATCTTCGTTTAGGTTGTTGATGTTATCTTTGTTTTTGTTAATGTTTGTGTTGTCATTATAGCAGTTGTTTTGGTGTTGTCATTGTTCTCGTTTTCTCACTGTTCTTTTTGTTGATGTTGTAGTCGATGTTACAGTTGCTGTTCTTGCCATTATTTCCGATGTTCCTCTCATTTGTCTTGATTTTGTTGTTGGTGTGTTGTTGTTGTTGTTGTTGTTATTGGTGTTGATTTTTTATAATAGTGGTTGTAGGGGAGGTGTTACTCCGCTATACGTTTGAGCCGCTCTCAAGTGACAGCTGGCTTCACACGCGGGGGCGTATTCCTTCCATATTTGAAATAAGAACACAAACTAAAGTTCATATATTTGGGCCAAAGGCCTAAATATTACGGGAGTCACTTCTTGAGGGCAAAGGCTAAAGTTTTATGGCCCTTTTGTAACAAAATATACTAACAGAAAATGATTTAATATGTTAGAAGAACAAGCTTACACGGGCTCACAATAGTACGTATTTTCACTTCAAACATCAATGATAACAACAACAGCAATAATAATATAATAATAATAATAATAATAATAATAATAATAATAATAATAATAATAATGTTTTCTTTATTAACCACAAGGGTTCACATAAAGTAGACATTAAGGACAGTGCAGGACAATACAGCACGGTACAAATGGGCATTTCTGCGTGTAAAAACAAAAACAGAGGATGTAACAAAAAAATAACAATGAAAAATTCCCCAATAAGGGGGAGACTTCGGAGGGACATTTGTGGAGAAAGCCCAGTAAAAGGCCACAGTGACCCTGACCACCAAGGCAAGTGCCCTCTCCCAGTTTTCCACCTTTCATTTACAGATACATACTCAGAGTAGGCCCATTCACTCGGGCCATTCTTGCTTCTCTCAGCCATCTTTCAACAAAATGCTGGGAAGAGAGCACTTCCCCCTCTACTCTGATTTTCCTTTTCAAATGAAATTTGAAAAAGTCAATCAGGGCATCACCGAAGAGGTAAGTGCTCGTCTTCAGCCCTTTCAAACGTGTCCACCATACTATCTCTTTCGCCATGGCCACCAGACAGATAAAAGCTGCCTGCCCTTCCCGGCTAAAGGAAGAGGGAGGGGCACCCCTCACGATGGACTCAGATGATAGCCGGATCCGTCCTACACACGACAGCAGGTGTTCGACATAAACCCACAAGTCAGCAATTTTCGGACACTGGACGAGTGCGTGCAGGACGGTTCGTCGCCCTGCGCGCATCTCGGACATGCCCGGCTGACGGCACCTCCATGCCTGTAGAGTTTATCTCGAACTGGCAAGGCTCCTCGGTAGCACTGCCAGGCCAGAGATTTCTGGAAATTGTCCATAGGCCCCGGCCCAAAACTTCTTCCGAAGAGATTGGCTAGTTGATTTTCGTCGAGGCCTAGAGTTTTCCCAAGTACATCGTCCCTCTTCCCCTCCACTAATCCTCTATAGAACGCCGAGTTGGAGTTTCCACCGATCACATTGCCCGAATTGTCGAGGTTGTGAACGCCTGAAGACATTCCAGTCTCCAAGCGCTCCCTCTCGGTCTTCGCTTGACGCAGGACTGCAGCTCCGTCAAAGAAACGAGCTGGGGAAAGACGCGTCTAGCAAAAGGCGACCACACCTGATCACCGTCGAGGAAGAGGTGGAGATGACGCAGCCTGAGCGCATGTATGCGCATCATCAGCCACGGCATGCCCAGCCCTCCACGTAGCGGGTGTTGACAACAGATGAACCGCCTGACCATCGGAGCGCGTCCCTTCCACAAAAAGCGAATGAGCAAACGCTCCAGCGCAGTCAGGCGGGGTTTAGGACAAGGTGCGACGGTCAGGCGGTAGCAGATGACGGACGCGATGTACGCGTTAGCCACCGCTGCTCGACCTTTCAGGGATAGCTTCCTCGCAGCCCATTTCTGGGTGAGAGAAGCCACCCTGCTCGTCACCTCGTCCCAGTTTTTGTCCGGCTGGAGGTCCGGACCGAACCAGACCTCTAGCAATTTAACCGGTCCGTCCGTCCCGCCCCCAACTACGCTGTTGAACGGCATGGACCTGCCTCTCCAGGTGCCGAGCTGCAGGCCCACTGACTTTTCCTGGTTGATCATTGATCCTGTTACCGCTTCGTATTCTCTTAGTGTAGTGCCGATCGCCTCGATGTGTTTGGCGTTCGACACCACTACGGTGACATTGTCCGCATATGCTGACACGGATATTCCGCATCCTAGTTCGCGCGGGACGCCCCTCAACGCCTCCAGTTTGTGCAATAATGGCTCGAGAGTCAATACGTACAAGAGGGACGAGAGGGGACATCTTTGGCGGACCGAGCGCATGATGTTGAACGGTTGCGAAAGGTGACCGTTCACTCTCACCACAGAGCAGATGTCGCTGTACATGGCAGCGATCCAGCCTCTGAAGACGGGCCCAAAGCCAGCCGCCTTCAGGACTGCCACTAGGTAACGATGGTCGACCCTATCGAAAGCTTTCGACTGATCTAAATTGATCAAAGACCCACCCGTGCCAGCTTCCCTAGCTACCCTCTCTCCGAAGTATCGCATGAGGTGGAGGTTGTCGTGGATGGATCTGTCGGGAATGGCGCATGTTATCGTCGGTTCGCAACACTCCGCCTCAGTGGCTGAGAGCCGCGGCGGTCCGTCGAGGTAGACACTAAAGTCCATCCCTCGATCCGGCCCGCCACTGCCCCCGAACAGCTGGGCGAAGTGTCGCTGGAAAGCTTCACACATTTGCCCGGGATCGAGTAGCATGCGCCCGTCGTGGTCCACCAAAGACCGGATCGTGGCTTTGTTGCCACGACACGCCTCCGCCACTCGAGCCCATTGAACGGCTTTCGTCCCCTCGTGTCTGAGAGCACGCACCCTAGCTCTGACAACGCAGCCTTCGTGCTTTGCATTGAAGAATTGGTCAAGGGCCAATTTCGCTGCAGGTAAGCCGGTCGCGATGCCTTTGCTAAGCACCTCGTCTAATTTTCTAACTAGATCTCCCTCTGCTCTATTTTTCTCTAGTGCTCATGCCTTACTAAACCTAATGATAATAATAATGGTGAGGTACCAGAATGGTTGGCAAAAGGTACCACAGTTCTGGTAATGAAAGACCGAACCAAGGGTAATGATGTTACCAACTATAGACCTACCACATGTCTGTCCGTAATGTGGAAACTGTTGACGAGCATTGTGTCTGAGGAAATCTACCATCACCTCCACACAGACAACTTGTTACCGGACGAACAGAAAGGATGCCGAAAGAAGTCCCGTGGTACAAATGACCAGTTACTTATTGATAAGATGGTAATGAGAAATTGGAGGAGGAGACACATTGGTCTACAAAAAGGCATTCGACATGGTACCTATAAAAAGGCATTCGACATGGTACCTACAAAAAGGCATTCGACATGGTACCTCATTCTTGGATAACCAATACGCTAGAGATCTTCAGGGTGGCAAAATATGAAGTCCTGGAAAACAGAGTTAACATCGGGCGGATAATCCTTGGGAGGCGAGAAGATCAAGAAAGGTATCTTCCTGGAAGATAGTTTGTCTCCTCTGTTATTTGTCCTTGCCCTGATCCCCCTGACCATTATACTGCGAAAAGTGAGAGCAGGATACAAGTTGGGAAAGGGAGAGCTTACCATCAATTACCTCCTCTTCATGGACGATCTTAATCTCTTCGGGAAGAGTGAGAAGGAGTTGGATGTGCTTGTTGACACTGTCCGTATTTTCAGCAATGATATATGTATGCAATTTGGTATTAGTAAGTGTGGAGTCCTTGTGATGAAGAGGGGTAAATTGAGCAGAAGCAACGGAATCCAGGTACCAACAGGTGAGATGATAAAAGAAATTGATACTGAAGAAGGATACAAGTATTTGGGTATTCTGGAGGCTGATGACATCAAGAACAAAAAAATGAAGAAATTGATAAGATCTGAATACATTCGGAAGTAAGGAACGTATTAAAGTCACATCTGAACAGTAGGAATGCCATACGTGCAGCACATTCTCGAGCTGTGTCTATTATTAGGTACATCAAAAATCCCTTCATAGTTCCTTCTTTGAGAAAACTGAATTTATAGATTCACAGACATGGAACTGGTTGAGAAGAGGAGATCTTAAAAAGGCTACAGACAGAATGCTAATGGCTGCGCAAGAGCAGGCCCTCAAAACAAAATGGCTGAAACACCATATTTACAAGGAGGAGGCTAGCCCACTGTGTAGGATCTGTGGAGAGAGAGAGGAGACTGTGGCTCACATTGTATCCGAGTGTAAACACCTAGCCCAGTCTCACTATAAAGGGTGGAAACATGATGTGATGGGCAGGGTGATCCACTGGCACCTATGCAAAGTAAACAATTTACCACATTCTGAGAAGTGGTATGAGCATAAGCCAGGGTCGGTGATGGCAAACGATCAGGTGAAGGTGCTGTGGGATTTTTCGGATACAGACGGACAAGAAACTGGAACACGATAGAGCTGACCTGGTGGTTGTGGACAAGGGAAAAAGATCGTACCTGATTGTGGATGTAGCCTGCCTATTCGACACGAGAGTGCAAGAGAAGGAGAGGGAGAAAATTAATCGATACCAGGACTTAAAGTGGGAGGTAAAAAGGATTTGCAACTGCCAAGAGGTCAAAGTGGTCCCGATCGTCATAGGCGCACTAGGTACTATCTCAAAGAATTTCCAAGGATGGTTAAAGAAAATTGGTCCCGACCCGCTTTTTGGAACTCTTCAAAAGGCATGCTTGCTGGGAACAGCAATAACCCTCCGATACGTCCTGAATATATGAGGCTGCAGGTAGTGGCTTGATATTCATCTCAACAAACTTTCCAGTTAAATATCATCAATGACTGAGACTCAAAGAACAATAATAATAATAATGATTTCTACAATGGGCACAAGGCTAGCAATTTTGTGGGAGGGGAAAGTCGATTAAATTGACGCTAGTGCATTACTGGTACTTTATTTTATCGACCTTATAAGGATAAAAGGGAGAGTTTACCTCCCTGGGATTTGAACTCAGAACGTAAAGTGCCATAACTGTATACTGAAAAACATGGTGTCTGACACTCTAGCGATACTGCCAAATAATAATAATAATAATTTGGATAACTGAAAAAGTACAATATGAAAACACAATATAGAGGAATAAATATGATTTAAAAATGGAAACGAATAAGAAAGAGAAATAACATATTGGCATAATTTTCTTCGGTGGATTGGCCATATTGGTAGAGGGTCGGACGCCATGCTTTGCAGCATAGAGATACGGCCCTTTATGGTCTGAGTTCAAATACCGCCGAGGTTAACTTTGCCTTTCATCCTTACGGGGTCGATAAATAAAGTACCAGTAATACACTGTGATAATTGCTGGCCTTCTGCCAAAAGTAGAAACAATTATTTTGAATATTTCTTTCTCCTTGATAAGGAAGCTATTACCACAAGCATGTTTGGATTTTAAAGTTAGGTTGCATTAGATGCTGTCTATTTCAATTGTTGTTGCTGCTGCTGCTGCTGGTGTTGTTGTTGTTGATTCACCTCAGGCACCTGAGGATCCTCCTCAGAAGCGCTAGAGATGCGACTGGGAGACGGACTAATTCCTCTAAGGATGTGCCGAGTTGGTGATGGTATCTCTCGATGGTATCTCTCGTAGCCAGAGGTGTTCAGAGTCCCCCTCCTCTTCACCGCAGAGTCTGCAAGTGCTGTCTTCACATTTGTCAGTCAGTATCTGCCACCTGCGAAGTGCTGGATGGTGCCCACTTCTGCAGCGGATAAGGTGGGTGAGATCAGCCGTGTTGATAGCGTTTTCGACTCTCTCGTCCGGCGGTTTGCTGAAGGTTTGGATAGTTCTCTCGTAGGTGAAGTGTGCTGGTCTACACTGCCTTTTGATGAGAGCTTGTATCGTGGCATAGTCAGCAGGGGTGTTAGGTTGTGGAAGTGAGGAGCCCTGCTTTGCGAGTTTGTCTGCTAGTTCATTCCCTTGTAGATTACAGTGACCAGGGACCCATACAACAGTTAAGTTTTAGTCTTCTCCAAGGTTATTAACTGCTGCCTGGATATCTGTTATATATTTGGGAGCAGAGTTGTCGATTGCCTGAACTAGAGATTTATAGTCGTATATGATGGTCACCGAAGTCCATTTTGCGTTATTGGTTTGTAACCAGTAGATCGCTTCTCTAAGTGCAGCTTTTTCTGAGTGAAAGGAGCTACTTCTAGCGCCTGTTGCTGTACGCCACTCGTGGACGACCTCACCATCTTTCATGATGACCATACCAGCTCCGGTAGTATCTCTGTTGCTGCTGCTGCTGCTGCTGCTGCTGTTACTACTACTACTACTACTACTACTACTACTACTTCTTCTTCTTCTTCTTCTTCTTCTTCTTCTTCTTCTTCGTCTTCTTCTTCTTCTTCTTCTTCTTCTTATTATTATTATTATTATTATTATTATTATTATTATTATTATTCTTATTATTATTATTATTATTATCGCCTCCAGACTTTTTCAACGTTTTACCTCTTTTTCAACCGTTCTAAACCTTTTTATTCAAGTTTTAAATTTGATAAAAGTTTAGAAGAAGTGACCCACTTAATACAGGGGTTCACTAGTAAATAATACGGCACCCCTTTACGGGGTGTCGTATTCGTATTTGTGTAAAAATATTTTTTGAAAAATTTCAACATGGATAACACAAAAAAGAGAGAGAGCGCTGTCAGACAACACAGAGAGAGGGAGACTTTATCAGCATGTCAACAAGACAGCGTTCCAGCGGAGGTAAATATAAACGAAAATATTACAAAGGAAAAAAAAGATTGTTACAGATTTAAAATTAACAAATATTTCTAACACAAACAACACCAACAATAACACCAACCACATCACCAACAACAACACCAAAAATCACAGCGGTAAAGTCGAGAACGACAATAACAAAAATAACAGCGGTAAAGTCGAGAACGACAATAACAAAAATAACAGCGGTAAGGTCGAGAACGACAATGACAATAACAATAACAACAGCCACAACAACAATAATAGTAGGAACAGTATCAACAAAAACAACAATAATAACAACATCCACAATAACAGTAACAGCAGCAACAGTATCAACGAAAACAACACCAACAACTGTACCAGCGAAAAGAACAACAATGACACCGATACCTGTAATAGCGACCTCAGCACCACCAGTAAGACCAGTAGCGGCAGAAATAGTGGTGCTGCTGAAAAAGGGACCACTTCTTTTGCAGGTCTCGCCCGAAATTTCGAGACAGTGTTAGTCACAGATGAGGAGATGGCAGTCGCAAGGGCCATGGTGACAAGAAGCGCAAATAGAGTTTCCCTGAAACCTCCACCCGATTTTTTCAAGGACCAGCAGCTACGAACGGTGACTTACCGCACCGTAAGCAAAATCTCACATCGAGTGCAGAGAGCCACGGAGACTCAAATCCAAAAGGCCTTGGGGTGCGTCTGGGCACGCAAAACCCACATCACCCGAGGCAGAAAGTACGCCACAGTAGACGTACTTTTCGCCACCCCCCAGGAAGCAAAGTCTCGTTCTTTGGAAACCCTAAAGAGTGAGGAGTTAGTTTTGGTGCCCTCCTACTGCGGGCAGAAAATTGTGTCAAAGTGACCCAGGTCCCACCCGACGTGCCCATACCTTGGCTGGCCGCATCTGTCCTTGCTGGAATTGAGAACAGGGCGACCATGCTGCAAGTAGAAAAAATAGGGAGAGAGAACTGGTCAGGTATAGGCATGCAAATGATTATACAAACTGACCAGGAATGTATCGAGGAAGGACTCCAAATCCCTATAAGTGTAGAAGGAAGACGGCCAAAATGTTATCTCTGTGGGTCGAAAGGTCACCTCAGGGCCTTTTGCCCGCAGAAGACACCGAATAGGGCCCCTCTCCTTCCAATACCTGGTCCGCTGCTACCAAGAGCAGGACAGGAAACAAAACGAAGAAGCCCCTTCCACGGTGAGTAGGAGGGCAACGTCCGTAGCACCCGTACCAAGGCCACGGATAACTAAAGCAGCATCATCAGTAGCGGCAACACCAATAGCTACATTTGAAATAGCTACACCAGCAACAGCATTGCCGAAGAGGGCTCCACTACCACCACCAACAGCCGTGGAGCACATACCCCTCCCAGACGCCACAGAATCCGACATGGAGTTGAGGCGGGAGTGACGTGGCAAACAGTCTGCCACAAAAAAGAAAAAAGTAAAAAACCCTTAGATTCACCCTCCAAAAGCGAAGGCATACAAAGAGGGGTAAAGGCAGCAAGGAAACTTGCAGCAACACCACCACAAACACCAACAACGCAAACACAACAAGACACACACACCAAACAGCAACAAGAATAAAACGGCAACAAAATCACCCCTCCCACCAAAAAGTACACAGCCATAAACATAGCAAAAAAAGAACTCATAAAATATATAAAGCAGCACACAGACATCACGGAAAAAAATTACTGCACCCCACCAACACCAAGAACTCTTCCGACAAACATAAGCATCATCGAAATCTCATTAGAACAATACAAACCTTTAAAACAAAAATTCCCCAATGCAGTTGGAGACTTCAGAGGGACGGTTACCAAGAGGATATATACTGACATCCTCTTGGAAACACCCATCACCAGCGAAAGGGACGGTTCTACTGTCCCTTCACCACACGAACAAGGTAAGTGACCCTTTCTCATTTGCCCCGTTTCTCATCCAACATGGCTGTACTCAGAATAGGCAGTATAAATGCACGTGGCCTGGGGTCATCTTGGAAGCAGGGTCACCTACTCAATGACCTCAGGTCACTAAACATAGATGTGGTGGCCATCAGTGAAACCAGAATCTCCGAGGCACGGGCCTTCGCACCGATCTTCGGCGGCTACGATGTATACGCATCTCCCAGCCGTCCAGGATTTGGGGGGGGGGGGGTTGCCGTCCTTTTTCGGAGAGGCTTGGATCTCGCGATACGGGCCATCTTCCTGGACCCAGAAGGTAAATCGGTGGTGCTGGACGTGACCGGCAGCGAAAGCAATGCTTTCAGGCTAGTAGCCGTCTACGCCCCGACAGTGGCAGGACGGCCAGATTTCTTCAGACGTCTAGAGACCTTTCTTGGAATGTCCCGTTCTTTAGTGTTAGTAGGCGACTGGAACGGTATCTTGGATGCACGCTGGGATCGTGTGGGGCTAGTGGATAGGGGAGGAGGGTGCAAGAGCCTCACCAACCTGCTCAGACGTTTTGAACTGTCTGACAGGTATCGACTGGATCACCCGAATGTGCCAATGTGGACATGGACAAACCTCATCGGGTCATCCAGATCGTATCTAGATAGGGTATTCTGCAGGGAACTAGATAAGGCTAGTATAAGTTGTCCACAATTTAAAATAGTCGACTACACAGACCACAAATTTGTGATCTGTGAGATCGACATAGACAGATTTCATAGACAAGGGCCTGGTTACTGGAAGCTGAACGCGTCTTTCCTGGCGCGCAAGGCCTACAGAGACCGGATTAGCGTATTAGTTAAGCGGGCGTTGACGGGAGCGGTCGTCAACAACAGGTGGTGGTTCGCCCTGAAAAGGGCAATTAAAGTAGAGTCGATTAGGTTTAGCAAAGGAGTAGTGATAGAGGAAAATAGAGTAGAGGGAGAGCTAGTCAGAAAGCTAGAAGAGGCGTTTAGGACAGGCATCGCAACCGACGTGCTTGCGGCGAGATTGGCACTCGAACAATTCCTCAACGCAAAACACGAAGGCTGCGTTGTCAGAGCTAGAGCGCGTGCTCTGAAACACGAGGGGACAAAAGCCGTCCAATGGGCCCGGGTGGCAGAGGCGCGATGTGGCAATAAAGCCACAATTCGGTCTCTGTCTGACCAAAACGGGTGCGTGATGCTCGAACCCGAGCGGATGTGTGAAGCTTTTCAGCAGCACTTTGCTGAACTGTTAGGGAGCGGCAGCGGCCCGGATCGGGACATGGACCTCAGTTCATACCTCGACGGACTGCCTCGGCTATCGACGACCGCAGCACAGTGTTGCGAAAAGCCAATAACAGCCGGTGAAATACGGGAAGCGATGGCTTACTGCACAAGAGGTAAATCGCCAGGTTTAAATGGTCTGCCCTACGAGCTTTATGCATTTATGCCAGACTTATTCGGTGACCTCTTGGCAGACGTCTACTGCAACTGGCAGCAGAATGGCAGCATTCCCAGTTTTGTGAGCCGGGGAACAGTGGCGCTGCTGAGAAAAGACCCGAACAAGGGGGATGTTATTGATAATTTCAGGCCCATAACTCTGCTAAACGCAGAGTTCAAGATTTTGGCCAAGGTGTTAGCAACGAGGTTGGTGCTTGTCGTCAAGCGTCTGGTGGGAGAGGCGCAGACATGTGCCATCCCGGACACGTCCAGATGCTCGGCACCGCTCTCAAGGAATACGAAACGATGACAGGAGCAAAGTTAAACCAGGAAAAGTCGGTGGGCTTGCAGCTAGGCACCTGGAGAGGCAAGTCCATGCCGTCCGACAGCGTCGTCGGGCGTTGGACGGACGGACCGGACCCCCAGATGGAGAAAAACTGGAACTAGGTGACGAGCAAGGTGGCCTCCCTCACCCAGAAATGGGCTGAGAGGAAGCTATCCCTGAAAGGCAGGGCGGAAGTGGCGAATGCGTACATCGCATCCGTCATCTGCTACCGTCGTCCCTTGCTCCAGCCCAACTCTCACCAAAATGGAGTGCCTCCTCTTCCGCTTTTTGTGGAAGGGACTCGCTCCCATGGTCAGACGATCCATCTGCTGTCAACACCCGTTGCGTGGAGGACTGGGCATGCCATGACTGGTGATGCGCAAACAAGCGCTGAGGCTGCGACATCTCTGGTGCTTCCTTGATGGTGAACGGGTGTGGTCGCCGTTCGCCAGGCACGTTTTCCCACAGCTCGTCTCCTTGATGGAGCTGCAGTCCTGGGTCAGAAAAAGACCGAGGGATAGCGCTTGGAAACTGGAATGTCTCCAGGCGCTCACTGCCCTCTCCCAGTTTGGCACCAGTATCGGTGGAACATCCACCTCGGCGTTCTATAGAGGACTAGTGGAGGGGAAGAGCAACGAAGTTCTCGGAGAGATCCTGGGCGTCGAAGAAGATCAGCTGCTTGCTCTCTTCCGGAGAACTTTCAGCCCGGGGCCTATGGATAATTTCCAAAAATCCCTGGCCTGGCAGTGCTACCGGGGAGCATTGCCGGTTCGAGATAAGCTCTATAGGCACGGAAGTGCCGTCAGCCGAGCCTGTCCGAGATGCGCGCATAGCGACGAAACCGTTGTGCACGCACTCGTTCAGTGCCCGAGCATTGCTGACTTGTGGAGCTATGTCGAACAGTTGCTGTCACGTGTGGGACTGATAAGGTTGTCGACTGAGTCCATTGTGCAGATGGTCTCGCCGTCTTCCTTTGAGGAGGAAGGGCAGGCGGTTTTCATCTGCCTGGTGGCCATGGCGAAAGAGATTGTGTGGTGGACAAGGTTAAAAGGATTAAAGACAAACACTTTCCTCTTCGGCGAATCCCTGATTAACTTTTTCAAGTTTCACTTGAAGAGGAAAATCAGGGTGGAGAGGCAAGTGCTGCTTTCTAGCAAGTTTGTTGAAAGGTGGGTGAATGTAGCGAGAATGGTCCGAGTGAATATACGTCTGTAGTTTGAGAGATGGAAAAATTGAGAAAGGGCGCTTGCCCTGGTAGTCAGGGAGGCCGTGGTCTTTTGTGTGGTTTTCGCCACGTGTAACCCTCGGAGGTTTCCCCCCTATTGGGGAATTTTTCATTCTTTCAGTTTTCATTTTATTGTTTATATATATATATATGTTTTATGTCTTTTTTCTTTTCTTATATAAATAATAAAAATATTAACACGCACAAAACCCACACCGTACCATCCTGTTCCGTCTGTGATGTTTTTCTTGATGTCAGCCCTTGTGGCCAATAAAGAAATCATTATTATTATTACTCCAGAAATCTCTGGCCTGGCAGTGCTACCGAGGAGCCTTGCCAGTTCGGGATAAACTCTACAGGCATGGAGGTGCCGTCAGCCGGGCATGTCCGAGATGCGCGCAGGGCGACGAAACCGTCCTGCACGCACTCGTCCAGTGTCCGAAAATTGCTGACTTGTGGGTTTATGTCGAACACCTGCTGTCGCGTTTAGGACGGATCCGGCTATCATCTGAGTCCATCGTGAGGATTGCCCCGCCCTCCTCCTTTAGCCGGGAAGGGCAGGCAGTTTTTATCTGCCTGGTGGCCATGGCGAAAGAGATAGTATGGTGGACACGTTTGAAAGGGCTGAAGACGAGCACTTACCTCTTCGGTGATGCTCTGATTGACTTTTTCAAATTTCATTTGAAAAGGAAAATCAGAGTAGAGAAGGAAGTGCTCTCTTCCCAGCATTTTGTTGAAAGATGGGTGAGAGAAGCAAGAATGGCCCGAGTGAATGGGCCGACTCTGAGTATATATCTGTAAACTAAAGGTGGAAAACTGGGAGAGGGCACTTGCCTTGGTGGTCAGGGTCATTGTGGCTTTTTACTGGGCTTTCTCCACAAATGTCCCTCCGAAGTCTCCCCCCTATTGGGGAATTTTTCATTGTTATTTTCATTGTTATTTTTGTTACATCCTCTGTTTTTGTTTTTTTACACGCAGAAATGCCCATTTGTACCGTCCTGCATTGTCCTGCACTGTCCTTAATGTCTACTTTATGTAAACCCTTGTGGTTAATAAAGAAATCATTATTATTATTACTATTATTATTATTATTATTATTATTATTATTATTATTATTATTATTATTATTATTATTATTATTATTTGCATTTATCTTGCTTTATGTTTATACGAGTTATCACCAAGTCACAACCAGTGACCTCAAGAGACAACAAGGTCCGCCATGTTCAAGAAAGAACATACATATTCACACATGCATCCTTAGTGTTTAGACTTGTGATGTACTTATATTGACAGGATCTTCCTTAGTATATGGGCAGTTCCCATTAGTACTATCTTTTGTATTTCTCCTATACGCGGGTTTCCTGGGATTTGCGATAAGTAGTCGTTAGACCCCTTAGGTATCATTCCCAGAGCGCCTACAACCACTGGTATTGTTTTAGTTCTCAATTTCCACATTTTTCCAATTTCTATCTCCAGGTCCTTATACTTGCTCAATTTTTCAAATGTTTTTATAGATACATTCTTGTCTATTGGAACAGACATATCAATTAGCAGGCATACCCTCCTTTGAAAGTCCTTCAATATTATATCAGGTCTATTTGCATCTATTTTTCGGTCTGTTTGGATGCTAAAGTTCCACAAGATTGAGATGTGATCTTTTTCAAGTATGGGAGGTGGTTGATGCTCCCACCAATTCTTTTGATGGGGCAGGTCAAAATGCTTACACATTATCCAATGTATGTATTGTGCAGCTTTGTCATGCCTGTTTAGGTATTCGGTTGGAGCTATAGGACTGCACATTGAAATTATATGGTCAATGGTCTCTGGTTGTTTTTTGCATACACGGCATAATGGGCTGCACCCATTTTTTATTATGTTGGCTTGGTAATTTTTTGTTGGCAGACACTGATCTTGTGCCGATATAATCAGTCCTTCAGTCTCCGATTTCAGTCCAGAGGATGCCAACCACTGATGGGTTAAAGTTTTGTCAACATCAGGATTGTTAGCTCGCTCTGGGTATTTTCCATACAGAGGCTTTTCTTGCCATTTCTTAGCCAGTTTCTGTAGCAGTTCTTTCTTTGCAGTTACTTTTACCTGCTTTGCTTTTTCTGTGTTTTCCATTTCAGCAGTAAATGGGACTTCTGAAATTTGTAGTCCATTACTGTATCTTTGTGCATCTTTTGTAATGGAATATGATCTTTTGGTGCTTTCGTGTTTCAAAACGAGTTTGATCATCCAATCATGTGATTCCCTTAGATATGTGGATAATCCAATTGTTGCAGTTTTCAACGCAATGTCTAACTGGATTAACCCACGTCCTCCTTCTTTCCTAGGGAGATATATTCTATCTATGTCTGCCTTAGGGTGATGCATTCTGTGCATGGTTAAGAATTTTCGGATTTTTGTATCGAGCCTACGGATCTCTGTGCTTGACCAGTTGATGACATTGTAACTGTAGGTTACTACTGGTATGGCAAGCGTGTTTATGGCATCGATCCTATTCCTTGCATTCAATTCCGTTCTTAAGATTGCTCTGACTCTGCGGTAACATTCCTTCCTTATCCTTTCCCTCATTGTCGAGTGCTTGATTCCGTCTCCTTCACAAACACCTAGATATTTGTAAGTTTTTTCTTGATCAAGCTCTCTTATCACGTTCCCCCGATCAAGATTAATGTCTGAACTCTTCAGCAGCTTTCCTCTGGTGAACGTTGCTTTGGCGCATTTATCCAGTCCAAACTCCATTTTAATGTCATCACTGAACTGCTTCACAGTGGATAATAGCCCTTGCAATTGTTCATCATCTTTTACAAATAGTTTCAGGTCATCCATGTAGAACAAGTGATTAATGGTTTTGTCATAGACTCTATATCCATGTTTTGTTTCATTGAGCATTTTACTTAATGGTATAAGTGCGATGCAGAATAAAAGCGGTGATAAAGAGTCACCCTGAAAACTTCCACAATTAATGTTAACTTCTCCAGCTTCCAGTGGTTTTGTTTCACTATTCAAAAGGAGTGTCGTTCTCCATGTCCTCATACTGAATGACAAAAACCTCCTGACAACGGGGGATATTTTGAAAATCTCTAAACATTTTTCAATCCAACTGTGTGGCAAACTATCGAATGCTTTTTTATAATCTATCCAAGCAATCGATAGATTTTTGTGTCTATTATGACAATCTTCCAGTATCATTTTGTTAACCAGAAGCTGATCCTTACAGCCATATGAGCCTCGTTTACACCCTTTCTGCTCAATGGGAAATAGGTCATTTGTTATCAGGTGGTCATATGTGTATTCAGTTAGGACTGATGTTAACATTTTATACATTGTGGTCAAGCAGGTTATCGGTCTGTAATTTTTGGGATTGTTTGTCTCATCATTCTTCGGTAGCAGGAATGTAATGCCGTTAACTAGCCATGATGGTATCTTTTCTGGCTCCTTAACTATTTCATTGTAAAGTTGGGCTAACAGCTCATGAGACTCTGTGAAGGCATTTATCCAAAAGTTTTGTATTTTGTCTTTTCCTGGGGATTTCCATTTGCTGGTTTTTCTTAGAGCCAAGCGCAGCTGTTCAACTGTTATATTTTCCCATGTTTGTTCTTCAAGGTGAGCTGTTTCTTTCATTTGTCTGTCTATCCACTACCTGCAGCCTCAGATTATTTTTAGCTATTTAGCTATTTAGTCATTTTGCCATTTTTCTCCTTTTCGACTCTAACATTCCTGATCCAAAATTAAATATTAATATTGTTTATTAACATTGTCTAGTGATACCGCCACCTTCCCCTTTCGTAAGTTAACAGAAGGTAATGGGGGAGTAGCGGCGGCGATGGTATAGTGGTAGCAATGATGGATGGGTGGTGGCGGCGGTGACTGTAGTGATAGCGTTGTCGTTACTGAGTTTTGTTGAATAGACTGTATTTTTGTTTTATCGGTGAATTTATGTGGTTAGTCGCGTATATGTGTTGACATATTTTTCTTAATATTGGAATTAAACATTTTGTGAAAATTTGAGACAATAATAATAGTAATTATAATTATTATGCTGGGATTGGCGGTGGTGGTGGTGAAATTGCCGTTATCTGGCTGTTTTATTTAGTGTACACAGAGGAGTGATGCGGTAGGTGGTGTATCTAGTTTGTGGTGTTGGTGAAATTGCTGTTATTTGGCTGTTCTATATAGTGTAGACAGAGGGGGTTTTCTTCCATTTATAACCATTTTCTTTTTTGAATGTAAAATGTATATTACAAAATTGAATATTTGAGCGATATAACAATATATTATGGATCCGAATTTTCCTGAGTCTTGAGTCTGGTGTTTATGCATCATTTGTACTAAGAATTGTTATTTCACAATTGATTTAAATATGTTAAAAATCAAAAACTTACGGGAGCGATTTCATGACCTTCTTTCCACCACGTGCGTCTTCTTCCATTATTATTATTATTATTGTTATTGTTATTCCTTGAATCTCAGTCATTGATGTTGGTTAACTGGAAAGTCCGTTGGATTGAATATCAAGCCACTACCTGCAGCCTCAGATATTCAGGACGTATCGGAGGGTTCTTGCTGTTCCAAGCAAGCATGCCTTTTGAAGCGTTCCAAAAAGCGTGAAGGGGCCGATTTTCTTTAATCATCCCTGGAAACCTTTGGAGATAGTCCCCAGTGCGCCTATGACAATCGGGATCACTTTGACTTCATGGCAGTTCCATATCCTTTTCACCTCCCACTTTAGGTCCTGGTATCGGTTAATTTTCTCCCTCTCCTTCTCTTGCACTCTCGTGTCGAACGGGCAGGCCACATCCACAATCAGGCACGATCTTTTTTCTTTGTCCATAACCACCAGGTCAGGTCTATTGTGTTCCAGTTTTTTGTCCGTCTGTATCCTAAAATCCCACAGCACCTTCACCTGACTGTTCTCCATCACCGCCTCTGGCCTATGCTCATACCATTTCTCAGAATGTGGTAGATTGCTTACTTTGCACAGGTGCCAGTGGATCACCCTGCCCATCACATCGTGTCTCCAGCCCTTATAGTGGGTCTGGGCTAGGTGTTTACACTCGGACACAATGTGAGCCACAGTCTCCTCTCTCTCTCCACAGATCCTGCACAGTGGGCTAGCCTCCTCCTTGTAGATATGGTGCTTCAACCACTTCGTTTTGAGGGCCTGCTCCTGCGCAGCCATTAGCATTCCTTCTGTAGCCTTTTTGAGGTCTCCTCTTCTCAACCAGTTCCATGTCTGTGGATCTCTAAATTCAGTTTTCTCAAAGAAGGTACTATGAAGGGATTTTCCCTTAAGGCTGCTCTTCCTCCTTGATGTTATTTCCTCCTTGGACATCCCCTGGCCTACTGTCCCCTCCTTCAGTACAGTTCTGAGCATTGGCTCCTTACTATAGGTCACGTATTTGTATAAGTTGTTTTTCTCCATCTGAACACAGTCCTCTATGCTGATAAGACCTCTTCCACCCTCAGATCTCCTTAGGTAGAGTCTATCGACATCACTCCTCTTGTGGAACATGTTGTAGATAGTCAATAGCTTCCTAGTCTTCCTATCCATTTCTTTTTGTTCAGCAACATTCCATCTCAGAATTCCCGCACTGTACCTAATAATAGACACAGCTCGGGAATTTACTGCGCTTATGGCATTTCTGCTGTTCAGATGTGACTTCAATACGCTCCTTACTCTCCGAATGTATTCAGTTCTTAACAATTCCTTCATTTTTTTGTTCTTTATGCCATCAGCCTCCAGAACGCCCAAATACTTGTATCCTTCCTCAGAGTCAATTTCCCTTATCATCTCACCTGTTGGTATCTGGATCCCGTTACTTCTGCTCAACCTACCCCTCTTCATCACAATGACTCCACATTTACCAATACCAAACTGCATACATATATCACTGCTGAAAATACGGACAGTGTCAACAAGCACATCCAACTCCTTCTCACTTTTCCCGAAGAGCTTAAGATCGTCCATGAAGAGGAGGTGATTGATGGTAAGCTCTCCCCTTCCCAACTTGTATCCTGCTCTCACTTTTCGCAGCATAATGGTCAAGGGCATCAGGGCAAGGACAAACAACAGAGGGGACAGGCTATCTCCCTGGAAGATACCTCTCTTGATCTTCACGCTTCCCAAGGATACTCCAGTTGATGTCAACTCTGTCTCCCAGGACCCCATACTCCTGCCCAACAACTGTCTGATGTTATCTGCCACCCTGAAGACCTCCAGGCTTTTGGTGATCCAGGAATGAGGCACCATGTCAAATGCCTTTCTGTAGTCTATCCATCCCATGGCAAGATCAGTGTGTCTCCTCCTGCAATTCCCCATTACCATCTTATCAATAAGCAACTGGTCCTTTGTACCACGTGACTTCTTTCGGCATCCTTTCTGTTCGTCCGGTAACAAGTTGTTTGTGTGGAGGTGATGGTAGATTTCCTCAGACACAATGCTCGTCAACAGTTTCCACATTACGGGCAGACATGTGATAGGTCTATAGTTGGTAACATCATTACCCTTGATTCGGTCTTTCATTATCAGAACTGTGGTACCTTTTGTCAACCACTCTGGCACCTCACCCGACACCAAGCAGTCATTGAACATGGCCGTCAGCTTCGGGTGGAGGGATGTTAAATGTTTAATCCAATACCCCTGCACACCATCTGGGCCTGGTGATTTCCAGTTGGTTAGTTTTTTGGCTTGCCCCTTAAGAGTTTCAACTGTGATACTCAAATCAGTCTGTTGTTGTGCCTTCTCACCGATCTCCCTCTGTACTGTCTCAATCCACCCTGCCTGGGCATTGTGTCTAACATCCTGCTCCCATATTCCTCTCCAGAATGTTTTAGCTTGTTCCGCCCCAGGGATCAAGTCGTTGCTTCTTTCTTTCCCCTCAAGCTGTCCAAACAGCATCTTCTGGTTGTTGTCGAACATGCGGTTCTGTTTATACTGACTGACTCTGTTCTCGTATCGCCTGATTTTGGCACTCTTTGCTACAATGCGTTGCTTCAATTCCTCTATGATAATATTTAGCTTTTTACTCCTAGTTTTGTATTTTATTTCCAGTCTATTTTTAGTGCCTATGTTTTTTAGTGTCCCATTCAGTAGTGACTCAAGCTTTCCTATGTCATCTCTCATTTCCCCGATTTGCCCACTCAGTCGCTTCTTCCACCACGGCTCTGCTCTTTCTTGTCTGTTGTTTCCTCTCGCTTTTATACCAAGTAGTTTCCTCACCGTATTTGCTGTTGCTTTGAGGATATTGTTGCACTGGTGCAGACTCCTCGCCTCAAGGTATGGGATGACTTTGTTTACCTTAGCTGTTGTTTCTTTTAACTTTTTCCTGTCTACAAATCTTAGGTTCATAGGTCTCCCACTATCATTGTTCAATTCATCTACCACTAGATTTAGGATGTCAACCGAATCTTGTCCTAGCCCGTCAGCATTCATCTCCTCAGTGGCCGTATCTCTGTTCCAGGTATTATTTATCTCAGTATTCAGATCGTTGTCTGCTTCGGGTGGTTCCTCCGTTCTCAGGACCTCCTCACCTTCATTTCCCACCGGCTCGCTTGGCTGGCATACTACACCCGCCATCTCCAAGCCATTCTCTCTGCTCAGTTCCTCCAGTTCCAGCTCGCTTATCCACCCATTAGTTCTTATTACCCGAGCCTGCCCGGCCAATTTTTGTTCATCTAATTTAAATAAACCAATCTCGTTCCAGATGTTATGCATCCGTCTCCTGTAGCCCCTCTCCTTGGGGTTACTTTTCAGGTAGCATTGCATAACAGTTCTATTCAATTCTTTCGTCCAGTTGGTTCTGGCCCCTTTCCTTCTTCTTCTTCCTCCAACATCAGCAGTATTTGGTTGACAGTCAGGTTCCTGCTGCTGAGCCAGGGGGCACCTGTTGGGTGAGAGTCTGTCACATGACGATCTAGTCTCCATTTCACCGTTATTCGAACTGTTTATGTTCGATATTTAAACACTCTTATCGAGGATTGGCGAATGTATGTTTACATAGCCATCTGTGGATCCGCCATCCCACTTGGCCCTTGTGTGGCATTATCACCACGCTGTATACGAACACACATAAACAAACAAACACACGGGCAGAAAGGGCCCCAAAAATGAATAAGCATAAGTTTCATTGTAATGTAGTATTCGAATGTCTGACTTAGTTTTTGTTTTTTAAGTTTTACTTTTTCCCCCCTCTTCTCTGTCCGTCCGCCTGCTTCTCTCTTCATTCTTATTTTCTTTACGTTTTTGGGGTTTCTTTTTTTGTTTTTGTTTTTCTCTGTTTGTTTTTCTCGTTTTTTGCTGTTGTTGCTGTGCTGCTTTGGTTTTGTTGTTTGTTTTTTCTTTTTTCTTTTGAGTCTATCTATATATTTTGATGCCTTCCTCTTTGTTAGTAGTAGGGATTCTATAATGTGGAAGTAGTAGCAGCCAGCAGGGAGAAGTGGGAGGCTGGCGGCGCTGGCGATACTGAGACAGTGGTGGTGGTGATGTCGATACCGAGGCAGTGGTGGCGGTGATGCGACCGTATTACTGTAGTGATGGTGCTGTAGCGGTGGCAGCAGCAGTGAAGGAGTCAAGGGGTGGTGGCGGCGGTGATGGGATAGTGGTGGTAATGATGGCCGTAGTGAGCGGTGGCGGTGAAGGTGAAAATGCTGTTGTGTTTAGTGTACACAGATGATGGGGTGGGTGGTGTATCTAGTTTCTGGTGTTGGTGAGTTTAGCTGTCCTATATAGTGTAGCCAGAGGAGAGGAGGGGGGGGGGGTTTCTTCTTCTTCCATTTATAGCCATTTTTTTTTTTGGATATACAGTGTACAATACAAAGTTGAATATTTGAATATTTGAGCCTTATACCAATATATTTGGGGTCCGTTTTTTTTGGGGCTCAAGCCGGGTGCTTTACGTAGCATTTGTACTAAGAGTTGTTATTTCACAAATGATTTAAATATGTTAAAAATTCAAAACTTACGGGAGCGATTTCATGACCTCCGTCACCTCGTGCGTCTTCTTCCCTTATTATTATTATTATTATTATTATTATTATTATTATTATTATTATTATTATTATTATTATTATTATTATTCTTCTTCTTCTTCTTCTTCTTCTTCTTCTTCTTCTTCTTATTATTATTATTATTATTATTATTC
The DNA here is from genome assembly GCA_964016885.1 of Eledone cirrhosa. Classification (NCBI taxonomy): domain Eukaryota; kingdom Metazoa; phylum Mollusca; class Cephalopoda; order Octopoda; family Eledonidae; genus Eledone; species Eledone cirrhosa. Next base: position 52,517,569 of record OZ024742.1, on the reverse strand, counting down.
CTTGAGTCTCAGTCATTGATGTTAGTTAACAGGAAAGTCCGTTAGAATGAATATCAAGCTAATACCTGCAGCCTCAGATATTCAGGACGTATCGGAGGGTTCTTGCTGTTCCCAGCAAGCATGCCTTTTGAAGCGTTCCAAAAAGCGTGAAGGGACCGATTTTCTTTAACCATCCCTGGAAACTTTTGGAGTAGTCCCCAGTGCGCCTATGACAATCGGGATCACTTTGACTTCATGGCAGTTCCAAATCCTTTTTACCTCCCACTTTAAGTCCTGGTATCGGTTAATTTTCTCCCTCTCCTTCTCTTGCACTCTCGTGTCGAATGGGCAGGCCACATCCACAATCAGACACGATCTTTTTTCTTTGTCCACAACCACCAGGTCAGGTCTATTGTGTTCCAGTTTCTTGTCCGTCTGTATCCTAAAATCCCACAGCACCTTCACCTGATCGTTCTCTATCACCGCCTCTGGCTTATGCTCATACCATTTCTCAGAATGTGTTAATTGTTTACTTTGCATAGGTGCCAGTGGATCACCCTGCCCATCACATCATGTCTCCAGCCCTTATAGTGGGTCTGGGCTAGGTGTTTACACTCGGATACAATGTGAGCCACAGTCTCCTCTCTCTCTCTCCACAGATCCTGCACAGTGGGCTAGCCTCCTCCTTGTAAATATGGTGTTTCAACCACTTCGTTTTGAGGGCCTGCTCCTGCGCAGCCATTAACATTCCTTCTGTAGCCTTTTTAAGGTCTCCTCTTCTCAACCAGTTCCATGTCTGTGGATCTCTAAATTCAGTTTTCTCAAAGAAGGTACTATGAAGGGATTTTTCCTGAAGGCTGCTCTTTCTCCTTGATGTTATTTCCTCCTTGGACATCCCCTGGCCTATTGTCCCCTCCTTCTGTACAGTTCTGAGCATTGGCTCCCTACTATCAGTCACGTTTTTGTGTAGGTTGTTTTTCTCCATCTAAACACAGTCTTCTATGCTGATAAGACCTGTTCCACCCTCAGATCTCCTTAAGTAGAGTCTATCGACATCCCTCCTCTTGTGGAACATGTTGTAGATAGTCAATAGCTTCCTAGTCTTCCTATCCATTTGTTTTTGTTCAGCAACATTCCATCTCAGGATTCCCGCACTGTACCTAATAATAGACACAGCTCGGGAATTTACTGCGCTTATGGCATTTCTGCTGTTTAGATGTGACTTCAATACGCTCCTTACTCTCCGAATGTATTCAGTTCTTAACAATCCCTTCATTTTTTTTGTTCTTTATGCCATCAGCCTCCAGAACGCCCAAATACTTGTATCCTTCCTCAGAATCAATTTCCTTTATCATCTCACCTGTTGGTATCTGGATTCCGTTACTTCTGCTCAACCTACCCCTCCTCATCACAATGACTCCACACTTACTAATACCAAACTGCATACATATATCACTGCTGAAAGTACGGACAGTGTCAACAAGCACATCCAACTCCTTCTCACTCTTCCCGAAGAGATTAAGATCGTCCATGAAGAGGAGGTGATTGATGTTAAGCCCTCCCTTTCCCAACTTGTATCCTGCTCTCACTTTTCGCAGTACACTGGTCAGGGGCATCAGGCCAAGGACAAACAGCAGAGGGGACAGGCTATCTCCTTGGAAGATACCTCTCTTGATCTTCACGCTTCCCAAGGATTCTCCAGTTGATGTCAACTTTGTTTCCCAGGACCTCATACTTTTGCCCAACAACTGTCTGATGTTATCTGCCACCTTGAAGATCTCCAGGCTTTTGGTGATCCAAGAATGAGGCACCATGTCAAATGCCTTTTTGTAGTCTATCCATCCCATGGCAAGATCAGTGTGTCTCCTCCTGCAATTCCCCATTACCAGCTTATCAATAAGTAACTGGTCCTTTGTACCACGTGACTTCTTTCGGCATCCTTTCTGTTCTTCCGGTAACAAGTTGTTTGTGTGGAGGTGATGGTAGATTTCCTCAGATACAATGCTCGTCAACTGTTTCCACATTACGGACAGACATGTGATAGGTCTATAGTTGGTAACATCATTACCCCTGATTCGGTCTTTCATTATCAGAACTGTGGTACCTTTTGTCAACCACTCTGGTACCTCACCTGACATCAAACAGTCATTGAACATGGTTGTCAGTTTCGGGTGGAGGGATGTTATATTTTTAATCCAATACCCCTGCACACCATCTGGGCCTGGTGATTTCCAGTTGGTTCGTTTTTTGGCCTGCCCCTTAAGAGTTTCAACTGTGATACTCAAATCAGTTTTTTCGTGTGCCTGTTCACTAATCTCCTTCTGTACTGTCTTAATCCACACTGCCTGGTCATTATGTTTAACATCCTGCTCCCATATTCCTCTCCAGAAGGTTTTAGTTTGTTCCGCCCCAGGGATCAAGTCGTTGCCTCTTTCTTTCCCTTCCAGCTGTCCAAAGGGCATCTTCTGGTTGTTGTCGAACATGCGGTTCTGTCTATACTGACTCACTCTGTTCTCGTATCGCCTGATTTTTGCACTCTTTGCTACAATGCGTTGCTTCAGTTCCTCTATGATAATATTTAGCTTTTTCCTCCTAGTTTTGTACTTTATTTCCAGTCTATTTTTAGTGTCTATGTTTTTTATTGTCCCATTCAGTAGGGACTCAAGCTTTCCAATGTCATTTCTCATTTCCCTGATTTGACCACTCAGTCGTTTCTTCCACCAAGGCGCTGCTCTTTCTTGTCTGTTGTTTCCTCTCGCTTTTATACCAAGTAGTTTCCTCACCGTATTTGCTGTTGCTTTGAGGATATTGTTGCACTGGTGAAGGCTCCTCGCCTCAAGGTATGGAATGACTTTGTTTACCTTAGCTGTTGTTTCTTTTAACTTTTTCCTGTCTACAAATCTTAGGTTCATAGGTCTCCCACTATCATTGTTCAATTCATCTACCACTAAATTTAGGATGTCAACCAAATCTTGTCCTAGCCCGTCAGCATTCATCTCCTCAGTGGCCGTATCTCTGTTCCAGGTATTATTTATCTCAGTATTCAGATCATTGTCTGCTTCGGGTGGTTCCTCCGTTCTCTCGACCTCTTCACCTTCATTTCCCACTGGCTCGTTTGCCTGGCATACTCCACCCTCCATCTCCAAGCTAATCTCTCTGCTCAGTTCCTCCAGTTCCAGCTCGCTTATCCACCCATTAGTTCTTATTACCCGAGCCTGCCCGGCCAATTTTTGTTCATCTAATTTAAATAGACCAATCTCATTCCAGATGTTATGCATCCGTCTCCTATAGCCCCTCTCCTTGGGGTTACTTTTCAGGTAACATTGCATAACAGTTCTATTCAATTCTTTCGTCCAGTTGGTTCTGGTCCGTTTCCTTCTTCTTCTTCCTCCGACACCAGCAGTATTTGGTTGACAGCCAGGCCCCTGCTGCTGAGCCAGGGAGCACCTGTTGGGTGAGAGTCTGTCACATGACGTTCTAGTCTCCATTTCACCGTTATTCGAACTGTTTATGTTCGACATTTAAACACTCTTATCGAGGATTGGCGAATGTATGGTTACATAACCACCTGTGGGTTCACCGTCTCCGGTGGTTGCGTCGCTCCACGTGGCTCTTGTGTGTCATTATCACGCTGTAGACGAACACAAATAAACAAACAAACAAACAGACAGAAAAAACCCCAAAAATGAATAAGCATAAGTTTCATTGTAATGTAGTGTCCGAATGTCTGACTTAGTTTTTCCCTTCCCTTCTCTGTCCGTCCGTTTGTTTCTCTCTTCATTCTTATTTTCTTTACGTTTTTTTGTTTTTGTTTTTGTTTTTTTTGGTCTGCTTTATTTTTGTTGTTGTTGCTGTGCTGCTTTGATTTTGATTTTTGTTTTTCCTTTTGAGTCTATCTATATATTTTGATGCCTTCCTCTGTTTTAGTAGAAATTCTATAATGTGGTGGCGTTGCTGTGATAGCAGCAGGAGGTAATGGGAGAGAATAGCGGCGGTAGCGATACTGAGGCAGTGGTGGTGGTGATGTGATCGTATTACTGTAGTGATGGTGTTGTAGTTGGGGTATAAATTTGAGTCGATTTGACCAGAGTTTTCATCGTGGTAGTGGTGGTGTTACTGGTGGTGAAATAGTAATCTGTAGTCGTTTAGTAGTGGTGGTGATGTGATCGTATTACTGTAGTGATAGTGTTGTAGTTGGGGTAAAAATTTGAGTCGATTTGACCCGAGTTTTCATCGTGGTAGTGGTGGTGTTATTGGTGGTGAAATAATAATAATCTGTAGTCGTTTAGTAGTGGTGGTGATGTGGTCGTATTACTGTAGTGATGGTGTTGTAGTTGGGGTACAAGTTTGAGTCGATTCGACCAGAGTTTTCATCGTGGCAGTGGTGGTGGTATTGGTGGTGAAATAATAATCTGTAGTCGTTTAGTCATTTTGCCATTTTCGACTCCAACATTCCTGATCCAAAATTAAATATTAATCTTGTTTATCAATATTGTCTAGTGATATCGCCATCCTCCCCTTTCGTAAGTTAACAGAAGGTAGTGGGGGGGGGGTAGCAATGACGGAGTGGTGGCGGCGGTGATGGGATAGTGGTAGTAATGGTGGATGGGCGGCGGCAGTGGTGTAATGATGTAATGATGGCGTTGTCGTTACTGATGTCCGTTCGGTGAATCTATGGGCCTAGTCGCGTACATGTGTTGACATAAATTCCCTTAATGTTGGAATTAAACATTTTGTTAAAACTTGGGACAATAATAATAGTAATTATTATTATCATTATTATGTTGAGATTGGTTGTGGTGGTGGTGAAATTGCCGTTATCTGGCTGTTGTGTTTAGTGTACACAGAGGGGTGATGGGGTAGGTGGTATATCTAGTTTCTGGTGTTGGTGAAATTGCTGTTGTTTGGCTGTTCTATATAGTGTAGACAGGGGATGGGGGGGGGGGGGCTCTTCTTCTTCCATTTATAGCCTTTTTCTTTTTTGAATATACAATGTACAATACAAAGTTGAATATTTGAGCCTTATAACAATATATTTTGGGTCCGAATTTTTTTGGGGCTCAAGCCGGATGCTTTACGTAACATTTGTACTAAGAATTGTTATTTCACAAATGATTTAAATATGTTAAAAAATCAAAACTTACGGGAGCGATTTCTCGACCTTCTATCCACCATGTGTATTTAGCAGTATTAGTTGCGAAAAAAAAGGCCGGCAATGTGGCAATAAAAGTTCAATTGAAAGAAAACGAAGGGCTGCGTTAAATTCTTACGTCGGGGTCACCACTTTAGCAGTATTAGTTGTAGATGTTATCGAGATACGAGTGACATAATAACAGCAGAAATTAGAGATGAAATATACGTTTATTTTTTGATGTAGCACAAACAATGGTGTTGTACAGAGGCTGGTTTTTGGCGTGTGATCCGTCGGCTTTCCAGTGGCTGTCTGTCTTTTCTTTCTGGCGTTCTCAACCGGCGTTGTTCTATCAAGGAGCGTGAGGCGTCTTACTACATGTGTCTTCTTCCCTATTATTATTATTATTATTATTATTATTATTATTATTATTATTACTATTTTACTTTACCTTTCATCCTTACGGAGGTCGATAAAATAAAGTACCAGTAATGTACTGGGTAATTACTGGCCTTGTGCCAAAAGTAGAAACAATTATTATTATTATTATTACAAAATGATGCTGCTGATGACTTCGGTGTCGACGATGTTGATGATGATAATTTCAAAGATTATAGTGATAATAAAGATTATAAGGATGATGATGACGATGATGGTAATCTTGTGGTTGATGATGACGACGAATTCGAAGTGATGACGTCGGTCATGATGATCAGGGTGATAATTATGATGATGAGAATATTACAAAATATCTCATAACGCTACTAGAAATAATCAAATATTACATTGTAAATGAAGTTGCCACTCAACCTAATTTATTACATAAGCATTCAACCGAATTTTTAAATGTTGATTTTTATATATTGGTATGATATATCAGATTTACAACACAGCTATAATTTATCCTGAAAACATTTTCCCGTTTCCTTATTTTTTCTATTTCCCTGTATTTTATGAATTTCTTATTTCTGTCATCCTAACTTCTAGTGATGGAATGAAATCCGAAACATTTTGACAATTTTCCTTCTATGCCAAGCGTTAAACTATATATATATATATATATATATATATATATATATATATATATATATATATATATATATAAAGAGAGAGAGAGAGAGAGAGAGAGAATCTTATAGAAAGTCACTGAAGGGTAGATACCAATAAATTAATCTAAAAAGAACACTTCACAAACATCTTTCCTTAGGGATTTGCTTTTCTGAATGAGATTGTTTTAGTGATCTCTTTTCGTTGAGATGTTATGTATATTCCTGACAAATTTGCTTATATATGTATGAATCTGATGAAGGACTTATGCCCGAAACGTCGTCCCCCACCCCCATTCTCAAGCGTAAACCTAATACTAACACTTTGAACTGCCTCTTCGCTTTGTTTTTGTTTTTTTTTGTTTTCTGATTTAACTATAATATATATATACTTTTGGCACAAGGCCAGCAATTATCCCAGTGTATAAAGTACCAGTAATACACTGGAATAATTGCTGACCTTGTGCCAAAAACAAATATATATATATATATATATATATATATATATATATATATATATATATATATATATATATATGTGTGTGTGTGTGTGTGTCTATACAGTATATATATATATATATATATATATATATATATATAGGCCAAGAACCTTTTGGGAAAAGAGAAAGTCGATTAAATCGACCCCAGTGCGTTACTTTATTTTAACGATCCCATAATGCTAACTTCGGTGGGAGTTGTACTCAGAACGTAGAAAACCGTAACTCTCTTCCTAGAAGCAGCGTGCCCGACATGCTACGGTAACGCCAATCCACCGCCCTAATATATCAAATTAAAATAATGACAATAATTGAACAAAACATATCTCCACCATAAAAACGACGATCGTATCTTGTATAAAATGTCCGATTGTATTCGTCATTGTTGAAGAAAAAGCGTGCTTTGATATGGTAAACATAAATAAACATACACTTTCATACAAACAAATACAGACATGTATAATACAACAACACACACATAAAGCTATCTATCTATCTATCTATCAATCAATCTCTCTCTCTTTCTCGCTCAATCTACCTATACCTATCTATCTATAATACAAACATTCACACAAACATCTGTATGTGAGTGGGTGTTTGTGTCTGTGTGCGTACGTGTGTTTGTGTCTGTGCGTGTGTAGCGGGAGAGAAATGGCGCCTGTGTGAGAAAGAATAATATTCATCATTATACATGCATCTATATATGAGGGTTTGAGTTATACATGCAAAAACTCGCACATACTCACACATATATTTATGCACGACTGTGCGTATTTATTTAAATGTGTGGGCTTCGTTTTTTTTATGAAAGCAGGAAATAAATAAAATTGGAAATGCCGCAATAAAGATCATACTGGATATAAAGCACATGACTTTCTCAATGGACATCTCGTTTAAAATACTTCTTCATGTTTGAGTTAACATAGTATGTCATTTCAATTGTGTGTGAGGCATATAAAAGACACAGAACCTGAAGTTAATGGAATATAGGATTTAATTTCCAAGCATTGAATGCATCACCGTACTATTTCTCAGTTGGTCATCGAGTAGAATTAATCAATAACCGTTTAATAAACCTGAAAATAAAATTTTGATTGACATATAAGAAACAATGAATATAACATCAGTGCAAGTATTTCCTGGTAGATTTGGGTTTGAATTACTGCTATGCTGATGTAGAGAACTGATAATCTCAAGAGAAGAGAATTGCTCATCAGATGTTCCCTTGTCAAACTAAGATTGAATTTCGGCTATAGTTATACAGTATAATCTAAGGTTATGAAATTCGAATGATGCACAGTTGTCAATTTTGTGCGATTAAACTGCCAAAATGCATATCTGTCTATTACATTCAATCGGAGACACTATACACAGCCACTGTCTACCTTCCACATCTATAGGGGCGTATATACCCACATTTGTGGACTATTTCCACTGTTAAAACGTGCACTGAAGCCGTTTAAAATAAGTTAATTAAAAATTCAGAATTTGTAACTCGCTCAACTGTTCTAAAAATAGATTTCTCTGTCACTACACACACACACACACACACACACACACACACATATATATATATATATATATATATATATATATATATATATATATATATATACATATACCCGTATGTGGTTGACGGAGTACTCAATACTGAAGTAGAGTTTTAATATTTATTTTATTAAGGCGAAATAGTAAGGTTTGTTTCTCTGGAGTTTCACCTATTTATCAAAGGGTCATCAGACACAGAGTCATCAGATATTTTTGTCTGATAACCCTGTGAGTAAGCAGGTGAAACTCCAGTGTATCAAGACTCTTTATTTAAACATAAAAAATTAATATTTAGTCTCAACTTCGGTAGTGAGTACTCTTTTCTCTCGTCCGTCAACTACATAAGTATATATATATATATATATATATATATATATATATATATATATATATATATATATATATATATATATATATATATATATATATATATATATATATATATATATATGTATATATATATATATATAATAAGGGTTGACGGACCCAGCATATTTATCAATGCCAGTACTGGTTGTATCTCAACGCACTCCATGGGCAATGTAAGATATACAGAGTAGACACAAGAGCATACACAGAATATACACAAAGTTATTTGCTTCAACACAACACACGTAAAACGGGTGCCTATAAGGTTCTCGGACTCGAGTTTCTGCTGAACTAATGCAGCAGTAAGGTGCACTGCACCATCTGTCTGCAAATATTATGCAACAATGTACAATCGGCTTATGTGGCTTCATCATATATATATATATATATATATATATATATATATAGGAAAAAGTATGACCCCGACGGCAGAGCTCAAGCCGTTTCGACGGCTTGAGCTCTGCCGTCGGGGTCACACATTTTCCTATTACCCACTCTACTACCCTAAGTATTGAGTACTCTGGTGCGTTATGGTCTATCTGGTTCCTTACTACAACTCCTTTGTTATATATATATATATATATATATATATATATATATATATGAACAGAGAACAAAAAACAAAGAGGCAGTACAAATGATATAAGTATTAGTTTCACGCTTGAGGATGGAGGGTTGAGGACTTTTTTTTATCCCCTCTTCCTCCTTGTGGCTTCCATATATATATATATATATATATATATATATATATATATATATATATATATATATATATATATATATATATATATATATATATATATAAATATATATATATATATATATATATATATATATATATATCACGATAAATTAACGGAGCCATAGACTCTCGTTATTCCCTGTAAATTATGTGCTCAAAGGAAAAGGAATCCTGAGCTCTTTAGAATACAATATGTTGAAAGGGTAACATTCTAGAGAGAGAGAGAGAGAGCGAGAGAGAGAGAGAGAGAGAGAGAGAGAGAGAGAGAGAGAGAGAGAGAGAGAGAGAGAGAGATCGTGTGCCATCAATAAAAAAGGGAAAATCACCAGTGTATCGAATCTATGGAAGGCAGGGTAGACACACAATAGTTAAAAATATAAATTAAAATGCATATACGCACCTCTATAACTATATAACACACGCGTACAAATCGAAAGAGATCTGTTTCGCCAGGAATTTGTTGACTGACATGGGATCGCCTATGGGTCATCAGCGCGTGTAAGACAATACATTCCAGACAACTCTAAGAGCTCAGGATTCCTTTTCCTTTGAGCACATAATTTACAGGGAATAACGAGAGTCTATGGCTCGGTTAATTTATCGTGATATTTCGCTCCTTTCCTCTCTCTTTCTGTTTGGTTGAGCACATTTCTTTGAGTGGTTTTTGGGCTGCCCTTTCTAGCAGCTCGTCCCTCAGATACCACTGGTTCACTGTCGTACACACGACGCTGTCACATGTCTCTGCCGCGTGTTGCTGGACGGTTGTCTTAGATTTTCTTAGAGTTGTCTGGAATGTATTGTCTTACACGCGCTGATGACCCATAGGCGATCCCATTTCAATCAACAAATTCCTGGCGAAACAGATCTCTTTCGATTTGTACGCGTGTGTTATATAGTTATAGAGGTGCGTATATGCATTTTAATTTATATTTTTAATTATTGTGTCTACCCTGCCTTCCATAGGTTATAGATTCCATACACTGGTGGTTTTCCCTGTTTTATTGATGGCACACGATCTCTTTCTGTCTCTAGTGTGTTATCCTTTCAACATATTGTATTCAATAATATATATATATAGTAAAATAACGGAGTAAAGGACTCGCGTATAATCCTGTAATTCAATGATATTTCCTCCTTGCGTTCTCTCTGCTGTGAAGCACCATAAATTGAATAGCTAGGCTGCCATTTCTAGCGGCTTCTTCTGTTCATACCACCGGTCACTGCCTCGCGCACGTATTTCCCCCTATTCACACGTGCTACAGGTCAGTTACTATAGTTATCTTTAGTAGTGGGGACAATATCAACTTAAGCACATGCTGATGATCCACAAAGCTGAATCTGAACCCACTTATAGGGTAAAACAATCTCTTAGTGAGTTTGTACAAGTGCGATTTAGTTATGAGATTGGTTTTTCATTTTAATTTATCCTTTTAATTATATTTCTCCTAAACCCCTCTTAGTTTATATTCTTTTCACGCTGGTGGTTTAAAATCCTTTAAATAAAAACACACTCTCCAGTGTTTTTCCTCTTTATATTATATTATATTATATTATAGGGCTGTGAATTGGCAGTTTCGGTAGTGGGTCGGACGCCATGCTTTGACGCATAGAGTTACGGCCCTTGCCATTCTGAGTTCAAATCCCGCCGAGGTTAACTTTGCCTTTCATCCTTACGGGGTCGATAAAATAAAGTACCAGTAATGTACTGGGTAATTGCTGGCCTTGTGCCAATAGTAGAAACAATTATATTATATTATATTATATATATATATATATATATATTTATATATTATATATCTGTGTACATACACTTATATATTTATATATACATACATATAATAATAGAAAAATGAGAGAGCGTGTGAAGTGGCCTTGTAGTGAGAGATGATCTGAGTCTAGAAATGAATACCATTTTACTTACCCGAAGAGATAGGGTGGAAATGCTCATGCATATCATAGTATATATTGGTGGAGATGAGAGAGAGAAATTGAGATGGTGTACGCAGGAATAGGGGATGGAAGTGTTTTGAGAGTCAGGGGTGCAGAAGAATATTTGCACAATGTCGACATGTGTGTATTGTTTTGAGTTATGAGTATGTGTGAAGTTAATGAGTAGCTTTGTGTGCTGATGCAAGTGTGTGTGTGTGGAATGTATGCGGTCTATATTGATGTATAGACGTGGAGGGTTGTGTCAATGTAATATAGTCTGTGAGGTGTATATGTATATAGAGAGGTGGATGTATGGATATGGAGGATTTCTGTGCGTAATATAGCCTGCCAGGTGTACATTTATATATAAAGGAGTGTCTATATAAAGGTGTGTGTATACAGAGGTGGAGGTATGGATGTAGAGGATATGTATATGTAGTCTGTGATGTGTATATACGTATATAGAGGTGAGTGTACATAGAGGTAGATGTACAGAAGTGAAGGATAGTTTCATGTAGTCAGTATGGTATATATATATGTGTATATAGAGATGTGTGTATAATTAGGTGGAAGTATCGATTTAGTGGATTATTGTATGTAGTCTGTGAGGTGCATACGTGTATATACGGGTGTGTGTATAGAGGTGGATGTATGGATGAGGAGGATTGGAGTGTGTAGCCTGTGATGTGTATGGGGTGTTGTGGTAGGGTGCGAAATTGAAGAATGAGAAGCAAATCGACCTTGGTGTGATTTGAACTCAGAATGTAAAAAGGTAACACAAATAACCCAATTGCAGTCTCTCTGATGATCTACCAATTCTGCTAATGCACCTCATTTGGCCTTCATATTGAAATATGAAAACACAAAGTAGTATATTTAAAACAGGCACATTATATGAAATTTGAGAATTTAAAACATGTATTTATATATGTTCTTGCTTACAAATCAATTGATAATATTTAGACGAACCATTTGAAAGCAATCATTTCAATGTTGATTGTCATTTTAAAAATAATGATCTTACTTACTGTGTCGAATGATTTTTTTTGGCAACAATCTGAACGTTGATTACGAATAAAATGATTGGAAACAAGAATCCAAAATAAAGAAATAAAATATATAGCAACATAACCATCCATCGGTATTGCTGTTATCTTGTGTAATTTAAATTGCAATCAATAAAATATGCTCTCTATGGCTATGAATTAAATAGGAAAATGCAAATGGTGTAATAGAGCACTTGAAACTATAGAATTTTCTATTGAAATGGGGAAAATATTATTGTATTTTCCTATACTTCAATTAAAATCTGCAGAACAGAGAGAAAAATAAAAGAAGAAAGAACAATAAAAAGAAAAATATGTTAAAAATGGCCGAAAATGAATTAAAAATAAAAAAATAAATAAACCAACCATTTATTATATTTCTGCTTTATAAATTAATGCCTATATATTTATTATTCGTGTTTTTCAGTTTATTCACTAAATGTATGAAAACTCATATTTCGTAGAACATTGTTAAAGTAATGCTCCCTGAGGCTCGGCCTCCGGATCTGCGAGCCACACCAATGTCGCTGCGGATCCATCGTGGACCCTTTCGGCCTCCATCCGCTTTCCTGTCACCACAGTGCCGACCGCCTTCCACGCCATGCTGCCCTCAACGAGGTCATAAAGCATGGCTTGGACACTGCAGGCTTCCCTTCCCAGCTCGAGCCGGTGGGGCTGGATCGAGGGGACGGCAAAAGGTCAGATGGCATGACCATCTTCCCGTTCCGCGGTGGCAAACCCCTCGTCTGGGATGCCACTTGCACCGACACTTTCTGCAGCCGCAACCTGGTGCAGTCTGCGACTGAACCAGGTTCTGCTGCACGTTGGGCTGTGGGGGCCAAACTCCTCAAATACCAGTCTCTCTCCGACAGGTTTGTGGTTGTACCCCTGGCAGTGGAGACTTCTGGTGTCCTCGGCCCCAGGGCTACCTCCCTACTGACCCCCATAGGCGCTGAGCTGGCCGCAGGTGTGAGCCCCGCGAGTTGGAGTGGCTTTTCCAGCGTGTCTCCCTTGCCGCCCTCGGGGGAAACGCCTTCTCCATTCTGTCCGCCGGGGCTGTGGGGAGACAAGCCGATCATTAACACAATTGAGATACACACACATACAATCTATTATATTGAGAATTGTCATTTTATACAAGGCGGTTATTTCGCAGAGTCTGATAAAATTATTTGTGGTATTCGTTCCGGCTCTTTCCGCTTTGAATCCCACCAAGGTCGTATTCAACAAAAAAGTACCAAACCAGTCCAATCCAGTCCTGATGTTGATACTTTCTCGATATCCCTGTAGTGACCTACATTCCGCGGGCTCACATACATTCTCTGTGCGTGATTTGGCTCAGCTCAGCCAATCAGCGCCAGTAGAAGAGGATGTATCCCTACGCGTTCTGAGGGAGAAATAGCCCGCAAAGATTTGAGGACGCTATGACTTCCAGCTTGGACCATGCTAAGGTAAACACCACTTGTTCTTTTGCTCCGCCAGCACAAACAATATGTAACGACACAACAATTTTACTACGGAATTGGCTAAACGCCTCAGCCAGTCTTTTCTCTTGTAATCTTAATTGATTTGTTTTATTTCTCTTGGCATGCCAGCTCAACCTCTGTTAATAAATAATGTAAAACCAAGCTAAAGTTGTTGTCGATATTCCTATCATATCTTTCTACCAAACCTGGTTCCTCGTGGCGACATTACAACTCTCTAAATACTTCTCCGCTAAATTGGTGACAATATAACTACACCAAATCCCCTTCCCCCGTTTTCTGCCTCTGTAAGAAATTGATTCCAGAGATATTGGGCTGCTCCTTTTAGCATGTCAATTAACCACATAAATGGTACCTTGTTGGTGTCGTTATCAGTCTGAAATAACCACCAGATGACTTTTAACATGTGTTATTGCAAAAAGCTAAACTTATGGTACAATTATTTCATAAAACCTACAGTTTGACAAATGTGTTCAAACACGTGGCTGTGTTCAGACCTTAACATACGATGGGCATTCCCAGGTTTAAGTTGCCCAAGACACTTCGCATGTCACGACGACTCTCCTACAGGAGTTACGTGTTTATCCATACATACATAGATTTTATACACAAAATGAAATTGTATAAAAAACAAAGAAAAGGCGCTAAATCGCTTGTCTTCTACACCTGTGCTTTGGATTCAATTTCTGGTTAAAATCTTTTTAGTCAACTTATGTTAATAATCGTCGTTATAAATCTATATACAATCTATGTACCATCCTTTCTCGAGAAATTATTATTTATAATTTGATAGAGAAATGCATTAAATAAGAGTTAGGCGAATTAATTTAATTTACATAGAAGATTGTGAAATATAGCGTCATTTGTAGGCTGTCTTTAATTGATCGTTACCTCGCTCAGTGTGTTGCTGATGGCAGGTGTAATAAATGAAGTATTTAACTCGATTCAAAAGAATTTGATCGCAAAGCGATCTATGTTTTCAGAAGTAATCATTTACCAACAAGGTTACCTGAAAAGCAATGTTGATTATAATTACATCAACCCAGTATAATTAATGAAAAAATTGAGTAAAGCGGAATGATATTTTAAAGCAAAATTATTAGGGTAGATAAGCGAGTTGGGCAAGGATTTGTGTTAAATGTATTGTTAGCGATATGTGATATGATCATTAATGCCAGCAGGCTTGGTGGTATTTTGTTGTTCTCGATGGAAACAAGAGGGAGAGGTGGTCCGTTTCGTCTCGCAGGCAACAAATGAATATTGTTTGTCTCTAAGTAGCAAAACACGCTGGAAAGTGAGCATATCCCACTGTCCCATAGCTGGTTTCCAACACAGTATTTGTGTGAAGTTTTATATATATAATATATATATATATATATAATATATATATATATAGATAAATCTACCAAAATATAAGGTAGTCTCCAATCAGTATGAAGAACTCAATGTAATCCAAATATCATGAAAAGAGAAGATGCATTCAAAAATTTTCGATGAAAATCACAGGAAAACAGAGTCAAGATAAATTAATAAAAACAATGAATAAAAACAAAGAACAAGTTCCTTATATTAAAAAATTTATGAGTGTAGATTATGCTCCCAGGAACTTTTTGATATAATGAAATCTAAGGATATCCTATTAAATAAGCGACAAGAATTAATTATATCTAGCAATCATAGAATTAGAAGAACTTTCAAATATTATAAACCTAATTAATATAAACTTTACACTTATATTTTACATATTATTATAATTATTTTTTTAAAATTTAGTTAACCTATAATTAGTACTTTACTACAGAGAACTTCATAATTTTATTTCCCTCTTACAGCTCTCTTTTCCTAAAATTAATACCTAAAAGTATACATATAAATTAATTTAATTTCCTGTTATGAATCGAGATTCCTTGTAGTATATATAAGATTGGTATTTCTCACTACTACACTTATCCCAAAATTTTATTTTCCTTCGTTTTTAACAACATTCTTTAATAACATCTAATTCTTATTAATCACATCCATATGAATTAATATAAATGTATCCCTATAAGTATACCTATCAATTAATTTAATTTCTTTTTATAGATCTAAATTCCTTGTGTTTTAAATAAGATTGGTATTTCTCACTCATACCTTTACCCTAAAATGTTACTCTCCTTCGGTTTTAACATTAACATTATTCTTTAATAGCATCAAATTTTCGTGTACCCTTCACCGGCTTGACCTCTTTTCATCCCCAAAGTATTCTTTTCATTCAAAGTATTCTTTCCATTCAAAACATAAGTCTGCATTCCTCTACCCCTAAATTAAATTTCTACTACTACTATTCTATCAACTTGACCTCTTACTACTTTTCTATTGGTCAATTCAAAACCTGTTCCCAAACAGACCTATTAAATTAAATCTTTGTTGGTTTTTTTCAATAAACAATTCTCATTATTTCTGAAGACAGCATATATATGTGAAGGTATGTATATTTCCTCTGATAGTTTGTAATATTTTTACATAGATCTATATGATATACATACCAACACACATATATATCGTAGAAACGATCGTAAAATGAAGAAATGTTTTAATATAAGGAACTTGTTCTTTGTTTTTATTCATTGTTGTTATTAATTATATATATATATATATATATATATATATATATATATATATATATATATATATATATGTATGTGTGTGTGTGTGTGTGTGTGTGTGTGAAGTAATTACGTCGGAAAAGTCCAGGAAAAAAGAGTGCTCTATGTAGGTTACAGAGATTATTTAAAATCCACATTCAATAAAAACACCAGGATATTTTCATTCCGACGACTGAAAGCAGATTTTCTTTGCTTTCAAGAAACCACTGGTAAATTAAATAATCATCTTATGTTGTTTATTATATATATATATATATATATATATATATATATATATATATATATATATATATATATATAGAGAGAGAGAGAGAGAGAGAGAGAGAGAGAGATAGAGAGAGAGACAGACAGAGAGAGCAGAGAGGGCGTGGTAAGATACAAGGTAGACTATAACGCACCAGATTACTCGATACTTGGGGTAGTAGAGTGGGTAATATGAAAATATTCAGGACCCCGACGGCTGAGCTCTAACCGTTTCGACAGGTTAGTTATATAATATATATATGTGTTTGTCTGTATATATATGTATATATATTATATACATATGGAATTCCATCTAAGGAATTTAGGTGTTCGTAATATTCAACCGTGAAATATATTCTCCATTGTTTTTTTCAATTGAAGATATTATCTTTCTGTCAGAACTAATAGGCTGACATTCTATGAAATCACCGAGCTTATTGTCTTACACTATCTGTCTAGTTGCATTATAACTCACCATTCTCGTCTCGTCATGGGTCACTTTCTGTCTCAAATCATCTTTAACTCTATCTATCTCCCACCATTTCTAGATAATTTTTTAGAACATTCAACGGGTGTTTTGCTATATATTTCAGTTAGACGTTTCTCTCACATACATCTTAGATAGAACACTATTAAGACTGGTGATGTTTCTTAAAATCATTAAATCCTTGAGAAAATGTCTGTAAAATGTAGAATGCCGGTGAAGTTGATGTGGCCTAATGCTTAGTATTGTAAGTTCCTTCTCTTGGTATTTCCCTGTTTTAGACCATCGATATACATACGTATATGAGAATAACATTAAACAGTTGAGGAAGAACATTTTTCAACCACATATTAATTCTTGTAAGCATGTGATACCTTCGTTTCAATACATTTACAACATTTTTTCATTTTTAATTATCGACATCATATTTTTATTTGATACATAGATATTTTTCAACGTTTTATATTATATTTGAAGTGTTTCAGTAATTTACATGCCTGGAAATTTTTCAAACAAAATCTGAAATATTACTTAAAGTAAAAATAAAATTAAAACAACATCCTTGCTTTCGCAGTGAAAAGAATTATATAAAAATCTATAAAAACAGCAGTTTAAAAAATCTGCTCGTTTCAAATAGCAAGTAAGATAAATGATTTTGTTTATTCAATCTATATGACCAAAAACGAAACCAAAAATTTGTTTAGTGTATATATTTGTATATATGTAAACGTGCATATATATATATATATATATATATATATATATATATATATACATATATGCATGAGTACATTAATATATACATACACACTCATAGATAAACAAGCAAGCAGAATCATATAATTTAAAATATGTATGCAGCAATTATACATATTGTGCATGTATAACTCTCTGTCTATAAAAGCATGTATGCATGCATGTATGTATGAATGTATGTATGTATGAATGTGCGTATCTATGTATGTAGATATATACGTATGTATGAAGGTATATATATATATATATATATATATATATATATATATATATATATATATATGTGTGTGTGTGTGTTTGTGTGTGTACACACATATATGAACGAATATATATAAATGAAAGGTATAGAAAACATAAATATATATATATATATGTATATATGTATGTATGTACATATATATATATATGTACATATGTATATATGTATATATAGTTATATATGTGTATATATAGGAGAATGAATATATATATAAATATATATGCATGTATACCCCCCCCCCACACACAAACATACACACGAACACACCCACACACACACACACACAAACAAACACACACACACACAAACAAACACACACATATGTAATGTTTATGAAGGAGATAAAACACACTAAAAAGCAGTTACACATTTTGACATATAAGATATTATTTGATATTTTTTCTTGTTCTTCATTTTGAAAATTAACTTCCGAAAATGTCTGTCGCGATCTAGTTAACAACACATCCATCGGCATCTATAATCTGTTGTACGGATTGCCACGGACGTATAGTTACCCATAAATATATATGTAAACACAATGACATACATATATAGGGGCATATATATGAGATATGTATGTATGTAAAAACACGTTTAGCCTAAGTACTGTTTCTACTCACACACACACACACACACACACACACTCACAAACAACACACACAAACACATAAACACACACAAATACACACACAAACACACACACACTCACACACAAACTCACACAAACACATACACACACATGTACCTATATTTACCCATAAATATAAATATATATGTAAATACAATGACACATATATATATTGG
>OZ024742.1:52488604-52493604 GCA_964016885.1 Eledone cirrhosa | reverse complement strand
TTCCGGGCGATTTTCCACAATTTCGATTTAGATTGAATTCATTTAATTTATCTTAATTTTGGATATAGATATATTAATACGGCTCCTTAATTGTAGAGCTAACTCTGTTGAAGGGTATTGACTGCTATTTCTAGTTGTCGAATACCTATTTACGCCACTGAAACGAAGCCGCTGTGATGTGTAAAAACAACACGTGGTAGCGGCCAGTTAAAGATTTTGACTCGAAGTGTAAACATGGATTGCTGAATATTGTTCTTCCTTGTTGATAATCCAATAATATCCACTTTCTATTACTTACCATCTAATTAATTGGTGAAATATATTTCTTTAATGAAATATATTCAGGGAAGATTAATCATTAAAAGGTATCTATTTCTGAAGTTCTAGTTAACTTTATTTATTTGTTACCTACTAGCCATGCGTGGTTACACGCTTGTAAAAATTATCTCCTGTGATTATTCATGTTTATATTTTTTTATATATATGTTAATCAATTTCTAGTTATTAAATGCTCGCACCTAGAAAGTCTTTGAGCTTATTTTCCGGGCGATATGGCGCACACCGTTAAGGCGTGACACCCACAATTTCGATTTAGATTGAATTCATTTAATTTATCTTAATTTTGGATATATATATATATATATGTGTGTGTGTGTATATATACATAGTTATATATATGTGTGTGTGTGTGTGTGTGTGTGTGTGTATATTCAAAATTGTAAAAAAATCCTTTTTTTCTGAGGATTTTGAATTATAAATGCTTTGCTACCTGAAGCGCCCTCAATACTAGAAAGGCAAAGGACGGTAAAGTGTATCGCATTTACCTCATATTACCAAAGAAAATAATACTACACTATAACATCACACACACACACACACACATACACACACACACATACAGACCCCCCCCCCCCCATACATATATATATATATGTGTGTGAGTAAATTTGCTTTCAATGTTCTGAAAAGTATTTTAGAGTAAATGGATGTATCACAAAAGAAAGAAATATTAGATATTGGTGTCAATGTGTAGATGTAAAAAAAAGACAGAACCGTGGAAGTAGGTGGAGTTAGAACCGTTATGTTTTATATAGCCAAGGATAACAGAGCCAATAAAATAGACATTTCTTAACAAAATTTTGTATTTTAGATATCAGAGAACAGCTAATTAAAAGGACAAATAGAAATAATAAAGTTAATTTGTTGAACCTCCTCATGCCGAGTATTTATAAATTCAAAATTACTTCATGGTCTTAGCGCAGGAGTTTCCTAGTTTTACTTTGTGTCGGTTAAAGATGGAGCGGTATTTATGACCTATGGGAAAGTGTCTATCTAAGAGGGCTAGAAATGTTTTGCCTACATTGGTTTTAACGTTGAGTGAGAAGGGAGGAGTGAACCAGATAGTTTGTCTATTGTTACGCTTTCTTTTCTTATTGCTGTTGTTGTTAGTGGGAGAGTAAGTGATAGGTTGCGAGAAGCCGCTGTTAGCTAAAGCCGTGTTATAGTAGGGTGCCGCTCTGTCAAAAATAACCTTATTAGAGGAGAGGTTTGAGAATCTAGTACTGATATTATTTACGAGGTTTCTAAAAACAGTGGGAGGATGGCATGAGTCCTTGTGAATGTAATTGAGTTTTTCGTTAAGCTTATGGAAGGGTCTGTAGGTGTGTGTACGAAGGTCTAAATTAATGTCTAAGAAATCTATGCTAGAGAGGTTGGTAGCTACTGTTATCCTAAGTCCTAACTCATTGAAGGTAGAAGCTAAGTCTTTTTTAAACTGGTCGAGGTCGTGACCACTTTTATGGCTCGATAAGGCCAGTCCATCGTTGCGGTATATTCCCGTGTGGAAGTCCGGGAATCTAACACGTAATATGTCTAAGATAAATAGGCCAACCGAGTCGCATACGTCAGCAGAGTCAAACGATCTCATGGACGCGTCGAACAGGTCTGAAGTTGTTGACTTCTTTGCCCGGGCTACTCCATTGTTGAAGAGGAGGGTTTTCCGGCAGTGAGCGATGATTTCCCTGTCTAAACCATGGACGGTGGTGTAAGTGGTAGCAAAGACCAACGCTTTGTTTAACAGGGTCTCTGAGATCGACGGGAAAAAATCAACAATGTCAAACTGTGTGAACTTGTTATTTTGGGATTTGAAGGAGTTAAACCACTTAATTACGGAGTCGCTGTTCTCCTACTGGGACAGGTTGGACTTGGTCCTAATGGTCTTAACTATGTTTCTAAGTATGGCCTTACTGACTAGTCCCATATCTGTGCGTGCCGGGTTTATTAGTCTACATGTGGGATTAGAAGTAAAGTCTACCTTGTGATCTTTGAGGGTGAGCTTAGCTAGAGATTGTAGCTTCTTATCTACCTTAAGAGCGGCGGCAAGTTCTTTGGCTTCTGTATTAATGTCGTGGTAGGCTATGGGGTTAGCTTTCTTATATGTGGAAGTAATATCGTTATGGGCCAAGTGGCTGTAAGTAGCGTTGTCGATTTCGTAAATATTATTAGTTTTGTCGGAAAGCACGAAAGGGTTATTAGAAGACTTAAATTTCTTAATATCATTTCTAAGTTTAGTTTGAAAGGTGTTAGGTGTTTGCGAAAGGAAATGTTAGCGACTAAGTCAAGAAGGTCCGCCTCGAAAGGAGCAAGTTCAGTTACCTTAGGAGGGTAGGCTCTCGATTTCAGGTTGAAGGTGTTACAGGTGCCTGTAATTTTGCCGTCAAAAGCTAGGGCTCGCCATCTTAAGCGTCTGGCGATATCTTCTGCTTTTTGTAGGAGAAAACTTTGGTAAACATGGTTGGAGGGAGTGGGAATGTTTTTCAGGGAGTAATCCAGTTCGTATAATTCCATACTGACGTTTATGAGACACAAAATTGTGTAGGACACGAGGATATAGAGAACGCTCACAGGGTAGGAAGCCAAACTCGCACGTGGTGAATAATCTGCTAAAAGCCAAACTTCTACGTAGTGAAGAGAATCTGCTGACCCTTGCCGGAGTCGGTTCTCTACTCCCTTCTCACTCAATGTTAAAACCAATGTAGGCAAAACATTTCTAGCCCTCTCAGATAGACACTTTCCCATAGGTCATAAATACCGCTCCATCTTTAACCGACACAAAGTAAAACTAGGATACTCCTGCAATAAGAACATGAAGGCCCACATCACCAACAGCTCTAAAAAAAACACACACCAAGGTGCTCTTGCTGTAAGCCTGAAGCTTGTCCCCTTCAACAGCAATGCAACACACCCGCTGTAGTTTATGAAGCTGTGGTCACTTCCAACCGACCAAATCAACCACATGAGGTCAAATCCTATGTGGGTATGGCGGAGGGCCGATTTAAGGAACGCTTCCTGAACCACCAGTCGACCTTTAGATACCCAGACAGACATTCATCCACGAAACTCACGAGCCACGTATGGTCCCTCAAGGACTCAAGTATAGACTACTCCATCCAATGGAAAGCCATCACTAAGGCCAAGTCATGCGCCATGGACAATCCGTCGTGTGGATTATGTATTGATGGACGAATAAATATTCTACAGAGATTACGCAATAGCGATTGGCTAAACTCAATAATGAATTTTTCACACGTTGTCCACACGTCTGGGAACACCTCTTACATAACTACAAAGCTCCGGATTGAATTACAACAACATCCTAATTTTCTTATCAAGTAGAAACTTTCGAACTTTCGCAGTTATCACCCTTACATCTCTCGCACGCTATTTAGTATTGCCTGAATGAAGTGACCGTTTCTGCGCATGCGCGTTCGTACGGTTGTCCTTCCTGTTCCGTATAACCATGTCCATTACGAGCTAAGAAACCGCTAATGTGAAACGATTGTTCTCTGTAAGGTGAACTAACTGTTGTGTAACCAGTTCTATATATATATATATATATATATATATATATATATATATATATATATATATATATATATATATATATATATATATGCTATAAAGTATGTCCATAGAATCATTTGATAATATATATACATCATTTCCTCTCCCAATTAGCATAATCAACCACACAAAAAAACAATTAAACCAGGCTATAAGATTAAAAGGCATTTATGAAGAAATAGTAGATAAATAAACGACAGCAATTTATTCGCGATCAACCGCTATAGAATATTTACCCAACATTTCAATATATATATATATATACATCTACCCTAAAATGGGAGAAATTAACTAAAACCCAAAGCTTTTCCAGGAGCCAAAATTTCTGCAAATTGTGTAATCTTGAGATTTATTACATAATTACACACAAGAAGAAACTGCTGAATAACAGAATTGAACGAACATTATTCTGCCGTCACAGAACTAAAACCCTTTTTTCCCACTACAAGCCGAATATTACATAAAAGAGGGACATCCCCCAACTATATAAACCTTAATCTAGTTAGAAAAATATAAAAACAATCTCTTCTCAACATATATTAATAACCTTAAATTACCACACTAATAATGGAAAGATATGCTGATGAGAATAGGTGCAAATATGCGATAATGAATGTGTCTAAAAACGTCCATAAGTATGTATATACATGTGAAAATGTATATAAATAAGTAAATATATATATATGTTTGATGTGTATAGTTAGATGTAAGTGTATTCATGTATTAAAGTGCATATATATGTATGTATATGTGTATGTATATGTATATGTATATATATATATATATATATATATATATATATATATATATGTATATATATGTGTGTGTATATGTATGTATATGTGTGTATATAGATGTGTATGTATGTGTATGTGTGTACACATGGACTAGAGTAAGTATGTATATATGTGTGTGTCTATACGTGTGTATATAAAGATAAGTTGAGTATGAAAATGTATACACATGAGTGCGTATGTATGTACATGAATACATGTGTGTATATATATGTGTATGCATGTGTATATATATGTAAGTATGAATATGTGAATTGTGAGTATATGTATTTTGTAGAGGTGTGCAAATATATTTGTGTGTGA
>OZ024742.1:52476104-52483604 GCA_964016885.1 Eledone cirrhosa | reverse complement strand
TGACCCTCAAAATCACTCTGCATCTTATAAGGCGATGCTCATATTTGGGGTAATTACCGAAAGTAAAAATGTTATAATTAAAAAGTAGGAAATATTTAGACTCTTTAACATTTTTTCGAAAGTATACCTTCTTGTTTGGGACCAATACAGTAAGGTGGGAAAATAAATTAAACACTGGAATAGCTGTCATACCTGGTAGACTGACTTCTCAATTACAACCCCATTGATGTTTCACTATACAATCCTTTTAAAGCGCTCATGAGAGAGGAATGGGATAATTGGATGAAGGACCTGCAACATGAACTGACACCGACAGGACGTATGAAGAGGCCTATACTTTCCCAGGTAACCCAGGGTGAAAACCCCGTGGGGTGCTGTGAAAACCGAGATAGTTATAAAATCTTTCACAAAATGTGGCATCAACAACGCCCTACATGGCATCGAAGATGATTTTCTGTATAATGATAGTGACACAAGTGATTCTGGACATAGCGATGACCCCGAGGAATGTGAGAAAGATGATGTATTTCAGGAACTAGACGAGGGTGACAGTCAGCAAATCAATGAGGATGACAGTAGTCATGTTTTATAAGATTTGAAAGTGATTAACATTTTAATAGCGTTAATAATGTTAATTCACCTTAATGTTATTTTTCTTGGATATTCGACCGGTAGCGGTTGGCTTTTCGTCGCGTCCGGGCCATTATGCGCGTGTCTGTATGTTTAGATGAAAAATTAGAAATACTGTTATTAAGTTGTGCGTAGTGCCGCAAAGGTTGATGTACGAAAGAAACGAGAGGATTACAAAGATTGCATCAGATAAAGATAATGAAGGGTCGTAAGAACAATGACAAGAACACGAATAACAAAATGATTAGGATGTAACCAACACCAGAAGAAACCCATAAAATCACCACCAGACCAACTACTTTTCATAACATTAATCGCCAGTATCAGTATTTGAAACCCCAAAATGTCTTTCGAAATGGTGAAATGAGTAAAATGGGCCGCATTATTGTATCAATCCTAGAAAGCTGAAATAGAAAAGCGACCACGGTAGTTTTTGAACCCTGAACGAAAAGAGCCGGAACGAATACAGCAAAGCTATCTATCTGATATTTAACATCTATGCCAATTCGCCGCCTCGCTAAAGCCACGTTTCCATTAATTAGGTGATCGAGGTAATACAACCTATTTCTTACTATCCTTATTTTTATCGAGACAATTAAAGCATGTATAAGAAATGTGAGCATCATTAATAACAAAAAAGTAAAGCATGTATGTGATTCTAAACATCTTGTCTATATCCATTTATAGGATTTTGACAAAAAAAAAAAACCATAACAAGCAATTAAAAATCACGACAAGAACAACAATAAAAAGATAAAAAAAAACAAAAAAAACACACGATGAAATGAAAAACAAAAGTCATAATATGATATTCGAATGCCTAAAGGCAATCATGAAATCCATTAGTCAAAGACTGCCTTAGTCATCAACATTAATATTGGTGTATTTACGAGAACAACAGCAATAGCAGCAGCAACAACACCACCACCAGAAACAACATCAAGAACAACAAAAAACAACAACGATGACAACAACAATGACATCTATAACAACGACGAATTCCTTGAAAGTAGCATTGAATTAGATGAGTGATGTAGCTTGTGTACGTGGTGGGTTGTCACGATTCGAGTTATGGTGACGTTTGAAGTACTTATTTTTGCTGTCGTTGTTGTTGTTGCTCAACTCCGGCTCATTTTTGATCAACTGTGTTATAATAGACGTATAATAAAATCCGTTCCAGTGATGGGCATCTAGTCATTTTTCCTTTAAGGTACGGTAACTAAGTCTACATTACATTTTCGTCCTGATTTCAAATCCACATAAGATCCATTTTTCTTCCCATCTCTGGACTAACTAATCTCTCTTCCTTTCATGAACCGTAATTTGTCTAATCCCCAGATCCAACATTAATCACTATCCACAGTTCCTCCTGCCAAGAACATCAATCTGTTCGTATACACGCTATGGTCTATGTTTTTGCTATTTTCATCAAACTCCAGTTGTTCAATTTAGCGGTCGTACCGCGCTCGAAAGACATAACAATGTTAAGGTCACTACACATTTCAGAGAAAAAAAAATTACAAAAATAAAATGAAGCTTTAAATCTAATGATTGAAATGTTCGGCAACAAACAGAAATATGATCTTAGACCGAATGTCTAGGAGATGCCACGTAGTAAAATACTTGCGTCAATGTAATCGTTCCAGCTGGCTCAGTTCTGTAGAGATAATTATTTTGTTTTATTAGAACTTCTTAACCGACTGGAGAACCTGACATCTGCCTGGTTCACATTTCTCTGTACTTTTCGATGCTTGATTCCACACTAAGGTTTGTTTAACAGGTCTGTTATATAGATTGCTATATAGCAAGTGTGGTTCTTGCTACATGGCTCAACCAATCTAAACGTTGTTTGGATACATTTGTAGAAAATGATTATTTTATGGTCAACCTTTCGTTCCATCTTTTGAAACAAAGTAATTTTTCTCAGTTAAAATGAATGATTTTATGAGGCAAATATTTCAGACAAGCCAACATGAAGTTTTTATGAATTAGTTAATGTCTAAATAATCAGCGAAAGATCTCCAACAATTTTACAAAGGCGGAACTGATATTTTATTTTAGAAATTTAATGATATAATGTTGCACAATAAAGACAAAAAGCATCTATGGCTTATTTTTGATTGGGTCTTTCATTAAATCAGTTATTGAATCATTCATTATTTGAATAGGATATTGGTGGATTGGCAGTTTCGGTAGAGGGTCGGACGCCACGCTTTGACGCAAAGAGTTACGGCTCTTGCCATTCTGAGTTCAAATCCCACCGAGGTTAACTTTGCCTTTCATCCTTACGGGGTCGATAAAATAAAGTACCAGTAATGCACTGGGTAATTACTGGCCTTGTGCCAAAAGTAGAAACAATTATTTGAATAGGAGAGACAGGTTATAAAACAACAACAACAACAACAACAACAAAACGAAATGACTACATCTACATCAACGAAACAACTACAACGACAACAACAATACAGTCTAACAATGTATGTCTATATTTGGTATGGTATAGACCCATACCTCCTGAGGGAGTCGGAGGGGTACCATCTCTAGGGCATTTTTGAATCTGGTGGAGTCCATCTCCTCTCTAGGCCCGTATACAATGGATTTCTTCCAGAGAATGATAGAGAAAGTGAGAGAAAGGAAGTGAGAAAAGATATAGAGGATGAATCGACTCCAGTACTAGACTGGTACTTTTTTTTATCGACAATGAATGGATAAAAGTTGTATAGCGATCAAAACATAAAAGAATAATCTAATTTTAGAAACGTTCAGACTTGAACCCATGGGGCAAGAAACTAATCTAATATAAATTAGCGAGCCCCCAAACCGCTCTCTATATATAAATCATATAATGTTTGAGTTAATTAATGAAATACATTAATTAGCCAGAATAATTTCCTTCTTTCTATTATGAGGTATATTTACTTTAGAGGCTGATCTATTCATTCACCCGTGATTGTAGCAGGAGGTCAGATAGAAAGGCTATCATGTTGTAGCCGACCTTCATAGGACATTTCTATCCGGCTGGTGTATCGGTAGCTATGGCCATTCACGACCCCGCTGTATGTTAATTTCCCCAAATTGCCTGAGGCCATATTGTGTTTATGCAGACCGATACAGGGATATTTATTCGTTGGAAGATATCTTTAAATCGTTGATTACACAAAAATACAAACAGTGAACATTTTACTACAGGGAAAATTAGCAAAGCAATTAAAGCAAGCTGCACCTACGAACATCGCCACTTACCAGCCTTTCAACTTACTTCAGCTCTTCCATTTTACAACTACATTTAAATATTTTTAGTTATATGAGTTAAGTAATATAATATAATTAGTGGTGAGATAAATCAATGTTTTTGGTAGGAGGTGAATTTTGCTCAAATAATTATGAATTGTAGACACCATGATTAAAAAGAAATGAATAGTTTTACCTTCAATTAAAGCACTTATTTTATTATGTCATTGTTAAATATTCTTTCATTATCTTTCTGATCTTGCTTAATTATAAGAGTAATATCTAAAATAGATTTACAGAATAATTGACTTTAAAATGTATTTTGTCTATTTTTGTATCCCCTGGTGAGGAGGGGTTACCTCTACCCCTACACCCAACGTAAATAGATACAGAGACAATTATTGCTGTTTAATTGTATTCTAATAATACAATTAATATTTCGTATACGCTGTCTTTCGTTTTTATGTCTGAAAGCCAAACAGCCTTTTAAATCATAATCTTCAATTGAATATATTGTGAAAATGTTAGACCAAAATCGGTCTACAATGATCTAATAGAGATGGTTGAATTATATAGAAACCAGTCGCATGCCCTAGTTATTAGAATAGGGCTGTAAAACATTACAATAATGTATATAGGTTAAATGAATATCAACATAATATATATAATGAATATAATTGTTTCTACTATTGGCACAAGTCCAGCAATTAATCCAGTGCATTACTGGTACTTTATTTTATCGAACCCGTAAGGATGAAAGGCAAAGTTAACCTCGGCGGAATTTGAACTCAGAATGTCCAGGGCCGTAACTCTATGCGTAAAAGCATGGCGTCCGATCCTCTACTGATACTGCCAATTCACCGCCCTATAATGGATATAATGTTATAAAATATACATAAGGAGTATAGAACATATGAATTTGAATGAAATAGTTTACAAGCCTATTATTAATAGCGCGCCTTGACTATTAGCCGCGATTCTTCTTTTATATCATACCAGCAGTGTTACCCGGCGTTGCACGGGATAAGGTATTTTGGAACGCGGGCCCCAACAGACCTAATCGTGGAAAAACTGCATGCGTGAACAATATGTAAAGAAAATAAACCGAATACTCTGATGGCTGGATATCTTAAGATTTTCCTCGAT
Source organism: Eledone cirrhosa (assembly GCA_964016885.1). NCBI lineage: Eukaryota > Metazoa > Mollusca > Cephalopoda > Octopoda > Eledonidae > Eledone > Eledone cirrhosa. The sequence goes on along the minus strand of OZ024742.1, from coordinate 52,478,597 downwards.
GAAGCAGGAAAAATGCAGGTTTTCACCCTAGGGGATCAATAAAATGAATTTTTTATGTGCATAATATGCCTTGAAATTTCGAGAAAATCTGCTAGACGTAACGCCTCAAAAAATCCCTAAAAATCTGAAAAAATGAAGTATTTCACCTAATGCGGGCCCAAGGCCATAAAAAAGTTGGATTTTCTTTGCTCACAATATGAACAAGACACTGACTAATACATAGTTACAATTTCAAGGAAATCGGTCTGACGTAACGACCCAGAAAAAACCCTAAAAACCTGAAAAAACGCAATTTTTCAACTAGGGGATGAAAAAGTTGAATTTTGTTATGTGCATAACACTCCCTGAAACATAAGTAATACACATGTAAAGTTTGAAAAACGTCGGTTGGGTACTTCTCGAGTTTTAGGGATTCAAACTCACACACACACACACACACACACACACACACACACACACACACACACACACACACACACACACACACACACACGCAGACAGACATCCTCAGGGAAGTGATGTAATGCAGACAGATATTATAAGGGCGCGACGTGATATGTATGTATCTAAAAAGAGAAAGTCTAAGAATTATAGAGAGAGATCGCTAAATCGCCTAATGCAGTCCCTAGGGCATTGAAAATTTGAAATTGTTTTTGCTCAGAACACACCCTGAAACATAGGTATTACATGTGTAAAGTTTGAAAATAGTCGGTTGGGTGGTTCTCGAGTTTTAGGGATTCAAACTCACACACAGACAAACATCCTCAGTTTTATATATATAGATTAATTATATTCCACCATTCCACAAAAAAAAAAAGAAAACAGAAAAGAAAACTACGTCCTCACAATTTTATATATATAAACAAATAAATAAATAAATATATATAGAAGAAACGTGATACATAAATTAAGAAAAAAAAATCTTAAAGAGTTTGTCAATATGGTATGGCAAATAACATGACGCAAATGAGAAGAAAATATACTGAAACAAAGACAAAATAAATATATGAAGAATATATATTTAAGGAAACGCATGAGATAATGAATTTTCTAGACTTTCATAATGGGAGATTATTAAAAAAATTCCTAAACAGTATAAAAAGATACTTCTATGTCTATAATTGAATTTTCCCAAGCTTGCAGCTATATATGTTTGCTTAGGATGGTTCTGCACAACGCATGTGTTCGACACCTGCAATAGCATTCCCTGATTCAAACATCAATGAATACTTCATTTCATTTTTATATGCAATTTAGATCATGATAGAAAGATTAATGAAAATATTTAAAACAACAGTCGATATGAGATTCAATAGATTAGTGGTTTCAAATACCATGTAGTTTCTCTTCCTTTCCGAGTCTATACATAAGGACCAGTCAAGTATTAGTTTTGTTCAAACTTGATTATTCCATGTGCAGTCCAATGAAACAGCTATCCATATAGCCGGATAGAAAGTAGTAAAAGCACCAAAACTTAGCTCAGTGTAATTGCTTGGTTTCAGTCAGATACTGAAGTATATATAGTGTCATAAGGACAATGTGATATTGCTGACTTACATAGAGGTATATGTAATTAAAATGCATCTATATTAAAAAATAAATTTATACACAGATCGGTACATTGATGCATGTATATATGCTTGTTGTATTTGTTAGTATGACTAACTGCATATGTGTTGGTGCGTGTGCGTGCCTGTGTGTGTGTGTGTGCGAAACGAGATACATCTTATACATGAAAGAGACGTATATGCAAAACATAATGAATTTGCACATATACAAGGCAAGTTCTTGTTTATGTAATATAGTGAGTTTAAAAGATAAATCAAATGAGAACATCGAAGGGATTCGTATGCAAAATCTCCCCCTTGAATGTTTAAACTTAAGAACAACATGGAGATAATTTCAATAAGATCAGGTGATTGACAATTAAAGAAATACAGACAATAGAGATTGGAGTAGATCTGGTTTCTTAAAACTAGTGACAAAGACGGACAGGTGTTATTCATATTAGACCACGTCAGGTCGCAAGATCAACGTGTATGTAATAACAGATGGATTACAGTGAGTTTGGATGTGTTATTCGTCACTTCGTAAAGGCAATGGCTGGAAATGAGTAGGATTAGTAGAAGGAGATGGGTAATGCCCACGAATAAGTTAGTACTGAATGTCCGAGTGAAACCCATGTATTAACTACTTACATACGAATGTCTTATTAGATATTGGGCTTCTTAGACAATCGGTTTCGTAGGAAATGAAGGGGTTTGCTATAATCCGTCTCTGAAAGCAATTTCTATACCAAATGATAATTGTGTTGCAATCATGCGATCGATAGGTGTTCATTACGTTTCAAACTCTATCATTAATATGACTTAAGATTTTGTTTATTTAATTTAAATTCGCTACTGTATTTATGGGGTTTAATTTATCTAAAGTTTTGACTTGAGTTGATATTCCTCTTATTTTCTTTAAGAATTAATATATAATCTCTGCATT
>OZ024742.1:52456104-52468604 GCA_964016885.1 Eledone cirrhosa | reverse complement strand
TTTTGTCAAGTTTATACATCTTAATAATAAATAATCTGTATATCAGAGTTACAGAACCTTCAATTCACTTACAGGTTCAAGCCACGTGGCATAGTCCATTGTTTATCTGTGCGGTCATGTGCGTTTGTTTTTCACACCACAGCAGATGCACAAGTTCGTAAATTCCAATGCAGATAGAAATCTATTTTTGCTCACCCAGACATTGACGGAAGATCCAATATTCCTAGTTCAATATGTGTGTGGTGTTATTTTGGTCGCACAAATCAATCACTTGGTTCAATATTATGGAGTATGGTTTTCTGGTCTTCGTAACAGTGTCAGTGGTTGTATATCTCGAAATCACAAGGATCACAGTACTCCGGTTTGGTGTGATTATCGGTCATCCAACTATGTTGTCGGTGGTTGGATTCAATTCTATTGCCCCGAACGTAGAACTTTGTTGTCGATTGAACATTAACGAGGCAGAGTGAGATCGCATCTGTGGTACAAAACGGTACGCAAGGAAATTCTTCAATTTCGTTTCATCCGAGTCTAGCAGTCACGTGCAAGAACCGCTACGCAGTAATTGTGATGGTAATCGGTCAAGATAGTAACTGACCGAAAATTCTCTTAGCAATTCAGACCGGCATGACAGGTACATTTAGGTCAGCAGTTTCTTTATGTGTACGTGTGTCCGATACACACAGACACATATTTATATGTATTTCAACTCAAAAAATTCAATTGATTCGCTTATTGATATTATATCTCTGTTGCTCCGATGTGCATGCTGTGGTGTTCTGGTCGTGTTTAGCATCCACTGTGTTTTGCCATTACCTTGGAATGTGATGTTATGGTCATCAATAGTGCGGCAAGCGCATTCCTCTCTTATATTGCGGAGAATGGTGTTCTGGTCCTCAGTAAACATTTGGGTCAGCAGGAGGGGTGGAGTTCTCAGTTTCAACTTCGACAATACATATGTGTTACTCTACATATCGTGCTCCTCTCAAAGAAGAGTATTATAGGAGGAATTCATGCCAAACACCACATATAGAGAAGACTTCTACAGAAAAAATATACATACATATACACATATATACACACATCATACACACACACATACACATACACACACATACACATACATACATATATACACATACATATCACATATACACATACACACAATATAATACACATGCATACAATATACATATATATATATATATATATACAATATACATGTATACAATGCACGCACATATGCATGCATGTGTGCACACACGTACGCACACACATATACATATGTTTGTGTGTGTGTGAGAGAGAAAAGGAGAATACACACACACACACACACACACACACACACACACACACACACACACACACACACACACACACACACACACACACAAAAACACCAACCTTGTAGGGGACTGTTCCACCCTTAGGCTACCTATCTATTTTGGTTACGGGCTGGGGGGAGCTATAGTCAAGGAGGGGTATGTCTAGGTGGGGGTTGCGTAATATATGTTACGTCTATGTGCTAGGTTTAAAATAAAAGAAGGAACTCAGGATTTTGTGTTGGCAAGAGGAGAAAATTTCCGATTTCCTGTTAAGCAGGTTCAGTTTAGAGTGTATTATGGCATGGCATTTCAGTAAACACAGGTCACAACTCCCGCTCTGCGGTCGGTATGGCGTGGATCTAGTAAGCTTTCTCCAAAAAAGTTTGTATGGGCTACTATTATTTTTAAAAAATGAGATGTATACCGCCAGTGAGGTGGCATTCTTATGTCTATCGTGTCTAAATGTGTACATATGCGCGTTAAATCTAGTTTTAAATGTATTGGACGTTGCTCCTATATATGTTTTGGTAGAATTGTGTGTGGTTACGTCACATCCATATACGATGTTTTTCATGAGGCAATCCCCCCTTAGGGGACAATTACTACTCCGCCTACAATTGCAACTGCGGGTTCGATTAGTTAGCGTACCTCCCGAACTTTGGTTACTAGCATTATCACTAGGTGCCCCTATATCATTAGATGGCTCATTGATGCTATTATGTTGCCCATTTTCCAGTGTAGTCGGTTGCTGGTGGTTAACTGCCATTTTAATTGCTTCGAAACCTTCCCTAGTTTTCCTAATGTTCGTGCGTGCTAGGTGTGATGCGAGGTTAGGTGTGGTCGAATAGGATAATTTAATCATGCTTTTGTTAATTATGTTGCGATATCTATTGCCTGGTGGGAAGTTTTTTTCTAATAATGAGAAGAATACTCTGGGGAGGTTAGTGAGGACCTCAGAGTTAAAAGGTGGGTTAAAATACATGTTTTTCCTTCTTCTATTTTTCTTATCTGTGGGGTGAGTCTCGCTACTATGCGTACTATTTTGTAGGGTTCCGTTATTAACGTTAGTGGCATTGTCTGTATTGCTTAAGCCCGGACGGTTTATATTCATGGCGTGATCATTTGCTGTTTTAGAGTTGTGGTGAGGGACTCTAGTATTGTCTTTACGTGGTTTATATTTAGCTGGGTTACAGCCATTAGGGTTCTTACTATTATATATTATATATATATATACCTATATATATATACATACGGAGAACAGACCGTTAATACATGTTTATTTAAAACAGCCCCTACGTACCTTTCGCCCAGTTGCGCTTCTCAAGGGCATAAATAACCAAAAGTGTTCATTACATTACTTGGAAAGTGTTTCGGGGGTTAAGTTCACGTCATAGTTCATTCTTGGCAAAAAAGCGTGTTTTGATTTTGCAGAAGGTGAAGGGAGGTAACTCTGGCCGGAGTTAGGGCAGTCTTTCTCGGACAAATGTTTTATCCGTTACAAGATGTGATTACAACCTTACCATTGTCGATACGCACAGGGTCAGGTAATCAACGCTTATTTTGAGACGTTTGTTTTTTCTGCACCTGCCCGCTTGAGTCATTTGTAGCTGGGTCTGGGATGCATGGTTAGTTTCCTGGATGTTTCTCTTGCAGCGCCTGCCCGCCGGGGTGTTAAATCTTGTTGCAGGGAGACCCGGTACACGGTTTCACTCCTCATCCTTATCCCATCTGAAGAAGGATAATTTAAAGCGATGTGTACAGCTTATGGTCGTTTCCGCTCTGCTGTTGATGAGCTCGTGGGGTGCAGTTTTGATGTGGTAGAGCTCCATGAGGTAAAGATCGCACTTCCTCTTGAAGTTGTACGGTGCAGCGCTGCCGACAATTTCCCAGTGCGTGAAGAAGCTGATGTTTAAGTCTTTTAATGATGTAATGTAGTCCGCGAGCGAAGTGGAGTGTATTAATTTCTTATTTGTGAAAGTGTGGAGATGTGTTCGAAATGTAATTTTGAACGGGCCAGAGGTAACCCCTATATAATGTTTAACGCTATTGTGGCTAGTTACAGTGCACCTATATATAATCCTATCAGTCGAGCAGTATCCTATAAGGGGGCAGCGTCCTCTGTCGCGGCAGTTGCAATTTCTGTCGCGGTTCCTTCCAATTCCCACGGTAAGGCTATCATTATTGCTATCTACGTTGTTATCTACGCTCCCGCACCTGTCGTTAGCACCATTATAACCCACAGTGCGCGGGGTGGTACGATTATTATTCCGCACGTCATGTCCTGCATGTTCCCCAGTCATGTTGCGGTTATGCTGGTTGCGTCTGTAGAGGCTGTTGCAGCACTATTGGATGCTGCGAAGAGAGTCGTTAAGGCCGATATAGTTATTGTCAGGTGTAGGTGCGTCTGTGCTAAGGTGCTGTGTCTTGGTGATCTTACTGCGGTTCGTTGTTCCTATGATGTCTGCTAGGTTAGGAGTAGTAGAGAAGGATATTTGTATATTGTTCCTATTAAGGATTTTTCTATACCTATGTTTGGGCGGAAATATCTTCTCTAAGGCTTCCAAGAATATCCTGGGTATGTTGGAGGCCACACTCCGAGAGTAGAGGGGTGGAGCCATAGGACGTTACGGTGACGATTACGTGTCCTTGTACGTTTGGTACGGGTGGTTCCATCAAGGTGACCGTTCTTATGCATGTTAATACGCTGTAGCCCGTTACGTGCCGCTTTCACTTTATGCTCGGGTGCACTCTTCTTCCTTCTTCCATGTTTATGTACAGTAAGATGTTGATTGGAAGGCGTTGGTAGTAGGCCGTCGCCTTTGTTGATTTTATAGTAGAGGAATAATTCGAGTAGTCTACAGTGGTCACTGTCACCAGGGTCGTGATATTTATTGTGTGGTAAGTTTCCTATACCATCGCCAGTGTAATTAACGTTGCGGCCGTGTTCCTTAGTGCGATTATCTATACTATTATATCCGAATCCTACGCAGTCGCGGCGTGATAGGTTATAGGTGTGGCTTACTATAACGTTCGTCTTATGAGGGGGGTGGTTTCTAGAGCTAGCGTTAGGGATGTAGGAAATTCCTCGGTTAAAGCCGGCGCTTATCAAGGCCCTATTGTAATAGTTTGCCGCTTGGTTGAAGATATCCTCATTGGCGGAGAGCCTCAAGATTCTGTGTGAGATGCTATAGACTATCGAGTTGAGAGACTGCTTAGGGTGGTTGGAGGCATAATTAATATAAGAAAGGCACTCTCCAGGCTTATGGTATGGCTTGTATAGGCCTGTACTCAACTCCAGGGTCAGGTTCAGGAAGTTGACAACCTCGTGGTTGAGGTCTATAGTTACGGATAGGCCGTATGACTTGAAGAACCTGTGTATATGCTTGTTAAGGATCTCAATCCTACGAGGGCTATGGTTCCTAACGGTAAACTGGGCGTCTTCCCTATATACACCTCCTTGTAGGGCCGGTATCTCGTCCCTAAGCTTATGGAGGAGGTATATTCCGACCAAGTCAGTTGCTTGCGCTGAGTCGCTGGACCACATCGTGATATCGAAGTTATCAGGACGGTTGGTTCTGGTCCAGTGGGAGCCTTCGAACTGGATAATGGCTCTACGCGCCGCTAGAACTATGTCTATTTCTTTTTTAGTGAGGCTAGTGTTAGATTTAGCTAATATGAGTGCCTTATTTAAGAGTATGGATGAACTTCAGGGTTGCTTTATCAGGCACATCGGTGAACCAATTTATGACCTGGTCGGTGTTGCCCCAGAGGCAGACCTTAGCCTTTCTATTAAGCTCCAGCAGTACTCTATCGAGGATCACTTTACTAATCTTACCTATATCAGATGTAGAGGAATATATTAGTCTAATAGAGGGGCTTTCATTAAAGTTACATTTGTGATCCTTAAGAGAGAATCTACGCGTCAGAGGGACATACGGGTTAGTGTACTTTTCTATTTCTAAGCTGGTAACTATATCCTTCCCTACTCTATTTATGTCATTTAGGGTACTAAAGGGTGTCTTTTTGTAGTTTTTGTGTAGTTCCTTATAAATGAATTGTTATACTTGCTTGCGTCCATCTTGTACAGCTTCTTGGTTTTGTCGAAGGTGACGAAGAGGTGCGGGTCATTCTTGATCTTAGTGATGAATGTATCAAGGGACGTTAAGAATGGATTGCTGCATCGATGTTTCTTACTGAACTTAACGTTTCTGATCATTTTCAGCAAGTCCTCCTCAAATGAGTCTAGTAAGGTGTTGTGCGGTGGGTTTCGGTATGTTTTGAAGCCATACCTCTCTTTATGTTCAGGAATGTTACGGGTGTTCTTATCCAGGTGGTAGGCCTTCCATCTGACTCTCCGTATAAACCAGTTAGTAGCGACTATAAGTTGTTTGAGGTAGGTTTTTCTGCTAGGTAAGGGGATACACTTGAGAGACATGGGTAACAGCTGGTTCTCGAACATTATGGCAAATAAAGTGAGATGCTCTACAAAAGGGGCACGGTAATAGAGTATTTACGTATCGAGAGCGAGAAAAAAAAGAAGGATAGGTGATACATGTAGTTATTTGCCAAATAGCGTATGCAAAAGGTGCTCAATACTAGTGCCGGCAGTATTAAATATTAGAAGTGTTAATATTTAGTGGACGAGAGAGTTAGCAGAGCGTAAGCACGTGGAAAAGTAAGAAATCGGAGAACAGACCGTTAATACATGTTTATTTAAAACAGCACCTACGTACGTTTCGCCTAGTTGGGCTTCTCAAGGGCATAAATAACCAAAAGTGTTCCTTACATTGCTCGGAGAGTGTTTTTGGGGTTAAGTTCACGTCATAGTTCATTCTTCGCAAAAAAAGCGTGTTTTGATTTTGCAGTAGGTCAAGGTGGGTAACTCTGACCGGTGTTAGAACAGTCTTTCCCGAACACATTTTTTATCCGGTACAAGATGTGGTTACAACCTTACCATTGTCGATACGCACAGGGTCAAGTAATCAACGCTTATGTTGAGACGTTTGTTTGCTTCCCCTGCCCGCCTGGGTCATTTGAAGCTGGGTCTGGGATGCATGGTTAGTTTCCTAGATGTTTCTTTTGCAGCGCCTGGCCGCCGGGGTATTAAAGCATGTTGCAGGAAGACCCGGTACATGGTTTCACTCCTCATCCTTATCCCATCTGAAGAAGGATATTTTAAAGCGATGTGTACAGCTTATCGTCGTTTCAGCTCTGCTAGTGATGAGCTCGTGGGGTGCAGTTATGATGTGGTAGAGCTCCATGAGGCAAAGATCGCACTTCTTCTTGAAGTTGTACGGTGCAGCCCTGCCGACAATTTCTCAGTGCGTGGAGAAGCTGATGTTTAAGTCTTTTAATGATGTGATGTAGTCCGCGAGCGAAGGGGAGTGTCTTAATTTCTTATTTGTGAAAGAGTGGAGATGTGTTCGAAATCTAATTTTGAACGGGCCAAAGGTAGCCTCTATATAATGTTTAACGTTGTTGTGGCTAGTTACAGTGCACCTATATATAACCCTATCAGTCAAGCAGTATCCTCTAAGGGGGAAGCGTCTCCTGTCACGGCAGTTGAAATTTCTGTCGCGGTTCCTTCTAATTCCCACGGTAAGGCTATCATTATTGCTATCTACGTTGTTATCTACGCTCCCGCACCTGTCGTTAGCACCATTATAACCCACAGTGCGCGGGGTAGTACGATTATTAATCCGCACGTCATGTACTGCATGTTTTCCAGTCATGTCGCGGTTATGCTGGTTGCGTCTGTAGAGGCTGTTGCCAGCACTACTTTTCCACGTGCTTACGGTCTGCTAACTCTCTCGCCCACTAAATATTAACACTTCTAATATTCAATACTACCGGCACTAGTATTTAGCACCCTCTGCATACGCTATTGGCAAATAACTACATGTATCACCTATCCTTCCTTTTTTTTCTCTCTCTCGATACGTAAATACTCTAGATATACATACATACATATATATATACCTATATATATATATACATACATACATATATATATACCTATATATATATATACATACATACATATATATATCTATCTCTCTCTCTATATATATACATACATATATATACACCGATATATATATATATATATACATACATGCATATATACCTATATATATATATATATATATATATATATATATATATATATACATATATACCTATATATATATATATATATATATATATATATATATATATATATATATATATATATATATATATATATATATACATACATATATATATATACCTATATATATACATACATACATATATATATACCTATATATGGTAGCTGCCAACTCGTTTTCGAGTATGGCCACTACTTTATATCCGTGTAGGAGAACCCCTACTGATGCGCTGAACAAGTGTGACTTGTTAGTCCAGCCAGCGACTTGAAAACTCTGGTACAAACACTACACTTGCGACAATTATTGACACATAGTGCTGGGTCCATGGTACCATGTGACGACAAGTGCAGAGAGATCTCCAGATATAAAGCAATGCCTGTGCCATGAAGCTTTTATAGTGAGCAAAGGCACTGCACAAAGCCAGTCCCACTCTCTTAACCAAGATAATATTTACCAAAAAGAAGAACAAGTCAACATCATTGGATACCATCAGGGTTGCAGGTGTTATATCAGAGTTTTCCTTCTCCTAGAATTCTGCCTTGACAAAGGCTAAGGCGTCATCTCTCCCGGTGATTTTGGATGGCCATTGACTCTTAAGAGCTCCTTTGCCCTTTGACAGGTTTTGTTTTTAGTCCTGCAGGATGTCCAAAGTCACCCTCCTCACCAAGAAACCTTGGTGGGGTTGCCAGTTTAGTCGCCAACGACCCGACCATGAGACAGGTTGTACTGGGATACCTATATATATATATACATACATACATATATATATATACCTATATATATATAAATACATACATATATATACCTATATATATATATATATATATATATATATATATATATATATATATATATATATATATATATATATATATATATATATATATATATATATATTATATATATGGCGTTGTTATTTGATGTTGTTAAAAAGAGCAGTGGCCTTTGACCCGGCAATAAAAACTGGTAGACAAAATTCTTTCTGTACCAAAAACAAGTTTGTGTGTGTGTGTGTGTGTGTGTGTGTGTGTGTGTGTGTGTGTGTGTGTGTGTGTGTGTGTATAAGGGATACAGATATTTGTTCACTGTTACCAATCACCTCAACTCATTCGTTGCTACTAAGTATTTTATTTTGCTACGAGGTACTTTATTTTGCAAGGTACTATTTTCTCCCTGAGTTTGTGATTTCAGAGAAAGGTAAGAATTTCTTCATACTTTGCATCAATTCTATTTTGACTTTACAGTTTGAATTGTAAAATTGTCTATCCACTCAAAATATTACAACAGCTAACAGTGAAATATAGAATTAAAAAAAAAAGCTTTTTCGACTGAGATCAAATCTTTGAGAACATTCACGTCTTTTATTTTAAAATATATAATTTGAAATAGCTTGCTTTTGTTTTGGACTGAAACTTTTTTGTATTTAATTCGTACGAATATTTTTTAAAGATCTTTTTAAAGATTCTAACATAACTTGATTCGGCCCAGTAATCTACTGATTTGAAAATCAGTCGTATATTGAAAAATGGAAAAATAGAGTAGGGGCGTTTCGTGATTTGGCCGAAATGGGTTGAGAACCTTTGGTGTAAACGAAAGGAAAGTGATTCAGTACAGGTCAAGGAAAGACAAGATCAGAAAAGAATAAAGAATACTACAGACGTTTTATAATGGTCTTAAATACTGAGCTGAACTCTCAGAATAGAATAGAACTTATAAACTCCCTGGCTGTGTCTTTTGTCCTGTATAGCCTAAATGCCATCAATTGGAATTTGAGTGAGCGCCAACATATGGACATAAATGATAGGTAACTGTTGATATTAAACATTAAGCATCATTCAAAAGCAGATTCTCTATCTTTCACGAAAGGAGGGTGGTAGATGCCTAACCCAACTCGAAACGTCCTATAAAACGATCACGATAGGATTTCATATGTACTTCCAAAGTGAAAACGATTCAATGATACAGTTGATAGGACATGAAAAATTTAAGAAAACGTACTCAATCTCAAAGGAGGCATATAAATTAAGACGAGAGCTTACCCTCCCTGATCATGATAATGATAACTAGGACATGCCACCCACTAAGGCAGCAATAACGTGGAAAACAATTCCCAAACAGGAAAGCTTGAAGGAAAGACTGACGCAAGAAAAGCCATGGCATGGGCACTACCCCAAACGAGCTGGGGAAGATGCTGTACTTATGAAAAAATAAACAACAACCGTTGGCCGCAGAGCACTAGTGTGATCCCCCCCCCAAAAGGTCTATTCTAGCGGCTCAAGATAAGAGTCTCCTTACCCAAAACTATCCAGCTAATGTCTTTCACAATGGGGATACAAAAAGTACAGATTCTTTGATATTAATACAAAACTTTAGAGCATTGACCAAGTTACCCAGTTATTGCTTCGAAAGAATATCAAACGAAGCAAGTTGGTCATTGTTTGCACTGGAGCATTTGCCATCTATGATATCCCGCATCCTAATAACTGGAATGAACACAATCCACTGCTAGTGAGTGAGTTGGATAATGTTACAATCCTATGAGATTACAGGATGCATACGGACAGACACATAAATAATAACCTGTCAGACATCCTCATCAAAGTCGTAAGACAAAAACATGTCTGTTAATTGATATGACAATGTCTACTGATACAAACATCTAGGCAAAAGAATTTGAGAAAGGAAATACAAAGACGTTGTGAAAGAGATATCTAGGGTGTCGCAATTAAAAACCAAAATCCTACCTTTTGTTGGAGGTGCTCTGGGAATGATAAAAAAGCTAACGACAAATTATTTGACCAGATCCCAGGGAAATCATCAATGTACAAGGTTTAAGATATTGTGCTAGCATTAACCACTCACCTTCTCAGGAGTCTCTCTTGTCATAGATCGCTGGTTGAGACCCGACTGGAAAATGAAATATAATGGAAATCAAACGAAACATAACAAAATATATATTTGTTTCTATATTTGGTACAAGGACAGCAATTTTAACTGAAGGGGAACGTTGATTAAATCGACATTAGTCCGTTACTGGTATTTGTTTTATCAATCAACCCCGGGAGAATGACAGGCAAAGTTTATCGACGATGAGATGTGAAACTAGAACGATGTATGATGTTATGTGTTCCTTGTTTAATTGTTAACATTAAAATGTAATTTGAGATTTACATTCTCTTAGTGAGTTTGGTAAATGTTCCGAGTATTGATGAGCGAGACAGCTATAGACCAGAATTGTCTAGATATTATTATAAATTTTGATAGATATAATTTATTATATTATGACTTTTACTGCCAGTGTGACGTTGTTCATAACACGATAGCTGTCTGAGAAATTAGCTCTATTTAGTTTATATATTTTTCTTTCTATGGACACAATAGACTAATTATACGATTGCAATATTAATTACTCACTAATTTGACGCTTATATAATTTGTGATTGGAGTACGTTAGTAGAAAACAAATAACTTTTATTGGCGTTGCTTTGACCAAATATCTATCACTTCCCCATTCCCACTCCCTCACGTATCTACCAAACAATGGTCAAACAATTTAATAATTTCGCCATTTGGTGCGTAGCTCTACTGTTTACTACGATATATTTTGCTATTTTTCTTTTCCTCACAATTAAACACATATCAGAGAATACTGGCAGAATTTCAAATTGAGAAGCTGCAGGTTGGGGATTTCTAACGAGGTCGGAGCTATAAGGATGTTCATCATAATTTAACAACTACCACAGTAGCCATCATATAAGCAGATAAATAATTTATATTATATAAATTCATATAAATATAAGTTTTTCACAATATAAAGCGGGACATACGCCTACATACACACCTACACACACTTATAATGCACATATAGTACACATATTTTCAAATATACTTTATATAACCTACTGCTTAGGTGTGCCGCAAATTGTCAGAGTTTGTTTGAACGTCGCTTAGAATGCTTTACAGTATTCGTTCCGGCTTGCTGTGCTGTCTGTGATTTCGAATCCTGCTGAGGTAAACTTTGCTTTTCATCATTTTGAGGTCGATAAAAATATACCTGTTGATTACTGAGCTGATTCGCCCCCGATATCTCTTTCTCGTAAATGCTTTCTAGGGAACACCACATGAAATATCTATTACTATGTATCTCTCAATTACCAAGCAGGAGAGAAAATTGCAGGTGTGCTACATAAATTCTGGCTAGTAGACACAATACAAGTGATCATATGTCTATAGTGGTTAGGTTTCAACTTATAAAAAGATCATTTGTAAATATATAAAAGCAAAAAGACAAAGCCACTCTTAAATAGTGCAAATAAATATAGATGAAACAATGTTAATACAGAATATGAAAAATAATATTTTAAAGGAATAACAATATTAACTTCGACAAAAAACAACACCAAACCCATATATACACAAATATTCGTAGGTGAATGTGTGGTAGTCTGAACTCTAAATAAAGAAAAAGTATATTTACAGCAATAATTATATATTATGATGGAAAATAACAGAATACATGGACAATGCACTTATTAGAATTCCTTAACAATGCAAACTATCAATGTAATATATTGTAAGCATTGATATTCACTTCAATTTGGCGAATCTGTTAGTAGGCAGCATTGAAAAGAATTTGTTCAATAATCAGCCATGGTAATTTCAAATTTATTCATTCGAAGATCTGGGCAAATATTTACAATGTTTGTTTCTATATTACTAAGTGACATTTTCAACAAATGTAGAAATATTTATATTGATATATTCTAAAATGCAATTATACGAATATGTTTTTTTTGTATTCGTCACCTCATAATATAGCGAAAACATAACTCCTAAAATAGCTTTGAATTGCAACAATATATTTGCTTTTGAATTTGGAATTTTATTTTCTGGTATTTTTTACTTCATGAAATATCTTCCTATAACAACTTTATTAACAAAATCTTGACATATGGAGAGGTGTGATCCATTTATAAAAGCTCTTCATCTCGTCACTAACACACATCATCTGGTTTCAGATTTG
>OZ024742.1:52433604-52441104 GCA_964016885.1 Eledone cirrhosa | reverse complement strand
TACAAATACAAACAGTATTGGATATTTAAGATATTTCTGCCATTATTGCTTTGTCAAGAAACATAACACTTTGGTTATATCAGGACATCGCCTACATCCTCAACGTCATCATCATCATCAAACCCGTCGTCGTAGTCGTCATCATCGTCATTGCCACTGACACCCTCCTCACCGTCGTCATCGTTAACATCATTTCTTGGTTATCTACGCTGTCGCCGCAACCTGTATCGCCGGAATTTCTGTACATATCTTCACTTCATATGATGGCAAGGTGTACTACTTGTACTATATCAACGGATAGATAGATATTTATTTAGCTATTCTTGTACTATAAGACTCCCGTTCAGGCTGGCTTCTCATAACATTTATTACACTTATACCTCTGCTTCTAGTGAGAATTCAACATTTGTATGAGGAGAACAATTAAAATGTATGACTATATGGTATGACCACGATATTGTTCATGATGCTGATGATGATGAAGATGATGGTGTTGGTGGTGTTGATGATGATAGTACTGATGATAATGCTGATGATGATGCAAATTATGAGTACAATATTGATTGTGATAATAATGAAGCAATCTTTAGATCACCGAATCACTGACAACTAGATTTAACTGTTTAACCAGATCGATTTGCCACTAGTATTCTCCTGGCGGCAATATACACTGATTGATAAGGAATTGATGGAGGTACAGCAGTCAAAACGTCTCAGATGAGCGATTTAACGGCTGAATTATGACTTACATTTTCTATTTAATGATAATTCCATTCACTCTGATTAATCTAATAAATCCAACTAATTAGATTAATTAAAGTGACAAAAGAAAGAAAAATCGAGTTTCCCGATGTTATATGAGCTATTTCTCTTTCATGTCAGTTCTGTGAATGTTCGCACACATTGCCAGTAAAACAATATTCAGGGGAGGCTATCGTTGCGTTATGTGATGTAAATATTTGTACAGAGATTAACATTATTGAGACAGTATAGCTATGCTTTCTTCCATGGGTTCTGGTAGGCAGTGGTGCTACCATGCCGCCACAGAAAGACACGAACAGATTTATTGAATCCTTAGACATGTATGTTTATTAGCAGTATATATGCCGTGACTACAGCTTATAGTGAGGCTCTTGTATGTATATTATATAAAAAAATAAATCGTATGTTTTCATATACAGTTCCAGTAAGGCTTATGTGGAAACCACTCTCTGCTCCTCCTGATAAATTAATTTCTTTGGAAATAATCGAAATACCCTCGCACTCTCCTCCATGGTGGTTTGTGAACTTCACTTTTATGGCAGTATCTGTGACAGTCATCACATTGATGAGTTGTCTCTGTAGTTCGAAGGGCTAGCCTTTTCACACGCTGTGTCACACTGAATCTCTCTGAGAACTACCTAAAGGGTATGAGTGCCTGTGGAATGCTCAGTCACATTAATTTCACGTGTAGGCTGTTCGGTGATCGGATCAACTTGAACACTCATCGTCGTAACTGACGTAGTGCCTCCATCACATTGATGGTGGCAGTGGTGATGATGATGATGATGATAGGAATAATGATAGTGATGATGAAGATTAGGATAATGATGAAGGAGCTGATGATGAAGAAGCCAGATCTTATTGCGGTTTCTTTGAAGTTTAAGCGAATGAGAGTACAATCATTCCCCAAACTTCTGCGCACGAAGCATGTCCATCACAGGGATAAACCTCAACTGATGCTGGTACTCAACTGACTTCACGTGAAATGAAGAGTATAAACTAGCATATGAAACAAAAAAAATCATATAAAACATAAAAGAAACATTTTACACATGCAATCCCCATTGAAACGTGCAGAGATGTAACCAGGTAATAGAATTTGAACTTTTACACTCGGACCCAAGCCGTCATCAGGGAAATCGAATTCCCGACAAGTAGCCTTTCCTTTACCGCGTCAAGTGAAGACGTATTAGCTGCGCCGAGATCCTTCCCAAGTAGCAGGGGTAGTGGCATGGACGGTCCGCGACCCAACCACCTCAGACACCTTAGATCGCCACACGCTTCTGAGGCAAGAGCATGCGTGCTCTAATCGATCCCAGCTCTCACCAACTGTCTTTTCCTCGCGAACCTGCCATTCCATGCCCGCGATCTTTTCTACTCAGCCAGTCTGACCGTTCTGAGAAAGAATGACGGAGACGTCCGTCCGATCGTAGTGGGCAACGTCTACCAACTATTTGCAGGCAAGATAGCTTGTAAGTCAATCAAAGATCGCCTGAGCGATGCGCTAAACTCTGTCCAGCTTTGAGTGAGAGTCAAATGGGGTCGTAAGGCGGGCTGACACTTTATAGAGATCACTCCTCCTTTATCACCCCATCTCCTAGTGGAGCTGGACATGAGAAATGCGTTCAATCGAGAGACGTGACTAAGACAAGGCCCTTCACTATTCCCTATTGTTCAACTCTCATACGGAACATCCAGCATACACATGGCATCTGATCTTCTCCGTAAAATAGGATTAGTAGCAGCCCATCTGAGATAGGGGCCCCACGATGTGGGGTGCCAGTTGCAGCTGGTCTCGCTGGTCATTGTCTGTGGAAATGTTTTTGTTATTTTGTCCGTGGGGCGCAGCCGAAACACCGCTCTGATCTAGGTGTAGAATCTGTCACCTTCTCCTCTTCTTTCTTATTTTGTCTAATAGGTCTTTTCTCTTGCCACCCTTTTACTCTTATTTATGACATTTATAGTCCTTTCCAATCATACTTTCTTTTTCTGCTTGTTTGACCAATTTATAATTAAGATAAGTAAATCAATTTTCTCTTAACAATTGTCTTTTTTTTAAATCAGGTATGTATAAACCTTGTTCTTACTATACTATGACACTAACACACGGTACGAAACAATGTGACCAATTCTGCAGCTTCTACGCGATCCATCTACATCTAAAAAATGTGTCAAAGCTCGCTCATGTAACACATATAGTTTAAGTCGTTGTCGGATCTGCTGACGGTAGCAGTAAAATCCCTAAAGCCATTTTTCTGATTCTTTTACAAAAAAGAAAAAAAAAAGCCTTCGTTGGATAAGGTGATCGAATGTAGACTATGCTTGTTCATGGCCGGAACATTTCTGATTATAGTTACAAGAAACACATCAACAACAATAACAACAATAGCAACAATAGCCAGAAATTCAACAATAACATCAACAACACAACCGATAACAACAACAAATACAACAACAATAACAATAACCGAAGCAATGTAAATAGTGTTGTTCCATAACTCGGATTTGAATCTCCATTTTTGTAATTTACATTCACTGATATTAAGAATCTTTCAAAGAAGAGACAGGCACGTCACCACTCAAATTTTACTTTCGCTACGAAATAATTCTGGGTTCGTTCATGGGTAAAGAGAAATCAATATTTTTCTGTTATATAAATAAAGTAATCTTCACAATAAGACTGAATTACAATTTAGGAGAAACATAAAATCAAAATATTTTTCATAAACATAAAGAAAAAACTAAATATATAGTAAATGTACATTATTCACAATTTAGTCGCACAATAATTCAGTCAACAAACGTCCTTCATATGTTTTTATTTTATTAAAACATATGCTTTTTGGGGTAATTTTCATATATTTTTAAAATACATTTTTCTTGCACATTCTTTAAAAACTAAATTTCTCTCTCATTTTCTAGTCACATGTTTTTATATTATGTTATTTATTGCTTCTGATTTTGTTTTCTGCCATAGCTTTGGAAAACTATTTTAGATAGTATGACATTTGTGAAGGTGTTATATATGTTATTTTTTCTAGCGCAGTATGTCTCTCAATTTTATTTCATAACATCAACAGCCTACCTCTCAATCACTACCTTACATCCATGGCGCTATATAACTGTCAATGTTTATTCGAAATGCATTCATAAACGATCTAGCTAATAATTCATATGAATTGAAGCCACACACACAAAGAAACAGAAAAACACCCACCCACAAGGCCATACACACAAACTCACATATGCACATCTAAATAGCTCACCGACATAATTTTATTCGTCTAACTACCAATCAATCTATCTCATATATATATATGCATCACTCTCTCTCTCTATATATATATATATACACACACATACACACAAACACACACACGCGAACACACACATACACAAACACACACATACACAAACACACACATACACACACATATATATATATACACACATATATATACACATATATATATTATATACATTATATAATATAATGTAATATTATTTATTTTCATATAGAGAACAAAAAAAACTCTAGATATTAAGGACCAGTTATGGTAATCTCTCAGATTGTGCACAGTGGTGTAAAATGCATGGAGCAGTGATCAAATTCATGACTTAGTCATCAGGCACCGGAATGATCACTCTTCCACGCATTCGGCACCACCATGCACAAACTGGGAAGATAACTGGCCCTTGGAACTTTAGGTAGCACTTTTGTATATGAACATAAATAAATAATATGTCTTCCGATACCACACCAACCTGCTTTCGCAGCAAAGAAGGAGACTTACAAAGATTGTAGAGAGAGTAAAGCCGTTCAAAGTTAAGGAATGGGAGAACTTCAAGGTTAAGCTGAAATCCAAATTTAGATCAGAAAATAATGTACTCTGGTAGATAATCCACCGACTTTGTAAGAAAGCTCCTGATCGTGCACTGCTTTCTTTTACCTTTTCCTTATTTACCGATATTTCACCCCCCCCCCCACCCCCCCCCCACACACGCACATACGCACACACACATGCGCGCACACACACACACACATACACACATATAGATATATATTTAAAGAGTGAGAGAGAGAGATATGCAACATCCCGATCGCCGCGTCGAGCCGAAACCTTTTGGCACTGCGGTTGTTATTTATTCATCTATATACATACTGCGCACCACACGATGCATTAAGTGAGTACTCCCATGATTAGTGTTCTCCCCGGTCTCAGCACCGCATACTCTCTCTCTATATACATATAATATATATATATATATATATATATATATATATATATATGAAAGACGTAAATAAGAAAGTTATGAAAATTGACTTACTTACTAAAATTTCACTCCAACTAATTAGTTTCTGTAAGGGGATAAATATAGTTACGTAATAACCATAGAGAAGCCTTACGTTATCAGGGAGTCTATTCTCAGCTAAGCTTCCAGGCAATGCGGGGACACTGGGAACTTATATAAAAATAATTCAGTGGATGGAAAAAAGCGAGCGGGGCTAGATTCCAAGACATTGAAAAATTCACTGCTTTCTTGGTCAAGTGGCAAATTCAAAAGAATCAATCACGTGACACTGAGGTTAACCAGCTTGGAGTGGGGGTGCTATTAAGACAGAGCCTAGCCACTACTATCAGTCATAGTACTAATTTCGGCAAATTTTGCTCAACAAATAATTTGGAGATAATTATAAAGAATTATTATTTACGTCTTTCATATAATTGTTCTGCATCCCCCTGCATGGAACCACAAAGTTACTAAGACAAAACATATATATTTGCTGGCATAGGTATGTATCTGTATACATATGTCAGTAGATATATTAATTTTTTATAATTATCTCCAAATTATTTGTTGAGCAAAATTTGCTGAAATTACTACTATGACTGATAGTAGTGGCTAGGCTCTGTCTTAATAGCACCCCCACTCCAAGCTGGTTAACCTCAGTGTCACGTGATTGATTCTTTTGAATTTGCCACTTGACCAAGAAGGCAGTGAATTTTTCAATGTCTTGGAATCTAGCCCCGCTCGCTTTTTTCCATCCACTGAATTATTTTTATATAAGTTCCCAGTGTCCCCGCATTGCCTGGAAGCTTAGCTGAGAATAGACTTCCTGATGACGTAAGGCTTCTCTATGGTTATTACGTAACTATATTTATCCCCTTACAGAAACTAATTAGTTGGAGTGAAATTTTAGTAAGTAAGTCAATTTTCATAACTTTCTTATTTACGTCTTTCATATAATTGTTCTGCATCCCCCTGCATGGAACCACAAAGTTACTAAGACAAAACATATATATTTGCTGGCATAGGTATGCATCTGTATACATATGTCGGTAGATATATTAATTCTTTATATATATATATATATATATATATATATATATATATATATATATATATATAAAACTTTAATCTGTTATTTTAATAAATATTTACTCCATGGTTCTTATATATTTGATATATATTTATCCCTATCGAGCCCTCGTTGGATTTTAGTCTTCACTTTTATCATTATTACTATATATATGTATATATATATATATATATATATATATATATATATATATATATATATATATATATATATATATATATATATATATATATATATATATTTTTTATTATATTCATCAACAAAGCATATAACTCATTGTTTATATATATGTATGTGCATATATATACATAGAAATATATATATACATTACGTATATTTTGTATATATATGCAATTATACATCTCTCCATCTCTCTGTATATATATATATATATATATATATATATACATGCATCTACTAGTTTCATGTATATATATATATATATATATATATATATATATATATATATATATATATATGTATATATATACATACCACTTCTAAAATTCATAGCAAAGGTATAGAACTGTTTATTTACATGAACATGTATTTGATTCAATATGCAACTCCAGTTACACACACCCATACATACAACACACGCACACACATACACCCCCCCCACACACAAATATATATATATATATATATATATATATATATATATGTTTCTTATATATATAATGAGGGAGACAGAGACAAAGTTAGATAGATAGATAGATAGATAGATAAATCAATAGATACAAATATGCATAAAGATACAAAAATATATGGGATAGTGTTATTAAAATATATAGATCAATGTGTCAATTCTAGTTTTCCGATATCGTTGTCTATAGCAACAAAAGCATTTAATATTCGCTTGAATTTTTTTTTTAAATCACCTTTAGTTTGGTACTAATTTAATACAACTCAATACATTTCTAAACTATTCCTGTACTAGAATATAATTGTTATGGAAGTTTAATACTTCAATACAATCGATCTGATCCTCTACTAAATGATGTAGCAATAATTTAACATTCTCCCTGCCATCGAAAACATCTACAACGTAACTAATTATATAAATTATAGAAGAGATATGATATACTATTTTATTTATCTATTTCCGAAAATGTTCTAGGTTTTAGTACATAGTTATACCTAGATCTGGAGATCAGTGTCACTCTTTCAACAACATTACAGCTCAACATCTTTACCCAAATGATACGGGTCCGGATGGAGTGAGAGAGTGTTATAACTAGAGTTGTTTTGTTTAGATATAATACGATTGAAATATTATTCGATGTAATACGCTACTGAGAGAACTAATACATGTTAAAAGGTAAGGACAAAAATGACAATCCATACATGAGTGT
>OZ024742.1:52403604-52428604 GCA_964016885.1 Eledone cirrhosa | reverse complement strand
AACACCCAAGAAAACAAGAACAACAGCAACGAAACACACACAAAAAAGACCCCACTACACGAATATCCTTTGCCCAGGTCGTTAAGGAGACCGAAACTTTCACCCTAGTTGACATCAGTAATGCAGCGGAATTGCTAAAAGAGGGGGGAAAACAGGTGAGGTTTGGTGAAAACGGTGAATTCACCATAATCTCCCCTAAGGATATTAAAAGAGACACGGTCCTAAGGACAAATAATTTTAGAACTATATCAAATACGTCGAAAAAATCAGCTCAATTATCGCATAGAGAAATTGAGCTGGTGTTAAAAGACGCGTTGAAGGACATGGTTTTTATTGGGGAGGGTAGTTATATGGGAGTCTGATAATTTTGATGAAGGACCAATTGGTGGCCCAAAAATAATCGGTGTCGCCAATTGTGTCCAAACAGTACACTTTCTTCTCCACCTATATGGGGAAGAAAACTAAAAAAATAACAATCTCCCGTATACACCCAAATACAAATATGTGGTGGATACTAGGAGGGATACTGGACGACGAAGATGAACTCCTTGATATAGGCAAAGCCACCAGGGCCACTTTGGCGGTATAGGCATACAGGTTCTGGTTCGAATGAAACCAGAACGTATCGCAAAGATACCCCAAAGAGTGTCCCTGGAAGACTCCCAATTTATGAATATTGCAGTTGAGGGTAGGCGGCCCGCTTGCTACCTCTGTGAGGGCTGCCTGTCCTCAACAAACTACAAAACCTTTACTGCCAACACCTACAAAAACAACAGCACCACCACCACCACAACAACAAACACAACAAGTCAACAAAAAACTGAACATGGACCCACCAACCCCTCCACACCCAAAACAACTCCACAAACAAAAACACAATGACCACCACCACTACCCCAAAAACAACAAACGCAACAAGTAAAAAAAAAACTGAACACGGTCTCACCGAACCCCTCCCTACCTAAAACAACTCCAACAACATACATAACAAAACCCCAAAATATACCCCTCCCCTCCAGCATGGAAGAGGATCCCTTAACGTCAGAAGACGAGGGGGAACCTTTCCAAAAAATAAAGCGAAAAAAAGAAAACACACCGCACCCACACAAAGAAACATAACCCCTCCCCAAAACAAATCACAAAAAATACAGAACAAAAACCAACAAAAATTAGACAGACACAGCTATACACATACTTCAACACAAAAAATATAAAACTTGTAAACAAAATTGAAAAAAACCCCTTCGGTTTGCACCGAAGGGCCAAATTTCACGAGGGACACAAAGAACCCCTCTTTAAAAATGATTAAAACTCCGATAGACATTTATATAGAACTAAAAGACAATTTTCCTGAGGACGTTCCCCCCACCCCCACCCCCCCTGTGTAAAACCATTGAATCGAGTCTTCTTGAAAAATTGTATTGAAATTGGCTTGTCTAAATACGCGTGGCCTGGGCTCATATTGGAAGCAAGCAAAACTTCTAAATAACCTCAGGTCACGCTGTATAAATATGATAGTCATTTGCTAGGCCCGGATCAGCACCGTGCGCCAGCTAGCCACCACCTTTGACGACTTTGAGATGCACGCATCTCTCTGTCAGCCCGGTGGTGGGGGTGGGGTTGTCGTTCTGCTGCAAAAACATCTGGGTCTCGCCGCACAGACGGTACACCTGGACCCGGAGGGTCGACTGGTGGTTTTAGACGTTGGCAGTGGTGAAGGCGGAGTCTTTAGGCTGGTCGCCGCCTACGCCCCTTTTGGGTCAGCGCGGCCGGACTTCTTCCAACGTCTGGAGACTTTTCTGGGGACGTCCCGCTCCTTGCTTTTAGTGGGTGACTGGAATGGTATCCTAGATGCACGTTGGGGCTATCTAGGAGCATGTCCCGATAGAGGGGGGTGTAACAGCCTCAATGAGTTAATCGGCCGATTTGACCTGGCCGATAGATATCGACTAGATTTTCCGACTGCGCCAACCTGGATTTGGGCAAACTGGAGCGGACCATCTAGGTCGTACCTAGATAGGGTCCTAGTTAGAAATAAGGATAGGGACCTTTTAAGCTGTCCAGAGATGCTCATGGTTGGCTATTCGGATCACAAATTAGTGATCTGCATACTCAACCTTGATAGAACCCATAGACAGGGATCGGTTACTGGAAACTGAACTTGTTCTTACCGCAAGTAAAGTGTACAGAGACCGGATTAGTACTTTATTTAAGGATCGGTTGACGGGAGAGACGGTCAACAGCAGGTGGTGGGAATCTCTCAAAAGAGCGATTAGAGTAGTTTCAATAGGATTTAGGAAGGAGGTAGCGTCAGATAGAAATAGGAAGGAAAGGGAGTTGGTAGATAGTCTAGAAGAGGCAATTAGAAGCGGCGACGTGGCCAGAATGCTAGCGTCGAGAACGGTCTTGGGCCAGTTCTTTGACGCGAAGCACGAAGGCTGCGTTGTCCGAAGCAAAATACGTGCTCTAATAAACGAGGGGACCAAAGCTGTTAGCTGGACCCGTGTGACAGAAGCCAAGAGAGGGATTAGATCCACTATCCGATCTTTGCGAGACCAGGAAGGACGGGTGATCCTTGAACCTAAGCAGATGTGTGAGGCCTTTCAAAGGCACTTTGCCCGATTGTTCGGGAGGGGTGGTAGGCCTGATGGGGATGTGGACTTCGGTCCATACCTCGGCGGCCTGCTGCGTCTTTCGGACAAGGAGGCGAAGTCCGAGGGGCCGATTTCAGCTGCTGAGCCATGCGGAAAACGCAAATCTCCGGGTCTCGATGGTCTTCCATATGAACTATATCTAGCTATGCCGGACTTGTTCCCTGATCTCCTCGAGGCGGTCTACTGCAACTGGCAACATAACGGGAGAATTCCCTGTTCTGTGACCAAAGGCGTAGTCTCGCTAGTGAAGAAGAATGAGAACAAGGGGGACAAAATAAGTAATTTCAGGCCCATAACTGCTAAATACAGAGTTAAAGATTTTGGCCGAGGTGTTAGCAAAGAGGTTGGCGCTTGTCGTGGGCAACCTGGTGGGAGATGCGTAGACATGTGCTATCCCGTCCAGCTCCATCCACGACAACCTCCACCTTATGCGATACATCATAGAGAGGGTTGGGAACGAACCCGGCTTTGGTGGGGCCCTGATCAACTTGGATCAATCTAAGGCGTTCAATAGGGTCGACCATGGTTACCTGGATGCGGTGTTAGCAGCGGCAGGTTTCGGACCCGTTTTCAGGGGCTGGATCACTACCATGCACAGCAGCGGCATCTGCTCTAGAGTCAAGGTGAACGGCTACCTCTCGGAGCCGTTCGAAATCACGCGGTCCATCCGACAGGGGTGCCCTCTCCTCCCTTCTGTAAGTATTGGCCCTCCATCCACTGCTGCGGAAGTTGGAGTTGTTGCAGGGCATCCCTTTGGAACCAGGATTGCGGAAAATGGTGTCGGCCTACGCCACTGAGGTAACAGTAATGGTGTCGACCAACTCGGAAATCGGGGCGATCGGCACCTTACTGGAAAAGTACGAAAGGTTTACAGTGCCTAAGCTGAACCGGGACAAGTCGATCGGTTTGCAACTCGGCACGTGGAGGGGCAAACCGATGCCCTCCGATGGCGTCGTCGGACGCTGGACGGAGGGCCCGGTGAAGTTGCTCGGGGTCTGGTTCGGAACTGGTGTGAGGTAACGAACAGTGTGTTTGCACTGACCCAGAAGTGGGCCGAGTGCAAACTATCCCTGAAAGGTCGGGTGGAGGTGGCGAACACTTATATAGCGTCCGTCGTGCCTTGCCCAAGGGAAATGCTCACCAAAATGGAGCGCGCACTCCTCCAATTCCTTTGGAAGAAGTGGGCTCCTTTGGTGAGGAAATCCATCTGCTGTCAACACCCTTCGAAAGGAGGGCTGGCGATGCCGTGGCTACTGATGCGTAAACACACATTAAGGCTACAGCACCTCCAGGTAATCCTCACCGGTCAACCGGTGTGGGCTCTGTTTGTGAGACGAACCTTTCCGAGACTCGTCTCCCTCACCGAGCTGCAATCATGGGTCAAGCAAAGACCGAGAAAACTGGGCGCCTGGCACACCGAGTGTGCCCAGGCGTTCACGGCTCTCTGGCAGGCGGACCCGGCTATCAGTGGAAACTCCACCTCGACATTCTATAGAAGGCTGGTGCGCAGCAGGTGCGACGACGCCCTCGGAGAAGCCCTAGCCATGGAGGAAGACGAACTGTCCAGCCTGTTCGGTAGGACATATAACCCGGGACCTATGGGAAACTTCCAGAGGTCCCTGGCCTGGCAGTGCTACCGACGGGCGCTTCCCGTTCTAGAAAAGCTCTACAGACATGGGCGCCCGGGTAGGGACTCCTCGAAAAAGATCTGTCCCAGATGCGTGCGCGACGAGGAAACCGTCGCGCATGCATTGGTACACTGCCCGGGCGTCGCCGATCTGTGGGGCTACGTGGAACGACTGCTGTCACGGGTGGAACCTATCCGGTTGACCACCGAGTCCATTATAACGATCAAGCCGCCACCTCCCTTCAAAAATGATGTTTCTGTGCGTAATAGCCATGGCGAAAGAGGTTGTATGGTGGACGCGTTTGAAAGGGTTGAGGTCGGGCACCTTTCTCTCCGGCCAACAACTGGTCCTTTTCTTCCGATATCAATTTGGAAGCAGGATCAGACTGGAGAGAGAGGTGCTCCACCGCAGCCAGTTTTATGAAAGGTGGATGAAAGTGGCGAGAATGGCCCGTGTGAATGGGCCTTCTCTCCATATCAGCCTGTAGGTGAAAAAGATGGAAGAACAAGGGAGCACCCTCTCTCTGTGTGCTGCTGAGGAGAAGGGTTGCACACTTTTTCTTGGAGGGGGGGGGGGGGCGACACCCCCAAATACCTCCTCCCTTTTGAGGACTTTATTGTTAATTTTATATTTGTTGTTTGTTTTTTATTCGTTCTTTTGTGTAAACTACCCCTGTTCTATCGTCCCCTTCTTTTCAGCCCTCGTGGCAATAAATAGAAATTTATCTATCTATCTATGCACACACACACACACACACACACACACACACACACACACACACACATATATATATATATATATATATATATATATATATATATATATATATATATATATATATATATATATATATATTGTAGTGGTGTCAGAATGTTACCAGGTTATACTTGTAAGAGCACTATGTAGTTGGGTACTGGGTAATTATGATAGTAGTGTGTAAATATCGTAGAGAGCCCGACGTTTGAACTCTGGCAGTTTTGACAGCAAATTCTCGCCCGGAATAAATAAACAAATAAATAAATAAATAAGTATATATATATATATATATATATATATATATATATATATATATATATATAATATATATATAATATATATATTAAAATAGACTGAAAAAGACGATTATTAGGGAGAAAAATATATGTTTTTCTTTTTATTTTTTTCTCTTTTTTCTGGGTTAGAAAATGTTTAAAACAAAATATTTTACTTTGTGTGAAGTGTTAAGGTATTAGTTAATTTATTTATTAATTAAGAATGGCATTTATTTATTAATTAAGAATGGCATTTATTTATATATTTATATATTTAATAATTGTCTATTACCGGTTTCAGCATTTTATGCATTATCAAAGGGGGAATTTGTATTGGTGTAAAATGTTGGTGATGCTGAACATGTTAAGGAAATGGTGAAGAAAGAATAATATTATTTACAAACAAGGTTTTTGAAGTGTAAAGTAAAAAAAGAGGTAATGTGGAACATTATAAGGTAATGGGAAAGTAAAACTAATATTATTTAGAGGCTTAGTTCTTGAAGATAAGCAGTTCAAAATGTGTTATTATGGCAAGAGTGCTTAGTTGATCCATGATGGAGGCAAATGGTGGACTGGGGTTTGATATGATTTCCCTTTTTAGAGAGTTAATATGCAGGGAGAGGTAATTCAGGGTGGTCAGGTGGGGGAGAGAGAAATGAGGGGGGGGGGGTAATTCATTTATATAAGAAAAAGGATGAGGTAGGGTGTGAGGGAGGTAACTCTTTAGAGAACATAGGGATTTGGTTTTGGTTCATTGTTCGTTCCAGTTTTAGTTTAGTCCGAAGTTTAGTCCATTAATTAGAGGTTGGAATTTGTTAATGAAGTACGTTTCCTTATTGGTACGATGGATGAAAAAAGCGTTGTCTATGAATTTGTAAACGGGGAAAATTTTAAAGTTTGGATGTTGGTTAGGTATACAATTGGCGATATGTTCACTAAAAGCAATCTTTCTGTATTCTTGTATTTTGATTTGTGATCTATGGACGGTCATACGTTGTCGGGGGCTGTTTTTTGTCTGTCCTATGTAGTGCTCTTGACAAACTGAGCATGTCAAAACATAGATTAGGTTTTCAGATGCACATGTAAAGTTGTGTTTAACTGTGAAATGTTGTCCTTGTTTAAAATGGAATGTTGAACCTTCTATTAGATTTATGCATATGCCACAGTTAGGCCTTCCGCATTTTTTTTTTATTGTAGGGGTCATTGTGAGTGTTGGTTGGATTTTGGCTTGTGTGAGGATGTTTTTTATGGATTTAGGTTGCCTTTTGCTCTTTATGATGTGTGTTTGGAGGATTTTGTTCATTCTTGGGTCTCTTTTTAGTAATGTTCTGGAGGATGGTGTCGAATGCCTCATTGTTGAGGAGGTTGTGTATGGAGATGTATGGTAGAGTTTTCTATTGCGGTTCATTCCTGTGTTTGGGGTGTCTGAGTTCCTGGATGTTGAGTTTTAGGGCACGTTGGAATCCATTGTTGATTAGGGATGGTGGGTAGTTTCTGCTGATAAGTGTGTTCTTTAATTCTTCTAGTGTGTAGCATGTGTATTTATCTGAAACTATTGTGCAGATCCTTCTGGCTAGGTTATAAGGTTGTAGTGACCTACATTCCGCGGGCTCACATACATTCTCTGTGCGTTATTTGGCTCAGCTCAGCCAATCAGCGCCAGTAGAAGAGGATGTATCCCTACGCGTTCTGAGGGAGAAATAACCCGCAAAGATTTGAGGACGCTATCACTCGCAGCTGGACCATGCTGAGGTAAAACACGCTTGTTCTTTTGCTCCGCAAGCACAAACAATATGTAACGACAAAACATTACCTACGAGCCTGGCCAAACGCTTTCAGCCAGTCGCCCGTATTTTCTCTTGTAATCTTAATTGATTTGTTTCATTTCTCTTGGCATGCCAGCCTAATTCACTTCTTAACCTTGGTTAATAAAGTATGTAAAAACAAGCTAAAGTCGTTGTCGATATTCCTATCATATCTTTCTACTAAACTGGTGGTTACTCGTGGCAACATTACAACTCTCTAAATACTCCTCCACTAAATTGGTGACAACACTCTATCTATCAAATTGGTGACTAACTCTCGAAATACTGTTAAAAGGTATTGCCATTTTGGTATGGCGAGAGTGGCACGAGTTGAATGAAAGATATTGTTTGGAGTCTGTGGGTTTGTAGTATATGTCTGTTTCTATTTTGTTGTTTGTTTTCTTGATGAGGATGTCGAGGAAAAGGTGTTGTTCTTGGCTGTAATCCATTGTGAATTGTAAGTTTGAGTTGAGTCCATTTAGAAGGGTTTTAAACTCAATCAGTCTATCTATACTTTCATGCCAGAGGATGAAGCAGTGCTCCAGATATCTCTTCCAGTTTTTTCTATGTGTAGGTAGAAGTGGTTACCGTATTTGTCTAGAACTTTGCTGTAGAGTGTGGTTTCCAAATATCCATTGACAAAGTTGGCGTATGAGGGGGCTACTTTCGTGCCCATGGCAGTCCCAGGTTTCTGTCTGTAGCATTTGGCATCGAATTCGAAGAAGTTCTTTTCCAAGATGAGTCCCTCCAACACAAATTCTTTAGGGATGTGCTGTAGAAATTCACTAGGGAAATTTTCAAACCAAAATTGTATTGCCTCTATACCTAGGTTGTGTGGGATATTGGAATATAAATTGATGACATCAACGATTACTAGTAGGGTATGTTCGTTATTAAGTGTTGTTTGGATGTGATTGAGCATGTCAAAGTCGTCCCTTATGAAGCTTTTTATGTGTTTTAGTAAAGGTTTAAGCAGAATATCTAGGAAGTTGCTTAGGCGGTGGGTTTCACATGTGGTACCTGCTATTATGGGTCTTAATTTAAGATCATCGGGAGGGGGTATATTGATGTAAATGTCTGTGGCTTGCTTGCAGGCCCTGCCTATTACTTCGCTTTTGTGTGTCTTTGGGTTACCGTAGAAGAGTCTGGTTCTGCTTTTGAAATTGGTAGTTGTATTCCATGTCTGTAAGGCCTTCTTTGTAAAGGGTTGTAGGGATTTTAGGTTTCTCATTATTTTCTGTTGTGTGTAGTGTTTGGCGGCCTTTTCGTAATATGTTTGGTTTTCTAGAGTTGAGAGTACTAGAGTCGTGTAGTAATCTGTCCTCATAAGGATTACTGCACTCCCTTTATCCGCGTCTTTGATCGGTAGGGTTTTGTCGTTCTTTAGACTGTTAAGACCAGTCCATTCTTTTTCGCTTAGGTTTTGTTTTTGTTTATGTCTGTGTAGGTGGTGGTATGGGTAATTAGTAATGTGTTCGCAGAATTGATCGAGGAATTTGTTCTTGCCTTTTGGTGGGGTGTAGTTGCTTCTATTCCTGGGTATTGAGTCATCCTCATTGTATTTGTCGTATAGTTGCTCGCTGGGTCTTAGTTTTCTACAGCATTCTGCAATATCTTCCTTCATTTCGGGGTAGTTAGGTCGTTGGAGAGTTGGTGTAAATTTCAGACCTTTGGAGAGTATGTTGATTTGGTCTGTTAATTCTTTAGAGGTTAAATTAACGATTTTTATTACATTTTCTGTCTCCTGTGTTTTGTGTTATCTTGTTACCCTGTGTCTGTGTGCTGTGTCTAAAAAATTACTACGGAAGTTGTGGTGGTTGTTGAAGTTTGGATGTCTCTTATGGTTGTATTGGCCCCTGCTGTTGTTAGAGGGTGTGTAGCTGTGGTGGTTGTTGAAGTTAGGTTGTATCGTGTGGTTGTGTTGAACCCTGCTGTTGTTGTAGGGTGTCTAGTGTTGGTGGTAGTTGTAGTAGGGTTGTCTTGTGTGGTTATATTGAGTCCTGCTGTTGTTGTTGTATGGTGTGGTTGTATTGCCCGCTGCTGGTGTTGTAGTAGGATGTGGTTAGTGGTGGAGGGTAGATTAGGGTTTCCTTATAGTTGGTGTGTGGTTGTGAGACCCTATGTGGCATGTGTGGTAGTTGTGTATTTTGGGTTCTATGTTGAAAGTAATGATGGTTGTGGGTTTGTTGTGTGGGGATCTTAGAGGGGTTGTAAGTGTGGGGGGGGGGGGGGTCTATGGTTTCTCCTGATGGGAGAGAAGTTGTAGTGTCTATCTTGTAGGTGATGTTTCTCTATTACTATATTTGTTGCTTGGGAATCCGTCTGGTAGCTATGTCGTGGGTGTAGGAGGTAGGGGCGAGGTGATGCCTTCTATTTTTGGTATGTGGGGAGGTATTGTTTTTTTGTTGTTGTTGGTTGTTGTGTGGTGTTTGGGTGGTGATTGGATTTTCTTGTTATTATGGTTTTAATGAAGGGGTTCTTGGATTTATGTTCTTTTTGGAAAAGTGTTTCATAGTTAGAGAACCAGGTTTCGTTTATTTCCAAACGTTGAAGGGATTTTAATTCTTCCTTATTACAGTCCTCTAACCATAGTTTTGAAATATTTTCTAGGGTGGTGTCTTTGGTTTTATTGATCATTGCTTGATAAATCTCATCATCGATTGATTTGATCCTATCTTCATTTGCTTGGGCTCTCAATTTAAGGAGTTCAATTTCGGTTTTTATGTTATCAAGTGCCATTCTTTCCCTGAGGCGTCTTTGTGTCTCGGGTTCGTTTGGGATGGATTTAATTTGTAGTTTGCGGGGAATGATTAATGTGGATGAGTTAATCCATTTTTCATAGATCTTGTTATTATTTTGTATCATCTTCCAAAAGGCGAATTTCCTGTTTTTAAGAGATGTGTACCATTGTGGTATTAATTTGTTTTTTATTTGGTAAGTTGTGAGTGCATTAGTGTCATGTGTTTTTTCGTTCGCTTGAATAGGATTTGTGTTATTATTCAGGTGTGTTTTTATTGTTTCACATAAGTTGTTGATATTGTCGTTGATTTCATAGCATGTGTATTTGGGGATTGTTTCTTCACTTGTAGAATTAAGTTTGTTGGTGAGTATTGACAAATTAGAGTTTATTTTTTGTAGTTCTTAGAGTATCTGTTGATTGATGCTAATGAGAGTAGAGTCAGTTTTTGTTTTAGGAGGCATTTTCTGTATCTCGTGTGGGAGAGTAAATAATAATAATAAAATGTGGAGAAGGAGCACACGAGTTGGAATATATATATATATATATGAAAATAGGGAGTTATATATAGTGTATGTGATCCAATGGTGGTATGAAACTGAGCACTCGATGCACAGACAGTGTGTACATGTATTTTTTTTGTTATTGTGTATCGAACTTTTACGCACAGAATAGGCTCAAGGTCACCCATATCATTTATGGACCCGATTCCATACAAACGTATTTATCTATATATTTGCACACACACACACACACACACACACACACACACACACACACACACACACACACACACACACACACACACACACACACACACACACACACACACACACACACACATATATATATATATATAA
Organism: Eledone cirrhosa; assembly: GCA_964016885.1. Classification (NCBI taxonomy): domain Eukaryota; kingdom Metazoa; phylum Mollusca; class Cephalopoda; order Octopoda; family Eledonidae; genus Eledone; species Eledone cirrhosa. The sequence continues at coordinate 52,417,889 of OZ024742.1, read as the reverse complement.
ATAAATCATATGGGTGGCCTTGAGCCTATTCTGTGCGTAAAAGTTCGATATATATATATATATATATAGTTTTAATATAGATGAGATTCTACAGGACTAGAACTGTTTCATTCATTAGAAATCATCAGGAATCTGGGTATCAAAAAATAAATATGGTATTTATAGGTCTCTACAAGTGGTAGGAGAGGGTGGGGAGTTGGATGGGTGCAGGTCATTGGTTGATAGAAAAGGGAATTCATTAAAAGCTAATTCTACAAAGCTGACTCTATCGAGCATGACTGACCCCCCACTGATTTTATAGACATCTGTTAACTTATTGACAAGGAATGGTATGCCATCCGGAACCTGTTTATAGAATTCTGTCTGCCTTTGTTACTCTAAAAACATAAATAAATATAAATATAAATAAAAATAAAAATTAACTATAGCTTTGTAGAATTAGCTTTTAATGAATTCCCTTTTCTATCAACCAATGACCTGCACCCATCCCACTCCCCACCCTCTCCTACCACTTGTAGAGACCTATAAATACCATATTTATTTTTTGATACCCAGATTCCTGATGATTTCTAATGAATGAAACAGTTCTAGTCCTGTAGAATCTCATCTATATTAAAACTGTTATACTCTGCTATGTATTGAGTACCTTACTTACTGTGGTTACCTCCGATTCAACCCGGAATAACGTATATATATATATATATATATATATATATATATATATATATATATATATATAAAGGTAAGGAAATTACATGAAATCGAAAATGCAACTGGAATATTTTAAAGAATATTTATTTATTTCCTTTACCGGTTTCACAGTTCTTATGCTTTCAAAAATAAAATTGAGATGGAGGGTTTGTGGTTTATCTCGCATCGGGTTGGTATTCGAATGTTACTTCTGTCTTACGTGGATAAAAAAAATGGCTCAAAATGGTGTTTTTTTCTTTAGAAAAGAAATTTGGTTGGTTGATGACTGTCACGTGAATAAGTATAATAAATTTCGCGCCAGTTCGCGTTACAAAGTTCTCATTGTATTTCCCTTTAAAAAAAAGGGGGGCGGCTAAGATTTTTCATATATAAGTGAAATTTGATTGATTGATGCAGTCACGTGAATAAGCACATATGTATACGTCTCTCTCTATATATGCATATATATATATATATATATATATATATATATATATATATATATATATATATATATATATATATAGACAGACCTATATATATATATATATGCATAGACATACGTTTATATATATATATATATATGCATAGACATACGTTTATATATATATATATATATATATATATATCACCGGTGCTTTGAGAAAGCAACACCAAATATCTGTCCGAGGCATATTTATTTCTTCTTCCTTATTTTCTGGGTTTTTTTTGTTCAACTTCTAGTTGTCAGATGAAGTCACAACTTTTGTATAACGGTTATCACCGACACACAGACACAGACACACACACACACACACACATATATATATATATATATATATATATATATATATATATAGCAAAGGAACTGTGGTAAGGAACCAGATGGACCATAACGCACCAGAGTACTCAATACTTAGAGTAGGAGAGTGGGAAATAGGAAAAAGTATGACCCCGACGGCAGAGCTCAAGCCGTCGGGGTCATACCTTTTCCTATATATATATATAACAGCGATTATGAATAACTGAGTTGTGTGTGTATAATTATTCATTCATATACATTTATACGCAAAAGCTGATTCGTATAGGCGGAACTATATTTTAATATACGACTCTAACAACGTTGATGAATTTCTTTTCACTTAAGTTCAATCCACACCACCTCTCTGTCTCACCCTCTCCCTTTCCCGCCCCCTCTCTCTCTTTCTCTCTCTCACACACACACACACACACACACACACTCTCTCTCTCTCTCTCTCTCTCTCTCTCTCTCTATATATATATATATATATATATATATATATATATATATATAATGTATATTTGTGTATAAATATACATATATATATATATATATATATATATATATATATATATATATATATATATATATATATATCGTTCTCTCTATATATAAAATAATAATAATGATAATAATATAATAAATATATATATATATGTATGTTTGTGTATAAATATATATATATATATATATATATATATATATATATATATATAGATAGGTAAATATACACGGGTGTGTATGATTGTGTATAGAAGATTATATTAATAAGAGGAATTCCAACTTTGTCTGATTTACTCGTTTTATTTACAATCCTTTAAAATATATATAATATAATATGGTATTATAATGAAATAGTATGATAGAATATTAAATTCTAAGTGTTAATTGAACAAGTACTTTCATGCTTTCGCAATCTTCAGGTTCATGATATGTGGTGACAGTCGAGTTTGCAATTTTCAACTATATAGTAGAATAATCGAGAATCGGAATTTCAGCCGCCACGAAATCACGATAAACAATATCCGATATATGTGGCAGAGGGCTCAATAATTTGGAAAAATCAGAGCTATAACCATCGTTAAAATACCAACACATAGAGGTCATGCCTAAAATCACCCATGCAGCCGAAAATAAACGACCAGGAAGATTCGGGTCACTCAAATAAAATATCAATAAATTAATAAATTAAATGAATGTAAAACTTACCCGGATCCGCTAGAATGATGTTAAATCTAACTTCTTGGGTTTCTGCAATTCCTTAATCTGAACACTATCAGCCCAATAAAAGATATATAAGGCTTATAGAGAAGAGAGGAACAAGAAAAGCTTTATCAACGAGTCTTTAGTTCCACAGACATGACCCTCCCAAAGTATAACAATATCGGTTTCAACACACGTTTTCAGATAAAGAATCTTGCTAAACAAATTCAGAAACGATATATATATATATATATATTAGAATATAGAATTTAGCCCCAATTAGTTGAGCGCTCTATGATGTAACCGATATGGTGGAGAACAGAGGAACCAGCCACGAGCTACACCCGGAAATCCCCCCTACCATGGGGATGGAAATCCCTGATACTGGACGGATATAATAATACCTTTCGGCAGGATAAATACGCGCAAACAAAAACAAAGATAAACCCCTATTTTCCTGCACCAAATCGCATTTGAACAGAATCCCCCTCAATTCAATCTATACATGGACAAATTGACAATCATATTGATCATCTTTCTCATTTTGCATATATGTACTCTATGTGTTTTTGCATTTATTCATTAATTGTTTTTTTTTCTTCTGTGTACGTTATATCGTTTTTTTTTTATTCTGTTCCATGTGATGGAAATTCTAACTATGTACCCCACTAAATACTACCTTTCATACCATAATTTACCCTCCGCTCTACTGTACGGTACTATCGTTCACTATATAGATAATATAACCGTAACATTAATAACATATATATATATATATATATATATATATATATATATATATATATATATATATATACATATATATATATATATACATATATGTATATATATATACATATATGTATATATATATACATATATGTATATATATATATATATACATATATGTATATATATATATATACATATATGTATATATATATATACATATATGTATATATATATACACATATTTATATATATATATATATATTATATATATATATATATATATATATTATATATATATATATATATATATATATATATATATATATATATATATATATATATATTATATATATATATATATATATATATATATATATATATATATATATATATATATATATATATTAATTCCAAATATTAACAAAATAGTAGTTTTACCTCCAGTTCAGCCTCGCAAAATGTCAGGGAAAAACAGTAAGTAATCAACCCTGATTTTCGACGTCTATCATCAACTGTTGAACATATAAATCATAACGGTTTATAAAACTTTAGTAATGCTTTATCTTCTAATCATTTATAATGGAATTAATGTTTGAATAAATGACACTTGTTTGATAACTTGTTTACTTGATAGATATGCATACCCTATGATTTTTTAGATATTTTTAACTTTGATTCAGATCTTTATTTTTCTGTCTCTATTTTAAATATATAGTTTAGATATCTATCTTGTAAATTTACTGATTATAATTTGAGCTGTGGATCATTCATGCGTTTTCACATTTATATATATATATATTTTACTCTTTTTGAGATGGTTTTTGGGGTCTCAGAAAGTTGGATTTGCACTTTGCTTTTTTATGTATATTTAATAAACCATAATAGCTGACAAATATTGGTCTATTTCTCCACTGAACTGGAGGTAAAACTACTAACAATGACTATAATTATTATTCTTTATTAAATGTATACCGTTTCATTAATACCTATTATATCTATATATAGTTTGTACAAATATCTTTATCTAGTGTAATAACATAATCGTAGTTACATGTATAAATAATTTAAACACTCAAATGACATTATTATAAGTGTTTGGTTTACCCTGGAAGGTCGAACTTATATAATCATTTACTTAATACAATATATGAACAAATAATAAACTATAATCTTGGTATATTATGATCAATACATATATATATAGCTGAACATTCTGACTTCTTTAAGTTTAATTATAAGACCTGTTGATACTTTAGGCACTCAAACTATTTAACAATAAATTCTTTAATAGTTATAACTATAAATATCCAATAAATTATATTATAGAAACTATTGTCAATATTATAAGTAATTTTGGTAAAGATTACCTTCTTACTTTCGCGGGTTTCGTAAATCCTTTAAATTTGTCTTCATAAAATTTGAATTTTAGAAATTTAACATAATTATATTATAATATTAATACAAATACCTATTAACTTTTAAAACCTAAAATTTGATTCTTTACCCTGGAATAACATAAATTAAATGTTTTGAAAATTAACCGCCAACTATATATGAATATGTGTGTGTAGAAACCTGAGCATAAATTACTCCCCTTTGTCTCTCTCTCTCTTTAATCATCTTTCATCTGTCTTCTCAAGCTAAATACTAAATAAGTTATAACATCAGCTACTTCTTCCTCTATGCTTTCTTCTCCCTCCTATTTCTCGAGTAGTTTTGAAATTTAAAAAAATTCTATAACTGTTATATTGATGCCATGTATTTCTTAAAATATATTACTCACACTCTCTCTATTGATTGTATTACGTTTTCTCATGTTCTCAATATTAGGGTATAAATATTGAGTTTTGTCATAGGTTAATCACTACCTTGATTAAATCTTAACCATCTACCATGTCAGGGTATGTCATGTATCATTTTATTTTATCTGATGAGGACTTACCGTTGAACTTAATTCAGTACCTCTGAAATATGTATAATAAAATATAATTGATCACAACAATATCTATTTTGTTAATATTTGGTATTAATAATAATAACTCTGGAAAATATTTTTTTTATTGTAGAGTGCTTCCAATCTATTGTAAAACTCATTCTATGATGTATTCATTGAATCTTGTTTAACTCTTAAATATATATATATATATATATATATATATATATATATATATATATATTTATATTTTATCCATTCATTTCTCGCATATATATATATATATATATATATATATATATATGTGTGTATGTTTGTGAGTGTGTGTGCGTGTGTGTTTGTGTGTGTACATATGCAGTATGTTGCCTTAGGACATAAATAGATCATACGTGGGTTATTATTGTCATGACAAGGCCACTCTAAAGTCATTATAACCAATTTATGAAGTATTCAGGAATCAGAAATTTCAACACTACACTCTAGAACTTCAATAAATGTGTTGCCTTTTTAATACAACTTTTCTTCAACTAAGAAGAAGAATTTTGCTTTTAGCCTATTTCTGTTAATGTCCTCTCTTTTTTCTTGCCTTTTATCCCTCCTCTATATATATATACTTCTCTCTCTCTCTCTCTCTCTCTCTCTCTCTCTCTCTCTCTCTCTCTCTCTCTCTCTCTATATATATATATATATATATATATATATATATATATATATATATATATATATATATATATATCACAATCAACTATCATATTCTCGGCAGAGCTGTTCTGCAAGAGAACAGGTTGGAGATGGCGGATAGTGATACGTAAGGCCACCAGATATGATGGTTATTTGCGATATATGCGGGCTCCTTACGGATGAAGAAGCAACTCGGGAGCAACAGCGGTGAACTGCTAGGAGATATGGGGCAATGGTGGTACTATTAGCTCACAAGAAAACTCTCACAACCCAGTGATCTAGCTTCGCCAAAGCGAATAAAGGCCGTCTATAAATAAAAACCTAGACCTCGTTTGTCTATGATGAATACCAATACGGTGACTGGCGTGATGTGACCACCTAAACACTGAATTATGGAAAGGCAAAATAAAGGCATTCATACCCGACCGTCCTTAATAGGTAACGATTAATGTACAAATATAATAACATTGAAAGACCCCATGCAACCGATGGATTTGGATTCAGATACGATATATTTGAAGGACCTTTCAGTTGTAATGGCTTTTCAGCCAAGTCCACCATCTTATTTTGGATATTTCGAGTATAGCAGAGAATGAATGTATTTTTTGGCAATTTATGTCAATGTTTAAGCTATCTTTTTAAAGCTGAACAAATAACTCCGTAGTATCTATCAGGCTGGTCAGTTCTCTAGTCGTTTCTAGGCAAGTAACTGTTTTAAACAATGTCAATATTTTACTAGCAAATCCGTTGAAACCGCTAAAATTCGAACTTTTATGTATAGACGTATGGACTTGATATGTAACACTTGATAGAGACATTGGCGCACAATAGTGAAATACAGCGTATCTTAAGGATGTTAAGCCTAGCAGAGATCATCCCCTGGATAGATCTGATCAAAGCCTATTTCTTCTAGCGAAAAGATTGGGAGAGATGGAGTCAAAAAAGAGAGAGTTATAAGAAAGCAGCAATCCCACTACTGGATTGTTATATTCTTTTATCGATCTCGATCACGAAAAGATGTAAGCAAAAATCAATCTTAGCCGGATGTGAACTTTGAGTGCAGGGATTTACAACGAATACCGCCAAGCTTTCAAACCGACGTTCTAATGGCTTTGTCAATTCGCTGCCTTTCCAACTGTTTCATGATAGCAAATTAGATAGATATTATAGAGCAATAAAACAAGTGTCACTAATGGCCTACAACTAATGTATTTAGTTATTCTCCTTCCATATTAACCTTCCAAATACTGAAGACAAAATCAAGCGAAACCATTTGTATTTCAAAATCAAGCAACATCAATAAAATTATGGCAATACGACAATAAAAACGACAAGGATAAGAAAAGCGATAATAATAATAATAATAAGGATAATAATAATAATAATAATAATGCTTTCTTTATTAACCACAAGGGTTTACACAAAGTAGAAATTAAGGACAGTACAGGACAATACAGGACGGTACAAAACGGCATTTCTGCGTGTAAAAAAACAAAAAAACAGAGGATGTAATAATAATAATAGTAATTGTTTCTACTTTAGGCACAAGGCCAGCAATTACCCAGTGCATTACTGGTACTTTATTTTATCGACCCCGTAAGGATGCAAGGCAAAGTCAACCTCAGCGGGATTTGAACTCAGATCGTAAAGGGACGTAACTAAGATGATTATAATAGTAATAACAATAATACTTTCTTTATTAGACACAAGGGCGCATGCTTACAATAATAATTATAATGGTCTCTTTTATAACATAAAAGTTGCCTCTTGTTAATGTTAATAATAATTTAAGCTAACAATTATTTAATTGCCGCCTGTATTATATTTAAGAGAATTGAAAAGATATGCTGAATAGTGTCATATTTCGAATTCAAATGTCTCTAGAGATTCAATACACAGTATAGTGAACGGCTATGCCATTGTAGCAAAAGCTGGCAGATAAAGCCAGTTGTAAACTTTATTACTGCTGGCAGATCTCATGTAATGCATAGGGACTTGCTAATAATATTTGGCCAGATATTCACAGATTTATGAGCTATAGCTCTTCACTTATGGCATCATAAAAGATATTAACATACATTTCTTGATGCCACAGACATTATTAATGGGCATTAATGTTCCAATTGAAGCCTTAAGTATTGCAGCCATCGAAATATAAAATTCTAAAGAGAATTTAAAGTCAAGTAAAGAATGAAGTATTGTGTTTCCTCTTGCCAGTATAAACATAAGGAAAGCTTTAAGAATATATTAACTTACTATATGGAACGGATCTCGTATATGTTCGTGCGAATTATTTATATTATACTAACCATTTTGTAGGCACCGTTCCAATACTTCTATTTAATGTAGCCAGGGTCAATGTGTGTATAGGACAAAGATGGCCACAGCAAAGCTAGTTGCAAAGGTTTAGTAAGTTCAGTTTTCTATCAAATATTTATATTTCCCTCTGTTTGTAAATGGCGTATACTGACATTCACAAATAGGTAGAGAACAAAAACAACTTACAAAGAACCCAGTGTTTCGTATATTCTCAATAGTCATTAATTGTTTTAATTCTTGTTATCTATCTATCTATCTATCTATTTATCTATCTATGCATACCTATGTATTTCCGTTATGGGGGGGGGGGGCTTATATGCTCTGTTATTATTATTAGACTATATAAGGGCGGTGGATTGGCAGTATCGTTAGAGGGTCGGACGCCATACTTTGCAGCATAGAGTTACGGCCCTTTATGATCTGAGTTCAAATCCCACCGAGGTTAACTTTGACTTTCATCCTTAAAGGGTCGATAAAATAAAGTACCAGTCACGCACTGGGGTCGATTTAATCGACTTTCCCATCCCCCAAAACTGCTGGCCTTGTGCCTATATAAGAAACCATTATTATTGGTGATGTAGGTTTTAATGGTACTGGTACAATGAAAATATTCTACTCTTGTATCAGTAACATTAAAACCCACATCACTGGCAAATGGAAAAGCCCTCCACATTACGGATTCTCATGCAGAAGGCCAGAAAAATTCCCACTAGATCAACAGTGCAACACTCCAGCTGTGATATATCAAACAAAGGTGACCTCCACCAACCAGAATCACCAAACTGAAACCTGTACATATACCTGAATGTCCGAGAGCCGGCTCAAAAGCCGGTACCTGAACTACGAAGCAACCTCCAGACATCCTGACAAAAATAAATCATGCCACATCCCACGCAAATAAGGATGGTCTGTGACAAGAATAATAGATAGGTCACAGGCCATATCTGAATCGAATATTTTTCGATATTTTTCCTATACTTTCTCTGTGTAAGCCGTAATTCCTTTATTGTTTAAGTCTTTATACAATCCCGGCCTGATGATGTGGCCAGGATCTTACATAACCTGGTCATGGAAATACATATAGTGTTTTTGCAACAATAAATCTTTAATGTTACATGACCTGTCCGATCGATTGTTGTCTTAATCAAACTTATATATACATACACACACGCACACACACACACATATATATATATATATATATATATATATATATATATATATATATATATATATATATATATATATATATATATATATATATATATATATATATATAACTTACCATTATCTTTAGCAAATTAAATCTCCTTTGAATCCCAGCTGTATTTTAGGTCAGACTTTTAACAATATAGAACGATTAAAATAACTTAGCTCAGTAATATGCGTAGTCAAATATGCGGTTTCCATACCCTACATTTTATAGCCTGAATAGAAGATAGACAAATTCAGCGTTGTGTATATATATATAAATATATATATATACATCAGAGAGAGAGAGAGAGAGAGAGAGAGAGAGTGAATTACAACCCAGATTACACTGAAACATAAAAAAGTCCAAACATTTAAAAAATAAATAATGCATCAAATAAAGCTAGATAAAATGCCAAGCAATGGGGAACAGTAGACTATGAATAGAAACGGAACTACAACAACAACAACAACAACAACAACAACAACTACTACTACTGATGATGATGATGATGATAACAACAACAACAATACAGCTGTAGGAAGAAGAACAACATCAATAAGGGCAATCAAAACAACAAGTAGAGACACTCAGTAAGAATTAGATTCTAAATATTAGTTTCCTTTCATAGAGAAATTTCATATGTCAGTATAGAGTGAAAAGCAATTTCACCTGAAATATCCCAAGACGAATGAGATTGTTCTTTTGCAACTGGTGTTTCTTCTCTTTTATTTCCTTCACCCTCCCTTTACTTATATTTACTCGCTATGAGTAGACTATGCAATAACTTTTATAGTTGCAGATTTCTATAGATTCTCCCCAGGCCTTATAATGCCAGTAATTTCGGAAAACATATAAGAAACAAATTCAATTGGACCTATCAGACTAGGAATATTGGCCAATGCAAAAGAATATTTGGTAATTCAGTAGTATCATTGAATTAACATTTAGCATACATACATAGATACATATATACATAGATACGTGAATATGTGCTAACATACATATATGCATTCATACATACATACACACACATACATACATGGTGGCTGCCAACTCGTTTTCGAGTACGGCCACTACTTTATATCCATGTAGGAGAACCCCTACCGATGCGCTGAACGAGTGTGATTGTTTAGTCCAGCCAGCGACTTGAAAACTCTGGTACAAACACTACACTTGTGACAATTATTGACACATAGTGCTGGGGTCATGGTACCATGTGACGACAAGATCAGAGATCTCCAGATATAAAGCAATGCCGGTGCCGTGAATCTTTTATAGTGAGCAAAGGCATTGCACAAAGCCAGTCCCACTCTCTTAACCAAGATGATATTTACCAAAAAGAAGAACAAGTCAACATCATTGGATACCATCAGGGTTGCAGGTGTTATATCAGAGTTTTCCTTCTCCTAGAATTCTGCCTTACATACATACATACATAGATACATACATACATTCATATACATGTAACTCTTTCTCTCTCTCTATAAATAATAATAATAATAATAATGGATTTTTATATAGGCACAAGGCCACCAATTTTGGGGGGAGGGGGAAAGTCGATTAAATCGAATCCAGTGCGTGACTGGTACTTTATTTTATCGACCCCGTAAGGATGAAAGGCAAAGTTAACCTCGGCGGGATTGATATATAATAATTGTTTCTACTTTAGGCAAAAGGCTAGCAATTACCCAGTATATTACTGGTACTTTATTTTATCGACCCCGTAAGGATGAAAGGCAAAGTTAACCTTGGCGGGATTTGAACTCGGGACGTAACTATGCTAGAAAACATGGCGCCCAACCCTCTAGCGATACTGAATAATGATATATAATATATATATATACATAAACCCACTCGATATGCAAATTGGGCTACTCAGCCTTTAATATGCATAAGGAAAGTATATACTTTCGGACGTTCAATCATCTGGCAGGAAGGTATACGTTGCAGACGATAGCTAATAAGCTTGAAACTAGAACAGCGTTCCTTTATCAGTGTTGAACAAACGAGCAACAGTGGTTGCTAGACACTACGGCTTGATACGGGATGTTTGTTTACAAACACACCGAGCATTATAATAAATTTTCGGTGAATCCATACGTACATATACATATGTGTGCATGTATATATAAATATACATACAACTGTACGTCTGTATACATATATGTATGTACGTGTACATACTTATATATATATATATATATATATATATATATATATATATATATATATATATATATATATACATATTTATTTATATATAAAATATATTTATATGTGCGTGTGTGTGTATATCTTTATATTTTTATATTCTGTAATTATACATATCTATATCTGTATACATGCACGTACGTATATATGTACATCTAACTAAACACACACGTTACTTCCGCCTGTAAAAATCCGTATCTTCCTCTTCTTACACTCGTCTAAATTTCTATTTCTTCTTCGACGTTTTATTCTGTATAAAGGACTAAGGTCCGAAACGTTAAAACTGCTTCACAAGTTCCTACTGTATCAAGCGTTGAACTAATATATATTACCTTTGTATTGTATTGTTAGTCTGTTGTGCTTTTGCCCGTTGACATTGCACACACACGCACGCACACACACATACAAACACACACACACTCACACACACAGACAGACACACACACACACACACACACATACACACACACACATATATAGATAGATATAAACGTAAAAGAAACACAAACATAAAGACAATACCACGATCTGACAGCTGAAGAGCGGGAATTGTCCTTTTGTTTGTTTTTCTTTTACGTTTTCTAGATAATATTTATCAGACAGCACCTTTGTATATATATATATATAATTATGGGATAATAAGTTATCGTTAGAGGTAATACAGTTAGAGTATTCCGCGTCGTGGATAGTTTTAACGTACTTACTTGTACTTGTACTTGTGTTGATATTCACCCTGGACGGGTTGAGTCGGCTTCTTCCCTTGTCCTGACGGCATCCCGAACCATGGCAGCCCACGCACGACGGTCCCGGGCTATGTCACTGGAGATAGCGAGCCAGTGACGGTTCCATCGGCGCATGCCGACCAACTGCGGACCTGAGAGTTCGGAGACGTCCTCCTTGATCGTCCTTGCCCAGGTCTTCAGCTGCCCGCCAACGCGCTTGCGCCAGTTAGGGAGTGGAGGTGGGAGGCGGACATCGCGGATCAGCTCACCCTCCGGGCGCCGAGCTGCGTGAGCAAACCATCTCAAGCGCCGTTGCAGAAGCACTGAAGGAAGGGGTCGAAGAATCAAGCAAAGGCGAAGACTGGTGGTAGGTACCCGATCAACGCGCCGGCAGCGAAGATTGCGGGGGAGACAGTCATTATCGAAGACCTCCATCCCCCGTTGATCGACTACCCTCATAGGCCATGTTTCACAGCCATAGAGAAGGATAGTGCGAACGACGGCCTGGTAGATTCGCCCTTTGGTCTCCGAGGTGATCTCTCTTCTATCCCACAGACACCGCCGCAGGCGCCCAAAAGCGGATCTGGCAGCACCTATGCGACGCTTGACCTCGGCTGAGCCCTGTCTCGTTGGAACCACTGTCGAGCCCAGGTGAACGAAGGACTCCAACCCCTCCTCAACGTGGCAGGGTGTTGGCAACGGTTAGTGTCAGAACTATGCCGTCGGGAACTTCTGTTCCTCGTAGGGCCACCCAAGGCGGATTGATCTGGGACCCAGCGGTATTAGGGCCACAACCCGGCAAAAGAGGCTCTGGTGAAAATCCCAGTGGTTTCTTCTCCGGTAACCGACGGCTTCGAGTCGTTTCTGTCTCTGCGTCTGTAGAGAATCTGCGGAAAACAGGACGTTTTTTTCCCTCGTTCGGGATATGAACCTCTACCAATGGATCAAAAATCTGTACGTATTGACTCTCGAGCCTTTACTGAGGAAGTTGGAGTTGTTGCAGGGTATCCCCCTGGAACCAGGATTGAGCAAAGCGGTGACGGCCTACGCCGATGACGTAACAGTAATGGTATCGACCGACTCGGAGATCGAGGCGATCGGTACCTTACTGGAGGAGTACGAAAGGTTGTCAGGAGCGAAATTGAACCGAGAAAAATCCATCGGGCTGCAACTCGGAACGTGGAGAGGCAGACCGATGCCTCCTGACGGTGTCGTCGGACACTGGACGGAGGGCCCGGTAAAGTTGCTTGGGGTCTGGTTTGGACCGGACCTCCAGGTGGAAAAGAACTGGAACGAGGTTACGAACAAGGTGTTTGCACTAACCCAGAAATGGGCCAAGTGTAAGCTGTCCCTAAAAGGCCGGGCGGAGGTGGCGAACATTTACATAGCGTCCGTCACTTACTACGCCTGACTGTCGTGCCTTGCCCTAAGGAAACACTCACCACCATGGAACGCATGCTCTTCCAATTTCTTTGGAAGAAGCGCCCTCCTATGGTGAGAAGATCCATCTGCTGCCAACAACCTTCGAAAGGAGGGCTGGGGATGCCGTGGTTGATGATGCGTAGGCACGCATTAAGGCTACGGCACCTACAGGTATTCCTCACTGGTCAACCGGTGTGGGCTCCGTTCGTGAAACGAGCCTTTCCGAGACTGGTCTCGCCCACCGAGCTACAGTCCTGGGTCAAGCAAAGATCCGGAAAACTGGGAGACTGGCACACTGAGTGTGCTCAGGCGCTCAGGGCTCTCTGGCAAGCGGGCCAGGCCATCGGTGGAGAATCCACCTCATCATTCTATAGAGGGCTGGTGGCTAGCAGGGGC
>OZ024742.1:52366104-52398604 GCA_964016885.1 Eledone cirrhosa | reverse complement strand
TTGATAATAATACACTGTTTAGTACGTATAAAACGGAACAAAACAAATGATTAAAAGAATTTTATAGAAACTATCATACATATTGCAATGGCTGCAAAAAGATGATGTCGCCACCACATACCAGTAATTGATGCTGTCTGGTTGTTGTTCTACTGGCAGGGGAAGGGGGGGGGATTTATTTTCTGACTTGTGGCGTATATATTTGGTGGGTACGGCTGATTGTGGGAATATAATTTTTTTTAGTTTTGTTCAGTTCGTTTTATTGTTTAGAGATGTCTCCATTTTAGTTAAGGCAACTAACGGTCCCAATTACACACACACACACACACACACATATATAGTAGAGTGGCCCTTATTTTACAAATTTCTAAAAGTTTAGCTCCCACCCCCTTATCTTGTTTCAATTAACAATCTATGCAAAACCTTGGCTCAAGCGGAGTAATGCAAGGGGACTCTCATCGTACGTGAAATTCTCAACTTTTCGCCATTATTTCAGCTAAAAACTTTTTATCTCTTATATAATTTTCTTTTAAATTAAAAACTTGTTTAGTCTTATTCTTGGTATTAGAAGGATAAGTGACAATAAATATAATAGGGCAAGGCACTTTCAAAGCAGGGGACAGAGCGCAGGCATTTTCCGCTGTGGGAGCAGCAAAATTTTAACTCCTGGAAAATTAGCTATTGCTAAGGGCCACCCTAATATACATATATCCGTATGTGGTTGACAGCTGAGAGAGATGAGTATTCGGTATTGAGTAATATATATATATACATATATACATATATAAATATATATATATATGTATATATATATATATATTAAGACAGGGGGGAAGAAAAAATGGCTTCACTTGTGCTTTCAAACATCCCGAATTAAGTCGTACAGTGTCTAGCAACCATCGTTGATCATTTGTTCAACACTGACAAACTGACAAAGGAACGCTGTACTAGTTTCAAGCTTATGAGCTATCGTCAGCAACGTATACCTTCCTGCCAGATGGTTGAACGTCTGAAAGTATATACTTTCCTTATGCATATTAACGGCTGAGCAGCCTAATTTGCATATCGAGTGAGTTAATCGAACGGGGTACCGAAAACGATAAACGGAAAAATGAAACGAAATTTCATTTCTATCTCTTAGTACGGCTGTTACTTAAATATAAGTATGTATACGTACATACATATATGTATACAGACGTACAGTAGTATGTATATATATATATATACATACATGCACACATTTATATATGTACGTATGGATCCACCGAACATTTATTATAATGCCCGGTGTGTTTGTAAACAAACATCCTGAATTAAGCCGTACAGTGTCTAGCAACAATCGTTGCTCATTTGTTCAACACTGACAAAGGAACGCTGTGCTAGTCACGCTTATTAGCTATCGTCAGCAACGTATACCTTCCTGCCAGATGGTTGAACGTCTGAAAGTATATACTTTCCTTATGCATATTAACGGCTGAGCAGCCTAATTTGCATATCGAGTGAGTTAATCAGCCAGGGTACCGAAAATGATAAACGGAAAAAATGAAACGAAATTTCATTTCTCACTCTTAGTACGGCTGTTACTTAAATATAAGTATGTATACGTACACACATATATGTATACAGACGTACAGTAGTATGTATATATATATACATACATACATGCAGTAGTATGTATATATATATATATATATATACGTACAGTAGTATATATACGTAGTATACAGTAGTATGTATAAATATATACATACATGCACACATATATATATGTACACTGGGCATTATAATAAAAGTTCGGTGAATCCATACGTACATATATATATATGTGTGCATGTATATATATATATATATATATATATATATATATACATACTACTGTACGTCTGTATACATATATGTATGTACCTATACATACTTATATTTAAGTAACTGCCGTACTAAGTGTGAGAAATGAAATTTCGTTTCATTTTTCAGTTTAACTTTTTCTCTACCCCGGCCGATTAAGTCACTCGATATGCAAATTAGGCTGCTCAGCCGTCAATATGCATAAGGAAATTATATACTTTCAGACGTTCAATCATCTGGCAGGAAGGTATACGTTGCTGACGATAGCTAATAAGCTTGAAACTAGTACAGCGTTCCTTTGTCAGTGTTGAACAAATGAGCAACGATGGTTGCTAGACACTGTACGGCTTAATTCGGGATATTTGTTTACAGACACACCGAGCATTATAATAAATGTTCGGTGAATCCATACGTACATATATATATGTGTGCATGTATGTATATATATACATTCTACTGTACGTCTGTATACATATATGTATGTACGTATACATACTTATATTTAAGTAACAGCCGTACTAAGAGTGAGAAATGAAATTTCGTTTCATTTTTTCTGTTTATATATATATATATATATATATATATATATATATATGATATGTATACATATACTTTCCTTACTATCCTTTCTCTCATATTTCTCCTTGCTCCCCTTTTCTCATTGCATTTCCATATAGTACATAGATACAAAGAGAAAGGGAGGGCAAGGATGCAAGGAGAGCAAGAATAGCAAAGCGAAAAGGAGAGTAATGAGAGCAAAGAGAACAGGCGAGCAAGTAGAACAATGAGAAAACAAGTTATGCTGGAAGCAGACAAAGGTGAAAAAAAATCAACAGAAGAGGTACATTCTGCCCCAAAATGACTTTTCTTCTTTTATAAACATCGAGGTTTCGTCATTTTTCTTCACGGGATTTTCCATCAGCACCGATTTCCTCAGCAATAACTCTTCAACATGGAAGGATGATCATGGTTACAAAAGTGGTCTTGAAAAACTTGAGAAGACAGTTGTCTGAATGATGTTTCAGAAAGAGGTGTCAAACTCATTCAGGATTACAATAACATTCTCACAAAAGATGAAAATGGGAAACAATTTGTTTTACAGATCGTTACCGAAAACTTTAAAACATTCCCAACTGCCACTAAATCCTCTCTTATGCAAAAATAATGTTCAATATTCAGTGTTCAGTGTTCACATTATGTTTTTGATTCTATAGAAATTATTGTTGTAAATAAAAATGCATTTCTCTTATAGAAGTTGTGTGCTTTATTAAGAAAACCTAATATTACTTAAGTTTTTCATGTTATTTAAAGAATTTTACAAATTAACTAATGGTAAATTTGATTCAGAACGTTTTTAAACATTTCCTGGGGTTGCCTGGATGTGTCCACATAAATTTCTCTAAGAAGAAGAAAGAAAATGGTCACTTTTGAACAGAAATAATGGTTGTGTATATATGTTCGAAATTCAAAGCGTTTGAGGTTCGCCTACAAGTTGTCCGATTGAGCTGAAATTATGCACACCCCGTGTTTCTGTTACTTAAAAGAGGATTAAGGGGAACAGTAAAATTTTAACTTTCGTAAAATTACCTATTGTTCACCGAACATTTATTATACTGCCCAGTGTACATATATATATGTGTGCATATATATATATATATACGTGGGAAAGTAAAAAGTAAAAAATCGGAGAATAGACCGTTAAAACATGTTTATTTAAAATATCACCTACGTACGTTTCGCCCAGTTGGGCTTCTCAAGGGCATAAATAATCACAAGTGTTCCTTATATTCCTCGGAAAGAATTTTTGGGGTTAAATCCACATCAAGGTTCATTGCTCGCAAAAATATCTTGTTTTGATTTTGCAGCAGGTCAAGGGAGGTAACTCTGGCCGGTGTTAGGGCAGTCTTTCCCGGACAATTTTTTTTTTTTTTTTTTGCCGCATCCGTTTGTCTGAGGCTGGGTCTGGTATGCAAGGATTGTTTCCTGGGTGTTATTTTGCAGCGCCTGCCCGCCGGGGTGTTAAGACTTGTTGCAGGGAGATCCAGTGTACTATTTCACTCTTCATCCTTAACCCATCTGAAGAAGGATATTTTTAAGCGATGTGTACAACTTATCGCTGTTTCAGCTCTGCTGTTGATGAGCTCGTGGGGTGCAGTTATGATGTGGTAGAGCTCCATGAGGCAAAGATCGCATTTCCTCTTGAAGTTGTACGGTGCAGCCCTGCCGACAATCTCCCAGTGCGTGGAGAAGCTGATGTTTAAGTCCTTTAGTGATGTGATGTAGTCCGCAAGCGAAGTGGAGTGCCTAAGTTTTCTATTTGTGAAAGAGTGGAGATGTGTTCGAAACCTAATTTTGAACGGGCCGGAGGTGGCCCCTATATAATGTTTAACGCTATTGTGGCTAGTAATAGTGCATCTATATATAACCCTATCAGTCAAGCAGTATCCTCTAAGGGGGCAGCGTCCTCTGTCGCGGCAGTTGCAATTTCTGTCGCGGTTCCGTCTATTTCCCACGGTAAGGCTATCATTGTTGCTGCCTACGTTGTTACCTACGCTACCGCAGCTGTTGTTAGCACAATTACAACCCACATCACGCGGGGTGGTGCGATTGTTATTCTGCACGTCATGTTCTGCATGTTAACCAGTCATTTCGCGGTCATTCTGGTTGCGTCTGCGGATGCCGTTGCCAACACTATTGGATGCTGCCAGGGAGTTGTTAAGGCCGATATAGTTATTGTCAGGTGTAGGTGCGTCTGTGTCGAGGTGCTGTGTCTTGGTGATCTTACTGTGGTTCGTTGTTCCTATGATGTCTGCTAGGTTAGGAGTAGTAGAGAAGGATATTTTTATATTGTTCCTATTAAGAATTTTTCTATACCTATGGTTGGGCGGGAAGTTCTTCTCTAAGGCTTCGAAGAACATCCGGGGTATGTTGGAGGCCACACTCCGAGAGTAGGGGGGTGGGGTGGAACCATAGGACGTTACGGTGGCGATTACGTGTCCTTGTACTTTTGCTACGGGTAGTTCCATCTAAGTGACCGCTCTTATGTGTGTTAATGCGCAGTCGCCCGTTCGGTGCCCCTTACATATATATATATATATATATATATATATATATATATATATATATATATATATATATATATGTGTGTGTGTATAAATATATATAAGAAAATGAGGGTCGTTTTAATAAAAAAACGATATGTCCTACTACACGGGGGAAAGCATAAGCAAAAGAAATCGAAAATGTAACTGGAATCTTTTTAAGAATATCTATTTATTTCCTTTACCGGTTTCACAGTTCTAATGCTTTTCAAAAGTAAAATTGAGATGGATGATTTGTGGTTTGTCTCGCATTTGGTTCGTGTTCAAATGTTCTCTCTGTTTTATGTGGAAAGAGCGGCTCGATTTGCTGCTTAATTTGGTTGGTTGGTTGATGACTGTCACATGATTGGCCATATAATATAGGTGCCAGAAAAGGATGGTCTGACATAGAAAGTTTTGTGCCAACAAAAGATAATGGTCAGGAAATGGGAGGGGGTAAATAGTTCTGGTTCAGTCAGTAAGGCTGATGTCGTGCTGAGTTGTCAAAATTCAAACTTTCTATTGAAATAAATTGAATGTTTGTGTCGATAGTGGTAGTGGCAGGGTAGTAAAGAGAAATATATATTTTTAGTTGTGTGTGTAGCAAAGCGGTTTATGGTCTTTATAATAGAAATGAAAATGATTCCATTGGTAGAAGTGGAGAAGGGTGTTATGTGTGTGTGGGAGTGTGTGTGAGTGTGTGTGTATGCATGTATGTGTGTGGATTGTTAGCATGTTATTGTGTTAACTTAACGTATATTAAACTATATTTAATGCGGGTGTATATTTTTGAATGACCATACTTTCCTTATTTATTCATATTTGGTCTGTTGTATTGTCAGTGCGAAGATAAAATGGGAACTCTTGGAATTTGGGTGTTTTATTGTTTGCACATATGTCTAGATGTTCACTGAGTAGTATCTATCTCGTGGTAGGGTCTCGTAATTGTTGGCGATGATTTGTCATTCTGTTTCTGAGGGTGGGTTTAGTTTGCCCTATAAAATCTTTATTACACCCTTTACATTTAATGGCATCAAGTAAATTTTTTGATGAGCAAGTGAAATGATTTTTTACAACAAAATTTTGTCCTGATTGAAATGTATACATTGTGCCTTCAATGAGTTGAGTGCAAGTTCCGCAATTAGAGCGACCGTATTTTTTGTCAGTTGGTTTTTGGTTTTTGGTGGACAATTCGTCATTGGTGACTAATATTTTTACTGATTTAGGTTGTCTTTTGCTTTAGATTATTTTGTGTACTTTCGTATTCCTTGGGTTGTGTTGAGATATATTATTGAATATTGAACGTACTTTGAATTTGTTTCAGTTTTCGTAATACTTCAATGTCTATTGCTTTAGCCTTTTCTTTTCCATTATCTATTAATAACGTCTTAAATACTGTCTTTCGAGCAGAAACTTTTAAAATCTTGGAGTCTTTTATTCCGCGTTTCATAACTGGAGACAATTGTTCAAATTCCTCTTGCTAGATTAAAAGGGATGTTCGTCGTCGTGTGCTTTGGATGGCTGCAGGTGAATAGCAGGTATTGTTTGAAATCTGTTGGTTTGTAGTAGATGTCAGTTTCAATATTTGTGTCTTTTTATGATTAAGATGTCTAGAAATGGGAGTTGGTCTTGACTGTATTCCACTGTGAATTGTATATGGTTATTGATGCAGTTAATTAAAATGTTTAAGTTCATTTAGGTGGTCGTGTGTGTGAGAAACATATTTGTGGAAGTTCAAACCGTATTTTAATTTGGAATGTTCATATATCTGACCTTCCAAGTATGCCATAAAGTAAGTTGGAGCGACGTTTGTATCCATCGCAGTCCCCGATATTTGTTTGTAAGTGTTGCCATCGTAATCAAAAATGTTGTTTTGTAAAATGAATTTGAATCCATCGGTGATGACGGTTTTTTATTATTCTTTCCAGGATCTCACTAAGGTTTTTTTTTTAGCCAGAATCCTATTGCTTCTTGTCCGTATTGGTGTGGGATCGTCGTGTAGAGGTTCACTACATCGAAAGATACAATAATAGTGTCGTTGTTGACACATTTCAGGAGGTGGTTTAAGAGGTCTAGGTCGTCTCTTACAAGGCTTGGTATGTGTTTGAGAATTGGTTTTAGTAGTATGTCTTTAAATTTGCCTAGTCTGTGTTTCATAGTGTGGGCCCGCTACAATTAGTCTTAATTTAAGGTCAGTGGAGCGTTGTATGTTTACGAAGGTTGGGGTGAATTCTTTACAGGTCTCATTAATTGTTTTGCATTTGTGGATATTCGGAAGTCCATAAAGATTGCTGGTTTTGCATTCAAAATGTAATTGCGTTCCTTTTTAGTTAAGCCTTTCTGGTATTGACAAATGAATGCATTTAATCTGGTCATCGATTCTGATTTCTGGTAGTTGTTTACCCGTTAATAGTAGCAAGTGTCTTGTAAGAGATAGAATATGGAGTTTTATTTTAATGTTCAGCACCCATAATGACGACAGTGCTTCCTTATCCGCTTCCTTAATTATAATGTCAGTATTTCTTTTTAATTCATGGATAATCTTCCATTCTCTTCGACTCTTGTTGGGTTTGGGCTTAGATTATGGTAGTTCATGGTATGGGAAAGTTGATATGTTGTCACAAAATTTTTCCAAACCTCTATTCCTGCCCTTTTGGGGATTGTAGCTGCTTTTATTCCGTACAATTGATTCATGGCTAATCTCTTTGTCAAAACATTCCTCTGTTAGACGTGATTTTCTACAGAAGTGTGAAATATTGTCTTTATCTCATTGAGGTTAGGGTATCGTGGTGTTGGTGTGAATTTCAGTCATATATATATATCACACATCTCGGAAGTTGTTGTTTTGCTAATTTCCAATAGCTGAAATACGATTCTCGCTAATTTATATTTATATATATATATAAGTATGAACACGTAAACACAGATATATATTTATCTACACACACACGCACAAACATTCCCCCCCCCCACATATATATATATATACATACACACATACATACGTATGGGTTATATGGAACATTAATAATAATGTTCCATTCGTTTATAAACAAACCGCCCGATTTGAAGCTGTTCCGTGCCGGTGATCGATCGTCACCTGTTTTTTCAACACTGGCTTCGAGTAACAATCAACATGTTTCTGGGTCATTACCCTTCAGCAGGACTGTATACCTCTGCCAATCTGTTGAACGGTTGAAAATATATATTATTTTCTTAAGCACACATTGACTGAGTAGCCTCATTTGCATACCGAGCCAGTTACGGCAGGCCTTGCCAGTGTGTGTGTCTACATGTGCATACCTACATTTATATATCAGGAGTGCTAGGGCGAGAAACAAAATTCTAATTCTATTATATATATGTGTGTATACATTAAAAACAACAGAAAACCGGACTGGAGATTTCTTTGAAATGTGTATCCTGCGAAAACACTATACAGAATTTGTTATATAAGAAGACAGGATTACGGCGAACAGAGAATAGAAAATAAAGGACAGATTCGATTAAGGAGCGACCTGCCAATTCGGTGTTATTGTAACGACAAACCATCACCGAAATCATAGAACAGAATATGCATTGAGTTTCTGTTCATTCTCGGTGATTAAATATCTCACATGGATGAACTAAAACTGCGATGCTAATGTTAGTGTGCTTCTATTTCTTTATATAAGAATATATTTTTGTGAATCTATTGAAGAAGAATGCATATGTAATTCAAATCTGAAAAAAACAAAAAAATATTAACACACGAAATTATATTGATGAATATATTCATAGACATAATTATATACACACAAAAATACTCTACACATACGTTCACATTTTCACACTATTATTGTGTTGTCATCAGATACAGATACATGCTCATATAGATTCGTACATTCGTATAAATTGATAGAACTGTTAGTAGAGTTTACGACATATGGAACAGTCTAGACATATTCAATTATGTGGAGAGATTTATATAGAAGTAAATATACAGAGGGACAATTCTATAGACTAAATTAACTTAAACATTAACTTAAAGAGTAAAATGCCATTTATGTTGATTTATACACTTTATCAAAATAGGAAAACTTTGAAATGAGATTAAAAATCTTAAAGGCAGCTGTTTGTATCCCTGCTATTTTTGCTATTGTGAAGAGATAGTAGTATATGCCATTACTAGAAGCCATATACATTGTCCACGAAATGTCTGTCAACAGCTTAACGTTTCGAGATAATGTTTCAATGAAATCTATTCTGTTTATGACTTTATTTTATATCGTGCTTTGGAGAAAACGCAATACCAGTGCATACATAAAAAAACACATATACATGCACACCCACGCACGTACATATATGCACACCCACGCACGTATGATGGCTGCAAACTCTGCTAAGATTATTGCAATCACTTGTTAGATTCAGATGTGTGACGCTCGGATATAGCTTTTCAAGCCTGCTGGAGACTTGCACTCCTTCGCATATTGACGACAACT
This sequence comes from Eledone cirrhosa, assembly GCA_964016885.1. NCBI lineage: Eukaryota > Metazoa > Mollusca > Cephalopoda > Octopoda > Eledonidae > Eledone > Eledone cirrhosa. Next base: position 52,389,195 of record OZ024742.1, on the reverse strand, counting down.
ATGGATCTCCCTGGCCTCAGATCTGGTATCAGCTTGCTCGTTGAACCTTCAGAATACCACAAAGATCATAGTTCCCTGGTTCTCTCTGAACATGGCTGCACACAAATCTTTACACAATCCTTGTGTCCTTTGCACAATCCTTGAATCTCGCCATACAAAAGTTGTTTCGGAATTCGATCATCCTCTATTCTGCAGAGGTGTCCAGCCCATCGCAAACGTCGTTGGTGGAGGATACTCTCAATTCTCCGACACGCACTTCTCCCAAGGACCTCAACATCACTCACATGCATCTGCCACTTGATACCGAGCATCTTTCTGAGACACTGCTGGTGAAATCGTTCCAGTCTTTGGATATGCCGTTTGTAGGCAACATATGTGACACGCACATACAGCAATGCTGACAGTACACATGCGGCATACACTCTCACCTTGGTTTTCATTGTGATTCCTCACCTGCACCAAAGACGGTCGCTGAGCCTTCCAAATGACTCACTTGCTTTACTAACTCACAGACCAACTTCTGTAGCCAGACAGCAGATCACATTCAGAGTACTCCCCAAATACACAAATCTGTCAGCAACCTTCAGCTTTTGACCGTATTCATATATGGAGGGTTCATAGAAAACTTTATCCGGAGCAGGTTGGTACATGACGACAGTCTTCTTCAGACCGATTATCAGTCCCAAAGCACTGCACGCATTGGAAGAAGAATCCACAAGGTGTTGCATATCACTCTGGGAGTGTACAAAGATCTTCATACAGAAATTCTCTGATCAAGGTACTCATTACCTTAGTGTTGGCAGTGAGACACCTGAGGTTGAACAGCCTGCCGGAAGTGCGATATCTGAAATAGATACCGTGTTGACAATCCTTGAAGGCCATGAAGAAGACCATTGCGAAATACAAGGAAAATAAAGTTGGTGCAGGTATATCTCCTTGCTTGACACCATTTTCAACCGAGATTGGATCAGACAGTTTACCTCCGATATTTACCCAGCTTACATGTCATCATGGAAGAGCTTGTTCACAAACGTTTCAGGACAGCCCAATCTCTCCAAAGTAAAGCCGTCCGATTTACGGTGTCAAATACCATGGTCAGATCGACAAAAACTTGGTATAAGTCCATGATCTGCTCAATGCATTTCTCTTGAAGTTGTTTAGCCGAGAAGACCATGTCAAGAGGGCTTTTGCCATTCCTAAAGCCACGTTGGGACTCAGGAAGTACCTCAACAGCAATGTGCTGTATCAATCGGTCCAATAATATCCTGCACAAGATATTCCCAGTCACAGATAGCAGTGAAATACCTCTGTAGCTGCTACAGTCATCTTTGGCTCCCTTTCATTTGTAAAGTACCACTATCAATGCCTTCTTTTCAGTCCTGCGGTACATCGTCTTCATTCGAAACATTCACAAAGATATCAATGAGATCTTGGCACTTAGTCCATCCATTTCAGGTGACTTGTCGCTGTTTAATTTTGCAATAGCCTCCGCCACCTCATCAAATGAAGGAGGATCAGCCTTTGCCCGCTTTGTAGGTCTGGATGAAATCGACCGGATAAACTCATTATCGATTCCTGATGGTCTGTTGAGGAGCTCATCAAAGTGGTCATGCCACCTGATCAGGATTTCCTTGAGATCTCTGAGCAGTTTCTTGCCGTCCTTGGAGCGAATTGGTGATATTTGTGGACCGGTTGGACCATGTCCCCCCCGGGCAAATTGTATAAGAGCTTTGTATCATGTCCATCTGAGGCTTTCTGGATTTTATCAGCCTTTTTTCTCCAGCAGGTATCTTGCATAGATCTCAATTGATGTTGCACACGTGATATCATCTGTTTGAAAATCATGTCAATCATGTCAGAACGTGCCTCACTGCATCATTTTCATGGAACCGATCATTATGTCTTCTATTGATATGACCTAAAATTCCAGTACTGACATCATAGACGGTTTTCTTCAATTTTTCCCACGTGTTTCCACATTCCATCAACTCAAGAGACTTCGACAGCTCATCTCTGACTTAATCTGTCTTCAGACGAGCCACGTTTCGTCATTTTGGAAGTGCAACCTTCTTCCCCCTAACTTTGAGCTTCACAACAAATTGAAACTTGGCACGCACCATACGATGATCAGTCCAACAGTCCGTGCCTCTCAATACATGAACCAATGTCATATCCCTGAAATTGCGTTTCCTCGTTAAAACAAAGTCAAAAGGTACCACCTATTGGAACCTGGATGCATTCAAATTGTCTTATATTTGTCTTTCTGTTGAAAGAGCGTGTTCCCAACAACAAGGTCCATTTCAGCGCACATTTGCAACAGAAGTAGGCCATTGTTATTGTACATTCCCACTTATGCTTACCTATCACTCCTCAAGCTTCCCAGTCATTACCAACACGCGCATGAAAATCACCAAGGATGATAATCTTGTCTGCATAAGGTATACTATGTATGACATCTTTGAGAGACATGTAGAAAGCTAGTTTTTCATCATCCCTAGCACACATGGTAGGAGCGTACACACCAACCAGAATCACAAAGTGGTTTTGAATCAGAGGGACTCTCATGGACATTATCCGATCATTGAATTCATAGGGGAGATTTTCCAGCTTTGAAACGATTCCATTCCTGATAGCAAATGCGACCCCTGTCTCTCTCTTACAACCCTCTGCTCTACCACTCCAATAGAAGGTATATCCTCCCTTCTGTTCTTTGAATTGACCCTCACCAGCTAATCTCGTTTCTGAAAGTGTTATAGCGATTGAGTTCCCTTGACACCAAAACAGTTCTTCTTTCAGGGCAAGTTTCACTGGATTGGGAATCAAGTAAATTTCTTACATTCCAGCATCCAATATTCAGAGGTTTGAACCTCTTGGCAGTTGCAGAATGACGACCAGGCCCATGCTACGGTACCATGGGACACCTGCCGGACCAGACTCGTTCAGAATAAGTTCCAGAACTCTTACTGCCATTGACGTCAAGGTCATCCTTTGTCATCATAGCGTTTGGTGCACCTTTAGGCTACAGCCAGTCACACGAACCTGTAACAGATCCTGAACAAGTAATGCCTGTGATTTGAAAGTTTTTTAAGTGGGGAAAGACCTTGCACTCGACCAATCCCACTCTCTGAGCATCGAAAACACTACACTAAAAGGATAACTGGTCAACACCATCGGATGCTTCCGAAGCCGTAGGTTTATTTTTCCGGGTCTTGAACATCATCCCACTGAGTTTCCAAATATCCCCTCCTCACCAAACAAGCTTAGTGGGGTTGCCGGTTTATTCGCCGATGACCTGTCCATGAGACAGGTTGTACTGGGTTACATGTTACCAGTAACACTCGCCAGCGACCTCACACATACATACGTACATACATACATAAACAATTTATGCATACATACCTACGTGCATACACACTTGCATACAGATACTCATATATACATATATACATATGTGCATACATTCATTCATGCATACATATAAACATACACAGACATAGACACATACACACGTGCATACATACGTACTCACAAACATACCTACAATTACAACAAGCACCATGTTATAAATATCCATGATATGAAAATACTAATGAATATAAACAATATTGGCAAAATATATGTATTTAGATGATGTTATATTCCTAGGTAAGACTAGTTAGATAATTATTCAAGCTAGTACTCAATACCTAAGGAAAGTAGGAGTGTATATATTTCTAACTAACCATCGAAATGGTTTAAGCTTGAACTCCGGGCTCCTCCTTATATAGTCGATAGATAAATAGATAGGTAGCTAATTCGATAGATAGATGGATAAAATGATTGATAGCTAGATGAATAGGTAAATAGTTACTTATCTATCTATCCATCTAGCACCCCCCTCTCTCTCTCTCTCTCTCTCTCTCTCGCTATATATATATATATATATATATATAGAGAGAGAGAGAGAGAGAGAGAGCGAGAGAGAGAGAGAGAGAAATAGACATGTACATTGATAAACAGAAACTGTGTTTACACTGACAGTATATGACGAACTTTGAATATAAATAGAAATTATGTTAAATGTTAAAAACAACTAGCTAGCAGGAAATAAAACAATTAATATATAAGTGAAGTAGCTACACAAATAGACAGATGGATAGGTAAATGGATGTTAAGTAGATAAGTATAAAAATGCAAATGTGAAGGGATTAAAGTTAGAATGAACACAGTGGTAAAGATTTTATCTTTATTTATCGAAGGTAAAATTGCTTTTTTATGCAGGAAACTTGGTAGAATTTTTATCTACAAAACCAACTTATCATTTAGCAGATGTGCTGATACTAAGATAATTTACAGATGATTATTGCAAACATAGTTACTCTTTTCTTAAAATTATTTATTAGTTTTATTTTGGTGACAATATCCTTTCACCTTTGTAAACCTATGACTTATAATAACTTGAAATATTAAATTATGATATCCATGCATGATATCAGAGCAAACCGTTCTGAATTAATGAGAAGATTTTCCGAAGAAAGTTTATAATCACTATTTATTGAATAATATTTAGCAAACATTTAGAATAATGCATCGTTTGATCAATGCACAGCTGTAGCACATTGTCTACTGAATTATGAGCAAGTATTAACTATAAATTGAATTACGACGTACGCTCAACTTTGTTTTCTTTCCACTATATTCAACAGTTATCATAAAAGATATACAAAGCTCATGATTATGATAATATAATTTGTACGAGGAAGCTTGGTAAAATATGCCTCAGTTTCAAAGTTTACATCTTCCGTAATTATTAGTTTCGCAGTTACTTTCCAACTCACTCCATAAATAAAGAACATCTACAGCATTTACACAAAAAGCATCTTATGAACATCTACATTTTATGTATGCAAATATATTTAATATTGTATTAAAAAGATATATATGCAACTAAATGAGATTATAAGGTCCCATTAACATGGCTTAATGCAAATCAATCTTTACAAGACAACTACTTTATTATACTTTGTTGTTTTTTTAAGTTATGTAATATGAATTCGGTGAATTGACAGTAAAATTAATGATTTGCAGTATTTGTTCCGCCCTTCGGCTCTCTCCGAGTTCAACTTCCGCAGCAACCAGCTTTGTCTTTCATCCTTTTAAGGTCGATAAAATGTACTAGTCTAGAATTGGGGTAGATTTCTTTTTTGTATACCTATGTCTCACTTCCTCCTCTCTCATCCTCATTCGCAAGAAGAAATTGGCTGTGCTCAAGCATTGAGTTAACTTGATACTCGAAGTTTCTTCAACCCTCAGTGGAGTGGAGTTCACATGAACCATTGTAAATTTATCCAGGCTTCCTCACATAAGATTGTTTGAAGAGAACCTACATTACGTCATCCTTTTGTTCCAGCGGTATCAGAGAGAAAAGCAATCTACAATTGTTTCCAGGTTATTGCCCCTGGAACAAAAGACTCATGCGGCTGTTTGCTTGCAAACGAATCGGATATTAATAATAATATTATAACAAAATTATTATTATTCCCTTACGAATACATTACGTATCCGCTAGGTTAGAGAGAAAACAAAATTTATTATTAATTTTCAGCAAGGCCAGCCGTAAATTCGCTCGGTATGCAAATTAGGCTAATCAGCCGATGTATACTTTAGAGAATACTATATATCCTCAAGAGTTCCAGTGTGTAACAGAACCGAGAGAAATACACAATCTTGATAAGGGGCAATATCCACGAATCAATTGTAGATTGTTTTTCTCTCTGCTCCCGCTGGAACAAAAGGATCGCGTTAGTTGTCTAGAACACATATAGCATTATGAGGCTGCTTGCTTGCAGATGAATCGAGTAATAAAAATATTATCATATACTATTATTATTCACTCACGAATGCATATGTATATATATATATATACCTCTCTCTCTCTCTCTCTCTTTCTCTCTCTCTCTCTATTTATCTCTCTCTCTGTCTCTAAATATATATATATATATATATATATATATATATATATATAGTTACAGTTTGTTTATAAACCAAAGAATAAAAGAGTTCAAGGTATTTAATAACTGACAATTGTTTCTTACCACCGTTATGCTACATAGAGCAAATCATTTTATTTAACAATTTGACATTAGTGAGTATAGACCGTGGGTATCAACAGAGCTTAATTAAAATACTAATATAAGTTACCCTGGAAAAAGAATAGAACAGATAATATTTGCCGAGAATATGTAAGTGACATAGTCACTACTTTCAAACTCATAGCGAATAGTCTTCTAAATGTTTTAAATTAAACATACGGTATATTGCCAAATATACTATACATACATTCATGTACACATCGCTATTTCAGAGCACCAATATATATATATATATACGTGTGTATAATGGTAGCTATGGTGCTTCCATAGGTGGTATGCCAAAATTAGAACTCAATATTCATACAGAGCAGAGTGTGAATAGTATAAAAAAACGAAAAATCAGTGATGCATCTAGACTCAGTTTATGGCGTGTTACAATTCTTTCGCCGGCAGGTACCTCGAGATATGATCACTGTATGGATCGGGCTGATTCTACGGCTGCAGGTTTCTTCGGACACATGTAATTCGTTCGGAGAAAATTTGCTCCGAACGAATTGCGTGTGTCCGAAAGGAACCCGCAGCCGTAGAATCAACCAGATCCATACAGTGATCATATCTCGAGGTATATCCCGGCGAAAGAACTGTAACACGCAATAAACTGAGTCTAGATGCATCACTGACTTTTCGTTTTCTTTATATTATACATATATATGAATGTATGTATCATATATTTAGCAATATACCGTAGGTTTAATTAAAAACATTTAGAAGACCATACGCTATCAGTTTTACAGTAGTGACTATGTCACTTACTTCTTCTCGGCGAAAGAAGGGAGAGAAGCTGACAGGCTGTTTCACGCTGGTTGGCGTTCATCAGAGCCACGCATCCTCCTGCTTCCGCCGAATATTATAGAAGCTGGATTCTTATAGAATTCCAGTAATTATCAGGAGCTGATTATACAGAGCGAGTACTGGTCCAGCAAAAATTAGATATTAGGATTGATGCTCTGAAATAGTGATGTATACATGAATGTATGTATTTAAACATACGGTATGTTGCCAAATAAACTATACATACATTCATGTATACAACGCTAATTATTTCATTTACCAGTGGTTTCTTGAAAGCGACCAAAATTGCTTTCATTCATCAGAATGAAAAAATCCTGGTGTCTTTATTGACAGTGGATTTGAAAAACAACAATATAACAGATAAGAAAATAAGGCTGGAGGAAAAAAAAGGGGGAGGAATAATAAATAAGAATATATAACAACATACACGTACACACGCACACACACTCACATATATACACATATATACATATACATATATACACGCGTATATACACATATATGCATGCATAAATATATATATATATATCCATACATCAATACACCAGGACACATATATATATATATAAATATATATATATATATATACATATATATATATACATGCACGCACGCACATACATATATATATACATATATATATGGTGGCTGCCAACTCGTTTTCGAGTACGGCACTACTTTATATCCATGTAGGAGAACCCCTACCGATGCGCTGAACGAGTGTGGCTTTTTAGTCCAGCCAGCGACTTGAAAACTCTGGTACAAACACTACACTTGTGACAATTATTGACACATAGTGCCGGGCCATGGTACCATGTGACGACAAGTGCAGAGAGATCTCCAGATATAAAGCAATGCCTGTGCCGTGAAGCAAGATGATATTTACCAAAAAGAACAAGTCAACATCATTGGATACCATTAGAGTTGCAGGTGTTATATCAGAGTTTTCCTTTTCCTAGAATTCTGCCTTGACAAAAGCTAAGGGGTCATCTCTCCCGGTGATTTTGGATGGCCATTGACTCTTACGAGCTCCTTTGCCTTTGACAAGTTTTGTTTTTAGTCCTGCAGGATGTCCAAAGTCACCATCCTCACCAAGAAACCTTGGTGGGGTTGCCAGTTTAGTCGCCAACGAGCCGACCATGGGACAGGTTGTACTGGAATACATGTTACCAGTAGCACCAACTGGTGACCTGACATATATATATATATATATATATATATATATATATATATATATATATATATATATATATATATATATATATACATACACATACATACATACATACATACATACACACATACATACACACATATATACACACATGCATCCGTACTCACATATAAAAGGATACATATGCACACACACAAATAAGAATAAATAATCATAATAGGCCGTCACATACAAATAAGCAAATAAAAAATAAGGATTAAGAAAATAAAAAATAAAAAATATTATTAAGTTGACAGCGATACAAGACGGCAAAATTTAAAATAAAAAAAAAATAAAAAAAAAATTTAAAATAAAACATTTTATAAATTTTCAAATTTTGCCGTCTTGTATCGCTGTCAACTTAATAATATTTTTTATTTTTTATTTTCTTAATCCTTATTTTTTATTTGCTTATTTGTATGTGACGGCCTATTATAATTATTTATTCTTATTTGTGTGTGTGTGCATATGTATCCTTTTATATGTGAGTACGTATGCATGTGTGTATATATGTGTGTATGTATGTGTGTGTATGTATGTATGTGTATGTATATATATATATATATATATATATATATTGTTATACTTTGGGAAGGTCATGTTGCCAATAAGAAACACACGCACCAGTTGTTTTCACTTCAATTTATTATATATTTATAAATTTATCAATTTACAAATCTACAAACTTATAAATTTCTGTTTGGTTGGTTGGTTCCACAACCAGATAGTTGTTTATATATAGTCATAGTCCTTTCGTCACACACTCTGTGACCTCTTCAGTGACTGGGGATTCCTTTCTTTGTTTCTGTGCCTTTCCTTTCTTCTGTCCTACGCCATTTTGTTTCATTATTGGCAACATGACCCTCCCAAAGTATAACAACATCGGTTTCAACACACGATTTCAGATAAAGAATCTTGCTAAACAAATTCAGAAACGAAATATATATATATATATATGTATATATATATATGTATGTGTGTGCATGTATATATATATGTATATATATATGTGTTGGTGTATTTATGTATGGATATATATATATTTATCCATGCATGTGTGTGTATATGTGTCTCTGTGTATATATATGTGTATATACGCGTGTATATATGTATATATATATGTATATATGTGTGTATATGTGAGTGTGTGTGCGTGTGTGTTGTTATATATTCTTATTTATTATTCCCCCCCCCTCCTTTTATTTTCCTCCAGCCTCACTTTCATATCCGTTATATTTTTGATTTTCAAATCCACTGTCAATAAAGACACCAGGATTTTTTCATTCTGATGAATGAAAGCAATTTTGGTTGCTTTTCAGAAACCACTGGTAAATGAAAATAATTATCTTATGTTTTTATTACATAACTACATATATATATATATCATGATAAAGGTTTACAGTTAGAAATATAGTTTTAAAAACCCTGTAGTCAGAAAACTATCATAATCAGAAAAACAATAGTGTTGTGTTTCTAAGAATGAATTGGGGTTTATAGTTATATAACTGTTGGATTACTTCAGATAAATCTGAATATTGCTTTGTTAAAACTTTATATATTCAAATTCATTTTAGGAAAACTTTTAATACAAATGACACCATTATTTGATGTTATTAAATGCTTGAACTCTTAAATTCTTTGGTTTGTAAACAATCTCTATGTCAGCTCTGCATGTGGATATTTCAACTTAGAGTTCTTACAAAAATTGTAAGGAAATGCGGAGTTTTCCAAAACATTTCTTTTGGTTTCAAGCGGTAGGCATGTTTTTATGAATATTATTGAATGTAAGCAAATTAAATGTAGATATATATTTTTACAACTATCATCATTAAGTTATTAAACAACGATATCTAATTTACTGATGAAAAATTTTACGATTTCTAATTTACGATGAAAACAAAATTGTCTTTGACGGAAGTTGAACTCAGAACACAGAAAGTCGTAACAAAATACTGCTATACAATTCGCCCGATGTTCTACCGATACTGCCAATCTATCGTCGTTATAAAAATAAAACATTAACCACAATACTAATGCCTATTTCTCCTCAATCTCATAAACACTGTACACTATAAGAAACGAAGCTTTTATGGTAATTTCAGTCTGATTTTCCTTATACCAAATATTACAGACACAATTTATAAAGAGATACCTATCAGTTTAATATCACTTGCTGCTTTGCATGATGTTCCGCTAATTGCTAAATCAAATTATCCAGAGTGTCGGGTGTGTAAATCATTTAGCATTAAACTGAAGTCATTAGAAACTGGATCATGTTGTGTTCCCAATTGAAATGCTGATATTTATCTAACTAGTCTTGTCGCTCATAAATATTAAGAATATCTAGATCAATATGTGCTTTATAAATAATTTCATAAAGTATAATTTATTACTAAATAAGACTCTGACATTCAATTCCTCCAAATTTCATAATGCTATCGGATTTTTTATTCTTTTGAAAATGATTTACTTCTGTGAAATTCAAAAGCAAAATAGCAGAATTAAACATTTCATTATTTGTATAGTAGCCGCTCAATTTTATTGCTCATGCTAACAATGAGCTTATAATTCTCTGAGACAGACAGCCAGTAATATGAATGGCATAGAGTCATATGATATATAACTTCTTTAATATAGCAGCTATCTTATTTATCCATCTTTATAATGAGAAAATAATTTTAAAATATCTAACATGTAAATAAATATGATATGAAATACTTCTTTGTGTATCATATTGATCAATCGTATTGAATACATTAATATAAATCTGTCCCTCTTGCCAATGTTAAGGAGCTTAGAAAATTGACCGTAGGTGTATAAGAGACAATATATATTCAGCTTAATAATCTACATGCGAATCAATTGTTTGCTGATTCAATAGGAGAACATATATTAAAAAGGTTTATCATTGCAATGAACAAAAGATTTTCTCAAATCAGACATTGACTGTAGGCCATTTCTTTACATTATATTTTATTCTTGTCGCAATACACACGTAGACAGAGCTCACACCGCACCGCCTCCATCTATTTCAATAGAAACCAGAATAAGAACATAAGTTGAATTCAGTGAATTTAGCCAGACAATACAGTATGTGCCGTTTTCGATTTATATTAAAAAAAGTTAAAAACACTTTAACTATGATTCACCTATCATGGAAAACGAGTTCTATTAAGCTATCATGAAACGAAGAATTGTTTAGTGATGACAAAACAATTAGTTTGAGAGAGGATTTGGTGGTCGTCATAGAAAGATTTTCGTTTTCACTTCATTATACCATAACGTCATAGACTTACTTCGACAGGAAATTCAATATTTACGGCAAATCATAACCTGCATTTATATTATATGTAAGTTATGATTATGGTAGAAGGTAGTTACCAAAGAAATCATGTAGTGGAAATAAATTTAAACCACGTAATTATGAAACTATAGTCATGTCTGAACAATGGAGACATGTCTCAAGAAACAGAAAAATGCGGGAATAAACATAATATTACATTTTTGCTTTATTGTTGATATTCCCACCAGATGGAATGAAACATGTAGGGAGGCCACATTACCATGGAAGCAAATAGTTCGTAGTAACTTACCACTGTGTCTTCGGGTGCGGTCATGATACACAATGAGTCTAGTATATCTTGAAATTGACAGAGCCAATCCCCGGTATGAAGAAAATCGACTTCTTCATATATATAATAAATGTAATCTGAGTTTTTCGAATATTAATAATAACATGCTATTCGTTTGCAATTATGCAAACAAGCCTCAATTTTATAGCCATGTCAGAAGAATGAACACACCATTCTTGCTCTTGTGTTGGCATGCGAACAGAACTGCAGTTCTGGCTATAAAATTGAGGCTTGTTTGCATAATTGCAAACGAATCGAATGTTATTATTAATATTCGAAAAACTCAGATTACATTATTTGTATTCAGCCATGTAGAGTCAAATTTTCTTTTATATATATATATAAAAGAAACTCATATATATATAAAAGAAAATTATATATATATATATATATATATATATATATATATATAAAAGAAAATTATATACATATATATATATATATATATATATATATATATATATATATATATATATAAAAGAAAACTATATACATATATATATATATATATATATATATATAAGCAAATTTCGCTCTACATGGCTGAATACAATAAATGTAATCTGAGTTTTTCGAATATTAACATTAACATTCGATTCGTTTGCAATTATGCAAACAAGCCTCAATTTTATAGCCAGAACTGCAGTTCTGTTCACATGCCAACACAAGAGCAAGAATGAAGGGTTCATTCTTCTGACATGGCTATAAAATTGAGGGTTGTTTGCATACTTGCAAACGAATTGCATGTTATTATTAATATTCGAAAAACTCAGATTACATATATTATATATATATGAAGAAGTCGATTTTCTTCATACCGGGGATTGGCTCTGTCAATTTCAAGATATACTAGACTCACTGTGTATCATGACCGCACCCGAAGACACAGTGGTAAGTTACGAACTATTTGCTTCCTCTGTAATGTGGCTTCCCTACATATTTCATTCCATATATATACATATATATATACAGCGAGAGAGAGAGAGAGAGAGAGAGAGAGAGAGAGAGAGAGAGAGAGATGGAGAGAGAAAGAGAGAGAGAGATGGAGAGAGAGAGAGGGAGAGAGAGAGAATAATAATAAGAAGAAGGAGAGAGGAAGGATCGATCTTAATACTCAGAGTGCAATAAACTGGAAAAAATATAGGGGCATTTTAATTCAATGCTTTTTAAAACAATAGATGAATAAATGTAACATGAGAATATTTCTGTATGAAATAATTCAACAGGTAATTTAGAGGGTTAGATGTATAAATGTTACCCCAACAAAAACTAAATGAATCGAATGTTGAATTCCCACTAAAACTCAAATCTGTCGGATGGTCAACACATCGCAAAAGTTTGGTAATATTGTATGACCATATAAAATTTCATTTGGTGTACTCATACTATATTAGCTCACTCATTAGTATTTACAACTTTCAATGTAATACCGAGTCTGTACTGGCAAAGTCCGAATGATAAGTTTGAAGGCATGAAAGAATATAATTGACGTGTCTAAATTGAAAAACAGACTAAATCAAACAAAACCATAATGATCATAAAAAATCGTGGCTCAATATAACGTGTGCATTGTCTCAAAATAACAATTAAAGAGATTTAATTTAGACGACTATATCTTAGTACCCTAATTCATTTCAAGGAATGAAAACTAATCTTATTTTAAACAGGATTTGAGCTCAGAATTATAAAGTATTGCACATTATACTACAAAACAGCTTTGTCTCAAATAAATAAATAAATAAACAGATAAATAAATAAATAAAAAAACGTGAGAGAGTGATAGCAGATAGTGGTGTGGTTTATGTATTTACTATTTTTGTGCAAGCATTGCTTTATCATATTGCAGTGATGATCTGAATATATTAATGTAATTTCAAATTTAAAAAATCAAATGAAGTGGTTAAATTTCAATATTTATATAAATATTAATTTAGAAATTTTCTTTCATTACACGTTCTTATTTTTACAATTAATACTTCTTATTTCTCTGTTTGTAATAGTTCAAATTTAATTTCATTCATTTTCAATTAATACTTCCTAAAATATCTACGGGGTGTAAACAAATACAGATTGATGACTTTGAATAATTAATCTTTTGAAATATAAATATTCAAAAGTGTCTAGAATGGCTTTGAATGTCCACACCATAAAGCTCTTCTTTTGTATCTTTATCTACACACACAAAGTTTCAATTTATATAGTTTCAAGCCATAGACATTTTCAGAAGAATATATTTTACATACAAATATACGTGCTTTTGCTCGAGTACACATGTATATATGTCCCCTCTGTTTCTTAATTATGAAATTAATTTCTATCGGCCACCTTCCGGGTGGCAAGGCTCTAAGGAAAAGGAAAAGTTCGTCTTCTCTTGTGGAATCATTTTTTGAATTGTACAATAATTACAAATAATGAACGTTTTAGATATGGCGACCATATGTAGCTTATGAATTAAGGAACTACGTTTTTTTTCCACAAATCCAAGTTTAGTTAGACTTTCGTCCAGATGGGTTGGTATATGATCTGTAGTTCCAATAGTAAACGGGTATGAATCTGAACGTGTATCTCGGACACAGGATCTGCAAAACCCTCATTAATGGTCTGTAGATATCCTTCTTCTCTTGCATTTTTATTACCACATTGACATCAAGTAGACCATTGACTACTACAAAGGAGCATGATTCTAATGTGGGGTCCCAATGAACAATATCAGGTCAGTTGTGCGTTAATTTGATGGCATGTTTTATTTTTAGGTTCCACCTGTATTACTTTTTATTTTCGTCTAACATAAGGCATTCTTAATCACATTCTTTTCTTTTATGGTTGGCAATAATGTTAAGTAATAGCCTACTTTTGTGCAGTGGGAACTTCGTGGGTATTTCTTGATCTTGGATTACAAGGTAGGATATTGTGAACTTGTTTGAACTCTATACCAGGCTTTAGTATGGTTTATTCCGTCTATGGTTTGTGCTATTCGGCTCAAATATCCATGTGTAACCTTTTCAGTTAATTGGTCCGTTTTTAAATTTGGTTCGAGCATTGACTAGATTCTTTCAATGTTCTCAAGAGAGAGAATTGTATTCATGTCTCTCTTCTGGATAACTGGATATCCTAACAAAATTATTATTTTCCTGCTCACGAACTTGGGCGAGAGGGCTGCTAATATTTCTTTTGTTGAGGATGTTGCTTTAGTGTTATCCGAATATTTTCTATTTTGATTGGTTACGATAATCTTATCAAATTTTAATTAGCTTATTAAAACAAATTCTAATTAATCTTTGCACAATTGAACCACACCCATGGACACAAGGACCACAAGGCATCATGAGTTTATCTAGATGTATATTTGAGTATAAAAATATCTTTCTATTTGAATCAATTGAATCTGTTATTAAATAAATTGAATCCTGGCCTATTAATCAATAATTCTACTCATCACTCCAACTACACAACAATATATAAGAAACTCTGATAGGATATATCCATATGTTTAGCAGGTCACAGTATATGTGAATATAATCTTTTTATATAAACTATTTAGAATTTTATAATTGTTGTTACTTTTGGCACAAGGCCAGCAATTAACCCTAGTGCATTACTGGTACTTTATTTTATTGACCCCCGTAAGGATGAAAGCTAAAGTTAACTCGGCGGGATTTGAACTCAGAACGTAAATGGCCGTAACTCTATGCTACAAAGCATGGCGTCCGACCTCTACCGATACTGCCAATCCACCTTAAATTTAAATATATTTGATATATTAAATATATTTAGATATAATTGAAATAACTGATAAATCGTAAATATATTTAATGTAACAAATGTAAAAATATTTGTTTTGTTGGATTAAAGAAAAAGAAAGTCTTTACATTATACTTCTGTACATATAAATATACTAGCAGAGGTACTCGGCGTTGCTCGGGTATTAAATAGCAGTTGTGTATACCATGTATGTCAATACTTCAGTGCTGCTTCGAAAACTATACTTTTACAAAATCATCGGCTTTTTCCAAAAGGGGGTTCCTATCTCAGGGATCCCCTACTCAATATGTGCCAATTCTGAGAATTCACATTCATCTGTAGGACAAACGTAGCCCATGTGTCAAGTTTTGTGAAAATCGGTTGCGAACTCCAGAGATTATGACGTTTTGTTGCATTGCACTGCAGTGCTTCAGTCGACTCCAAGGAAGTGGTCAAAGGGGGTTATCTGCCGGGAGGCCCTATAATCAATATCTGGAAAAATGAAAGTGTCCATCACCATCCGGAGTACATAAGTAACCTATGTCTTAAATTTGGTGAAAATACTGTAGAAATGCATAAGGTTTATACATACGCGTGCGTGCGTGCGTGCGTGTGTGCGCGCGTGTGTGTGTGTTTGTGGGTGTGTATGTATTTGTGTGTGCGTATGTATGTGTATGTCCGTCGGGGCATACGTATGTAGTGGCCTAAATCTTCACTATTTATTTTTACTATTTTAATAACATCTGTCATTTTCGTTTTCAATTTTATTTACATCATTCTTAAATTCCGGGGCTGGAAATCATTCTGTTATTTTAAATAGAATATTAATCTAACGACTCCATTTGCATCATAAACTTGGTCTTGTCTTTGCATGAAATTGTTCTTCACGCTCTACATAACGACGTATTATTCTCGCTTTTTTTCCGTTCATTGCCAGGGAACGTCTTCACGAACCAAAATATCGTCTTCCTCTTTTCCTTAGCTTGCAACGTTTCTCGAAATATTTACTTCTGCGTTCACAGATTACTCTCAGTTCAATTTGAATGGGAAATTCCTGTTTCATCGATTTTCTCCGTAACCATGGAAGCTTGTAGCTTGAAGGTCGACCCAACGCCTCCTCACGTCATTCTGCATAACTGTAAATTTCCGCTACATTCCACCAAGCCATTTCGACGTTTATCCGACTACACCTACTTACTTAAATATACAACGTCCGACCACTTCCAATTTATATAGTAGATATAAGGTTTACTCAAAACCGTGTATATTGATCATTTTCAATCTGGTGCACCTCATCCTTTTCTGGGTTTAAACACAGTATATTTCTTAAAGGGGGATAGAGAAGAGAGAGAAAAAAAAGAGATAAATAAATTAATAGATAGATAGATAGAGAGTTCATGAGAGAGTGAGAGAGAGAAAGAGAGAGGAATTGCGAAAGAAATGTAGAGCAATAATCAACCCCTGTTTTGAACTGAAGATTTCGATCGACCTCTGCAGTATATGATCTCAGAACGCAGAGAGCCAGAACGAAGTCCACCAAACATTCTCCTCGGCGTTCCAAAGACTCTGTAATTCACCGTTTGCACATACACACACACATACACCCTCATGCACACACACACACAGACACACAGACACACACGCACAGACACAAACATACACAGAAACACACACGTAAATGTAGGTATGTATGTATGTGTATGTACACCATTAATGATTGGACTAAGAAAAGTTTAAAGAAGGTAAGTTTTATAGCAAGAGATGCACACAAGAGTTATGGCAAATAGTAATTTCCTTCCATATCATCAAATCAATAAGCCACAATGAATTGATGTCCCTATCAAGTATCCCTGAATGAATTTACAGAATCAGTATTGGCACTAATATTTCGTGTACTTAACAGGTCACTTGAGAGAATTGGTTCCATTGAAAAAGAAAATACCGCTGATAGTTACCATACACTTTACTACACCAACAAAGGAACTAACAATTGAGAACAATTGAGACATGAACAAATGAGGGAAGTGAGGTCGATGGTCGGTCTAGCCAGTTTAAGAGGCTGTCAAGGAGCCAGTGAGACACAGCCTTGTAACTAATAAAATCACCATTAAGATTTCACGTATTTGTTAATTTAGAGGTGAGCACATGAGAGAAACAGTATGTGAAATTGTTTTGTATTCATCCGGTTGTCCGCGCTCTCTGAGTTCAACCCTCTCTGAGGTCAACTTTGCCATTCATATAGAGATAGAGATATAAAGTATTAGGCAGTACTGGGTTCGAGTCTTCTTCTTCTTCTTCTTCTTCTTCTTCTTCTTCTTCTTCTTCTTCTTCTTCTTCTCCGCCTCTCTCTGTCTGTTTTTCTCTCTCTCTGTTTTTCTCTCTGTCTGTTTTTCTCTCTCTCTGTTTTTCTCTCTCTCTGTTTTTCTCTTTCTAGTTTGTCTGGAAGTTATCGGCTCTATTGTACGAGGTTTAAAATGCCAAATCCACACCGTATGTAAGAACTGAGTCTATATGAATGCACCCGGAGTTACCGGTTCATAATACATATACACAACATGGAATATTTTTTCTAAATGACGATCGATTAACCCTTTGAGCCGCATGTGGTCGACAAAATAAAATTAAGGAAAAGAAAAGAGGGAGATTAAATCGTTCACAACCCTCACCACAAAACATAAATGAAGGTTTTATAGAGTATAATAATCAAGAACTCGAACGGGTTCCTCTAAAGTGTCTTTAGAGTAATGTTACTCGATGTTAATCGGAGAGTCGCTCCATGTAGAGCTGCTACTTCTCCGAATTGAGATATCACAGCTCCGATACAATGGGCATGTGGTTTGAATGTCTCATGAAAGAATTGCTGGAGAGATTTTATGGGTAAGATCAACCGGCAGGAGACCAATGTATAGACCCCGAGCAAGAAGTTTGGCTAACATCCCTGAGCTCGCTTGGGAATCCAGCCAAATTATTAGGGAGGGTTGCTTCTGATAGGATGTGCTGTAAGGAATTTTTGAGGACTGTCACCACGCCCTTTCAGGAATAAGTGGGAAAAGAAGAAGCAGCAGCGAAATCTCTTGTAACAAAAGCCATCATCACTATTTGAGTTCTACAATTATGTTTAATAAGTCACTAACAGAATTATTCGCCAGTTAAGTAAACATTTTATCTTAGTTCAAACTGAACATTGACATAGAGTACCATTAAAATGTCCTATCATTGCATATATATAATGACCATTGCAACGTGGAAACAAAACATTGACATTCTATTATATTTTTACAATAATAGAGAATTACTGAATAAAATATGTAATTAAATTGCATTGTTGCAATATTAAAATTATCAGACACCATTTCTTAATTTACTCCATCTCTGAATATCTCACATGTGTTTTATTATATTCCCCTTTAATGGTCAAAATATATTCTTATTCATATTTATATTTTAATAAAAATATGTTTTAGATTTTTTTTTAAATCTTTCAATTTACGAAATGTGTAAACAAAATATAAGCAATCTTTTTCATAGAATATTTATAATAACGTCGACTTTACTTGTAAACTAGGGTTTATTAAAACTTACTAAATATTATAACAAAATTAAATATCAATATGCTTTTGAAGTTTTTATGATACCGTTGAAAAGAAATTAAATTCTGTTTATATAATGTTCTTTTAATAATAAATTTAAAATAAATATTTCTATTCACTATCCATGCTTTCAATGCAACAACTTATAATTTTCTTCAAAGCAAATTCAACTCTATATTTTAACAAGCTGTTTCATCTTAGTGAGAACAGATTTTCTTGTTTATACAACCAACGCTAGCTATCAGGTCGTAGTAATTCTCAAAATAATAAATATTATTATTTTTTTTAATATAAATTTACATGTGAAAAATGTTATCAAAACAGTTTTCGTTTGCTTATTTTCCACAACGCTATGCAGTAATATTATGTTTTGGTAGATTCAAACCTAGAAGATTTTGTCAAATCTCTCTCTCGCAGAGTTCTACTTGCACTGTTTAACAGATAACGATACACCATGGCTGATATAGAAATCCGGTATTAAATTTTATCAAATCTTATCATCAATTCATCAATTCGATTTTTTAAATCTCTCTCTCTCTCTCTCTAAAGAGTCATTTTAATTCTAAGATAAAAAGTCATTTTAATTATGAGATAAACTTTTAATTCCACTTAACCTCAATAAATATATTAATACACCTTCTTAGAATTCCTGAAACAATTTAATAGACAATTTGAATGTTATTTTATAAGTTTTCGTCATCATCATCATCATCATCATCATCATCATCAAAATCCCCTTCCTGTTCAACAGTAGCTTCCTGGTATTGCTGATACTCATTGATCAAATCATGCACGTTGGACTCAGCTTCTGTGAATTCCATCTCATCCATACCCTCTCCAGTGTACCAATGTAAGAAAGCTTTACGCTTAAACATAGCCGTGAACTGATCAGCAATGCGTATAAATGACTCCTGGATAGCCGTACTGTTACCTATAACTGCACCAGACAATATCACAAACGGCTGTTTTTATATTATTTGGAATCCACTCAACAAAGTAGCTACTGTTCATATCCTGCATATTTTTGATTTAATCATCAACCCCCTTCATACATTTACGGCCTCAGAATATAGTGGCAACAGTCAGGTAGCGGCCGTGTTTTGGATCACAGGCAGTCATCATATTCTTAAAATCAAACATCTGCTGTGTAAGTTCTGCTACAGACAAAGCTCTGTATTAATGGCTACCTCGAGCTGTTAGCGGGGCGAAGCCAGGTATGAAGAAATGCACCCTAGGAAATGGTACCATATTGACGGCAGGTTTACGCAGATCGGCATTTAATTGACAGGGAACCTCAGACATGTCGTAACACCAGCCATTGTAGCCGAAACTAAATGATTCAAATCCCCATAGGTAGGGGTAGTAAGTTTTAAAGTACGGAAACAAATGTTGTACAACGCCTCATTGTCTATAAAGAAAGTTTCATCTGTATTTTCCACCAGTTGGTGTATTGACAATGTTGCATTATACGGTTCCAGCACAGTATCAGACACTTTGGGTGAAGGAACAACAGAGAATGTATTTATCATTCTATCAGGATATTCTTCCTGGATTTGGCTCAATATTAACGTCCCCATGCCAGATCCAGTACCACCGCCAAGTGAGTGAGTCAAGTGGAAACCTTGAAGGCAGTCACAGTTTTCTGATTCCTTGCGAACTACATCCATAACAATTTCGACTAATTCGGCCCCTTCTATGTAATGGCCTTTCGTCCAGTTGTTTCCAGCTACACTTTGACCAAACATGAAATTATCTGGACGGAATAGTTGACAGAATGGTCCTGAACGAATACAATTCATTGTACTCGGTTCCAGGTCTACAAGAATAGCGCGGGTTACATATTTACCGCCTGTAGCTTCGTCGTAGTAGACATTGAGTCTCTCAAATTGTAAGTCGTTCTCACCATGATAAATTCCATTATTATTAATACCGTGTTCATCAGAAATAACTTCCCAGAATTTAGATCCAATCTGGTTACCACACCGCCCAGTTTGTAAATGAACTATTTCTCTCATCACTAACTTTGCTGTAAAACGGTCAACAGATGTGTGTGTGTGGTGATGAGGTTATAACGAATATTCTCTATAATTCCGTTTGCTCACATTTATTCACTCATTGAATGTATATCGAGAAAAACTTTCGCAGCTAACCATACGTAATGTGGTAGTTTAACTTGCTAGGCCAGACCCCAGGATATCTGTTAATGCAGTAAGCTTCGATAAGTACAATTTTCAACTTGCTGCACGATGAATGCTGAATCTAGCAATAACTTCATGAGCAGACGTAGTAATTACACAGAGAGAAAGACAGAGAGTGAAGCCATTTGTTCCCAGTGAGCGCAACATGATTACTGCTAGAATCTGTTGTCTGCAGCTACTAGTGATGTCACGTGTGTGTGGGGGTGGGGGGTTGGCGTGGGTGTGTGGGGGTATGTGGGGGGGGGGGGGGGGTATATCATTCAATATAGGACTGTTCTAAAAGGAGGCAAAAATTCATAACAATATATATTTCGAATATATGTCACAATTTAGATGTGCACCAATTTGGGAAAGATATAAACGGAATTGTAAAGAAATACTACTGGATATTTTGTATTTCAAAATTCTCTTACATACATTTATACAAAATAATTAATAAATTCTATGTTATATATATATATATTAGAATTGGTGCTCTGAAATAGCGATATATATATATATATGAATGTATATATAGTGTATTTTGCAATACACTGTATGCTTAATTAAAAGCATTTTGAAGACCTTACGCTATTGTTTTAAAGTAGTGACTATGTCACTTACTTCTTTTTTCAGCAAACAAAGGGAGATAAACTGACAGATCTCTGTTTCGTACTGTTGGTACAGTGTATTTTGCAATACACTCTATGCTTAATTAAAAGCATTTTGAAGACCTTACGCTATTGTTTTAAAGTACAGTGTATTACATACAGTGTATTGCAAAATACACTATATGTACATTCATATATATATCGTTATTTCAGAGCACCAATTCTAATTTTCAATTTCTGCTGGACTGGCAATCGCTCTGTATAATCAGTTCCTGATTATTACTGGAATTCTATAAGAATCCAACATTCATAATTTTCAGCAAACAAAGGGAGTGGTAAGCTCTGAAAAGTACCAACAGTACGAAACAGAGATCTGTCAGCTTATCTCCCTTTATTTGCTGAAAAAAGAAGTAAGTGACATAGTCACTACTTTAAAACAATAGCGTAAGGTCTTCAAAATGCTTTTAATTAAGCATACAGTGTATTGCAAAATAGACGATATATACATTCATATATATATATATGAATGTATATATAAAGCACCAGGCCAGCAATTATCCCAGTGCATTACTGGTACTTTATTTTATCGACCCTGTAAGGATGAAAGACAAAGTTAACCTCGGCAGGATTTGAACTCATATATATATATATATATATATAATGAAGAAAGTATAGTAAGGAACCAGGTGAACCCTAACGCACCAGAGTACTCGATACTTTGGGTAGTAGAGTAGGTAATAGGAAAATGTTCAGGACCCCGACGGCAGAGCTCAAGCCGTTTCGACGGCTATTTATAGAAATAGCCGTCGAAAAGGCTTGAGCTCTGCCGTCGGTGTCCTGAACCTTTTCCTTTATATATATATATATATTTGTGTGTGTGTGTGTGTGTGTGTGCGTGCGTATAGTAGAACACTGGTGGTTTATATCCGTAGTAGTAGAGCACTGACTCCATGGGACTAGTTTGGTAGAAGTAGTTCCACAATAGTTAATGTACCATTTCCACTCGGTTTAAACCAAGCTTATGATCCATCTAAGGTGAAAGAAATTGTTCTCGGAAATGGTGAATTAACTGTAGTGAAACTGCCTCTCTATATATCTATATAAGTTCTAAATACCAGTCAGAGAGCTGCTTTCGCTGCACCCCGCAGAATAAATGGCAAAAGCATTACTATAAGGAATGGCCAAAGACAACCTGAGCAACAGC
>OZ024742.1:52353604-52361104 GCA_964016885.1 Eledone cirrhosa | reverse complement strand
TAGAGAAATCAAGATTTAAGATTGGAACTTTAAAGTCAGAAATCTGGTAAATTAAAAGTGTTTGTGTTATAGATGTTGGCCAGATTATTATGGCTGTGTCCGATTCTGTCTCTAGGCTATCATGGTGTCTGCTCCGCCTGGGTTGTTCCCTATGGCTTGAGGGGAGTTCACAACCTAGGGTGTTGTAATTGTCCATATAGCTTGAGGGAGGTCTACGAGAGGTGTTTTCATGTTCTGTAGAAGTCCCTATAGCTTGAGGGGAGTTCACATCTTCTTGTGTTGCTACTGTCCATATATTTTGAGAAAGGTCCCGGCTCTAAGGTGTCTGCATGTCCCGAAGAAGTCGGTTCTGAGGTTTATCAGGCCGCTTCCACCTCTTAGTATCTCGAGGGTCTCGTTCAGGCATAGTTTGCATATGCAAGATCCCCCTTTATCGGGTGGTACTTTCCTGATTATGTACCAGGCCAGAGAGTATGGGGTCCTGTCCAGCTTAAGCTTCCAGATCAGGTCGGAGAGAGCTGTGCTTTTCCTTTTGGCCTCCTTCTTGAATGAATGGCGATGGTTGTACCAGCGGTCCTTAAAGCTCGTTGATGTGGCTCCTATGTAGAGGTGTTCGGAGTTGGGGGTTTTAACCCTACAACCGTACACTATGTTCTTCTTGAGACATTCATTACCAAGGGGGCATGATTCGGGGTTTCTACAGTTGCAGAGGGTGGGCGGCCTCTGCGTGCTTAGATTAGGGTTCTCATTATGTGTTACATGTTGGTCTTCCCCCATGCTCGGTGGGGGGTCCTTGGGTCTTTTTGTGTTTCTTGGGTGGGCTCTGGGTCCCCCCTTCCCTCCTTTCACATGGTTCTGCTGAGTGTTTATTGCCATCTTCTGGTTGTGTGTGGTTTTTAAGCCTACTTCTGTTGATGCTAGCTATGTGTTGGGCCAAATTTCTCGTGGTGGAATACGAAAGCTTCACAGTGTGTCTGTTGAAGATCCTGTGGTATCTGTGGTCCCTCGGGAAGCATTTGTCAAGTGCTCCAAAGAACATATACGGGCCAAGCTTTTCTTTAGGGCCGCTGAGTAGGGTGGGTTGTACCACGTGATTTGTCGGTGTCTCCTCCTATATGTGTGGGTTGGGGGCTTCGTGATTTGTTGGAGATTTGTTGGTTTGCTGGTGGTTTCCGCACTGTTGCTTCCCTTTTGGGCTCTATACTTTCTGTTATCTTCACGGCCCGGATTTGTGGGGTGGTTGTTGTCTGCCCCGGGAGATCCATCGTGGGGTGGTCGCCCGTTTCCTCCCACCCCACGTGTCCTGCGGTTGGGGTTGTCCGTCCTGGGGTAGTTAGCATCACGCCTGAGACTGCTACTCATATTGTGCTCCATCTCGTGGTCAAGCGCACTAGTCCCCACCGCCCGTGTGGTGGTGTCTGGTACATGGTGCCTATTTGATTTTGCTCTGCCTGTATTGTTAGGGTTCGCCCTCTCCCCTCTGGTAACGCGGTTGTGGGTGTCTGTTGGGCTATCCACCTCACGGCTTTTCGGACTATATGTTATATTTTGTCCATGTGCCGCCTTCTTTAGAGCTGCGTTGTAATATTCCGCGTGGTTGTTGAATATTTCCTTACTTGCGGACAGGCTGGAGATCCTGTCCGAGACACTCTCACCACTGCCTTGGTTATGGATCTAGGGTGGTTTGATTTGGCGTTAACATATACTAGTTTCTCGTTGGGCTTGTGGTAGGGGTAGTATTGCTCGGTGTTCAGGTTTAGGGTGGTGTCTAGGAAGTTAACTACCTTCCTATTTGGGTCTATTTCTATGCTGAGCCCCTGGTTCTTAAAGAAATGGCGAATACGCCTCCTCATACCCTCCAACATATTGGTGCTGTGGTCATGTACTGTGAATAGAGCATCGTCACGATATAATCCGCCGCCCAGGCAGGGGATTTCATCTTTTATCTGCTTCAGCAGGTAGAGCCCAACCTGGTCCGTTACCTGCGCTGAGTCGCTGGAGCCCATCGTGATGTCAAAGTTATTTGGCCAATCACTCCTGGTCCACAGGTCTCCATCGAAGCGGATTAAGGTCTTTCTTGCGGCGTGGATGATGCTCACCTCCTCTCGGGTTAGGTCCGTATTGGACATCGCTAAAAATAGGGCCTTATTAAGTACTATGGGTGAGATTGAGGAGTAGTAGCTTGCGATGTCCAGTTGTATAAAGCTGGTCCTACTTTTCTCATGCAATATTTTGAACCATTCTATTACTTCTCTCGTGCATGACCATTGCTGTAATTTGGTTTTTTTCCGAAGCTTGGGCAAAATCCTATCCAGTATTCTTTTACTGACGATCCCTAGGTCAGATCTGGAGGGGGCTATTAGTCTGACAGGGAGGTCGGACTCAAAGTTTGACTTGTGGTCTTTAAGTGTAATCCGCGGCTCCCTTGGTTGGTATGGGGCCGTCCTGTCCTCTATGCCGATTCTGGATATAATCCTGTAAGCTGTGGCATTGATCTCATCCAGGGTAAATCCAGGTGTATTTTTGTAGCACTTCCTCAGTTCCCTGAGGATTAGCTTATTGTACAGTTCAGTGTTCAAGGAGTACCCCAGAAAGAATTCTATAGACTTCTGACTGAGGAATGCTCTCAGAACTGAACAATGGGAAGTTTGACACATTTTTTGATATTTTGTTCCTTCAACACCTTGTCCCTTCTACCATTTTATCAATTTTTAAGCTAACTCCAACAATGACAACACTAATAACTGACCAATGAGAGGAGAAGGGGACCTGTGACACGAAAATTCGTTTGTTTGAATTCATATGACTCCAGTTCCCCAGTGAATTAACAACCCAGCAAGGAACTGGGCATATCAGAGTATTGACAATATCATACACCTAAACAACATATGTACTTGTCTATACCATACTAATTCAAACTGCCTGAAGAGGTCACAGCCAAAGATGGCTGTCACTGAAATATATATAGCAGTAATAAACGAAGCTAAATTTTAATCATTTGACTTTTATTTAACTTTATTTTACACTACTCCGGAGTAACCAAACCAACCTGCGCACTTCGTCGAGTGCTCCAGCCTGCATACTGAGGTGTTGGTATACAACCAACATAAACTCAAAATCTCTCTCTCTCTATATATATATATATACATACATATATATATATATACATACATATATATATATACATATATATATATACATATATATATATATATATATATATATATACATATATATATATACATATATATATATATATATATATATATATACATATATATATATATATATATATATATACATATATATATCTATATCTATATATATATATAAGATAAGGGAAGTAAGGTTCAAAACAGTGGTTATAGAGAAAAGGTGACGTTGGAAATAGCACGGAAAATATATGAGAGAGACAATTCTTTTAAAAAAGAGCTTTATAATGTATATAAAATACTACCGGTTTCGATGTATTATTAAAATTCATATATATATATATATATATATATATATATATATATATATATATATCTTAAGGTTTGTTGGTTGACCACTGGATAGAACTGGTCCTACTGTATGGTCAATCCTGGTGTAATATTGTGCAGTTCACCCATCTTCGTTTGTGTAGTTGGTGGTGCGAATACGGAGTTAATTATAAATGAAATAACAGGAGGCTGGACTGGTGTAAATTCTTGAAAGGTTTATTATACTATGATCATTTCAATGACCGGGTTCCATATGAATCCGGTGATATCATCAGGTATTGGAATATAACAAAGGAATATGTAAAAAGCCATGGGTCCGAAAACCCATGGGTCCGAGAAACAACAGACAGAGAGGGCGGCTGACCAACTAGCTTCACAGCCACCTGCCCTCAAAGTGTTGGCAACCGAAAACTACCAGTGAATATCTGGTAAGGGGGCGCAGGCCTATCATGTACTACCACCACTCCGTCAAAGATAGAAGTGGAAGAAAGAAAGAAAAGGAGAAAGAAATGTAGTGTAAGGGTCAAACTACATTCAATTTAGAAAATGTCGCGAAAAAAATGCTACCCAAAGAATCTATAGTGGGTGTCTGTATGGTCTAATGTGTGAACCGAAGATTGGAACGCTAAACTTATGTTGCGAGTTATAGGATGAAATAAATTAAATTAAAAATATCATATTGCAAAATGGTAAATTGAAAAATAGAGGTAGCGAGATTTATTTATTTAACGAACTTACGGAGAGAGTCTTATATGAAAACTTTTTTTTATTTAACTCGATAAGATATTAGGATGGGATATAGAGTAAAAATTTCGATTGGGAGCCCCAGCCAGCACACCCACCACCATGAGTCAGCCAGTCTCGAGTGGTATCGTCCAGCGAAAGAAATGGAAATTAATTTTTCTGAGTACTCTAGGAACGTAGCTAACTTTGGCCCCGGGATCGCTAGCGGGAACCCCACAATTTCGACAGGCCATCGTCTATACCACGAATACTCTTAAATCACACATTAGGGCTTTATTTACGTGTCAATAGAGGCATGATACAGTTAATACTTGTGCCCAAACCTGGAGTTTGTACGTACATGTATAATTAGGCGGGCAAAACTGGCGGCGTGGTGGGACTGGGGCAGAGCAAGCCACTCCAAGTAATTTCATTTACCGAAAGAGGAGAAATTTATTTTTCCGAGCACTCAAGGAAGGCTGAACTTTCCGAGTGCCCAGCGCGCAGCCGAGAAAAAAGCCACCACACAAGTCAAACAATGAAAAGTGCAAATAGATCAAAATTATTTTAAATTATTTTAAAGTCCCAGTTAGTCCGGGTTATAGGTAGTGTTGTTCTTGGGTGGGTAGGGGGCTATGAAGGTGTATAATGACCTGAGTAAGGAAAAGTTACAAAAAAATACCAATACATTGATAAAAATACATTAATAAAATAATAGAAAATAATAAAATAATAAAATATACATTAATGAGATAGTAAACAAATTAATAAAGGTAAATAAGAGTCAATATAGATCAAGTTGTAGTAAGATAATATAAGTTGTACATATAGATACAGATATAGAGGATGGAGGAGATGGAATGGTAACAGATTGTACCTACTGTAAAGTTCGGGTTCCGAATTTAGTGCGAGACACAAAAAGTCCTGAGGTATAGAATAGAGAATACAGTCAATACAATACAAGTTTTAGTATAATACGTAGCGTTTTGTCGGAATCGGAATCATCCCGACAAGGAAGTGGTATCAGGTGGCGGTAGATAAGGCGCAGAGCAGCCAAAATCCGAATGGCAAGTAGATCAGTTAATCCCATGCTGGTTTCTCGGACCCATGGTTTTTCGGACCCATGGCTTTTTACATATTCCTTTGTTATATTCCAATACCTGATGATATCACCGGATTCATATGGAACCCGGTCATTGAAATGATCATAGTATAATAAACCTTTCAAGGATTTACACCAGTCCAGCCTCCTGTTATTTCATTTATATATATATATATATATATACAGGCACACAGATTAATAGATAGATACATAAATAGTTCAATAAATACTTTAAATAAAAATGGAAGAGGAGTGAATGAATTTTGTTAACCTTGGATGACTTCTAATCGTTGATTCCGGATTTCCCATGTGTTTTGTTTTATTTTTTGTTCGTTTTATTTTGTCGCGTTTACTTTATTTTTATTTCGTGATAAAATTACCTCTGGGCACCGCTGATTGCTTTTTTTCCGATTGTAGAACCGAGCAGGTAGCGATATGCCTTTAGGCTTGTTTCGTGCTTGCTCGTCAGTATTTGCTATTTCTGTTTAGATGTTCGTTTTGTATCACGAAAAACAGACTAACGAGTCTAAATAGTTCACTACAACTATGGAACGAAGATATGATTACTCGATCTGCTAGAAATTGCCTTCAAAGCATACATGTCTTTAAAAACGAATGTCCTAGCAATTACGCTGCAGAGTTAAATCCATTCCCCACGCCCCAAATTAGGAGCTATAAATAATTTTTATTATATCACTTGTGTTGGGTGGATTGGTAGTATCAGTAGAGTGTCGGACAATATGCTTTATGGCATAGAGTTACGATTCCTTACGTTCTGGGTCAGTTCAATACACTTCCCCTCCCCTTCAAATTGTTGACATTATGCTACATGTAGGAACAATTATTTCACTTGTGTTGTTTTCGTTAGGATTTCAAATCCCGCCGATGTTAGCTTTTCCTTTCATCCCTACGGGGTCGATAAAATAAAATACCAGTAACACACTGGTTCGATTTAATCGACTTTCCCCTCCCCAAAATTGTAGGCCTTGTGTCTAAATCAAAAACCATTATTTCAATTCTGTGTAGGATGTGGATTGGCAGTATCGGTAGAGCGTCGGGCAACATTCTTTACCACATAGACTTACGGCGCTTTACGTTCTGAGTTCAAATCCTGCCAAGGTTTGCTTTGCCTTTCATCCTTAAGGGGTCGATAAATTAAAGTACCACTAACGCACTGGGGTCGATTTAATCAACTTTTCCCTCCCTCAAAATTGTTGACCTTGTTCCTAAATTATTTTATTTTCAGAGATCAACCAAACTACCGCTATCAGCAGAGAGGTAAATTGTAATTAGGAATATGAACGCCAGTTTGTTGTAGAAACGGAGGAAAATGCCACTTACTTGCTATGTAGCTGTGTTATAGGCAGAATTCATTCAATTGCACTATTCTCAAAAAGTACTCTAAATTGTTATTACTATTTCAACGGAAGTGGTGTATTTTCACATTATAATTTGTAAGCCACTTAGAATTACCTACATAAATTAATCTATTACCCCTTTTGCTATAAACTGGACAAAACCACCACCAGTCATACGAAACAACTTTTTTTAATTTAAATTAATAATCTTCCAGCATAATTCAATAAAAAAAGCTTGTCTTAAATTGCTATTTCAGTAATTCAATTATTAATAATTTTTACAACTTCCTTTACTAATAAATTTTTACAACATTCTTTACTAATAAATTAAAATAGTGTGTCTTTCATCAGAAATACGACCACAATAGAGGTAAGGTAATATTGCGGGATTAACCGATGAAATGTTAATTTATACCAAATAGAAAAATAGAACTTTTAATCGCGAATTTCAGAGAAAAAATATCAAGTCACAGTGATATGGATACGAGCACCATACTTATCGATTTTCTTGTCCTAGAAGATAGATACATTACTACTGTTCAGTCAGGGAACTTTTGATATTTCTAGCCTGACATTGGTGCAGATAATGTAAAATAATATTGAATCAAAAATATTTATTGAACAATTATGCCATGATTGAAAGTTAAATATTATTTAAAATTAACGTTTCTAACATTCGTTTACAATCTGCCATATTGTGGAATACGATTTCATTGTCTACCATTTATATTTAATCACCAATGTTATATCCATATGGCATTGCTTTCAAGGTCCCTTATGTCATTTTATTGTCAGTGTGATTGTCTCATTCTATTTATTTCTATAATATTCACCA
>OZ024742.1:52348604-52351104 GCA_964016885.1 Eledone cirrhosa | reverse complement strand
TTACTTATTTATTTATACTTCTCTTAGGTCAGTGTTGTTTGTTTGGGTGTTGTTGTTGTTCCACTCATTCTTTCTGTTTAGCTTTGGTCTTCTAATTTCTATTTCACTGGCCTCTCTGATTTGCCTATCTGCTGGGTCATTCCTATGTTTAGATATTATTCTAATTTCTATGTTGTCTATGTTACCGTCATGTTGTTGTCTAGCATGTTCGTATAGTACTGACCCGTTTTTTCGTCCTTTTAGTTCCCCCCAGTGTTGGTCTATCCTTTCACCTATGCTACGAGCTGTCTCACTTATGTATGTTGTTGTCGTGTTTCTGCAAGTACCCTCTGTACATCTTATGCTATAGACTACGTTTCTAGTTTTACAGTTTATCCGGGGGTTCACCTTACATATGATACATTTCCTATTGGTACAGTGGGTTTTCTTAAAAGGGTAGGTTTTGCTGATCAGGGATTTTATGGTGGTTCCTGGCTTTTCTACCACCTTTATTTTTAAGTGGGTCTTTCTCAGGGCCTTTCTACACTGGTTAGCTAATTTCCCTCCAGGGGTGGCGTCCACAAACATGACACTCTGATATCTCTGGTTGTCGTACCATGATGTGGCCTTC
The DNA here is from genome assembly GCA_964016885.1 of Eledone cirrhosa. Taxonomy (NCBI): domain Eukaryota; kingdom Metazoa; phylum Mollusca; class Cephalopoda; order Octopoda; family Eledonidae; genus Eledone; species Eledone cirrhosa. The sequence continues at coordinate 52,350,494 of OZ024742.1, read as the reverse complement.
CCTATCTTATGTCTAGCCCTATCTAAGCTATTCCATGATTTGCTCCTGTATAGTGGGCAAATTCCTTTCATGTCCAGTTCTATGAGGGTCTTATACTTTTCCATGGCTCCTTCGTATACTCTGACTCTGTCTCTTTGGTTGTAGCCAGAGAACTGCATGCGGTTGATGAAGTGTTGGATGTGTCCTTCCATTTCTGTTGGGTCGCACATGCTGGACACATTCTTCATCACTCGTACCAAATCTGCGATCAGAATATTAAACTTAGCACTACTGGACATTGCTGAGTTTTTGAGTATCAGGTATTTGGAGGCCATGGGTTTAGCATAGTGTGAGTGGAGAATTTGGGCTCTCTCGTCTATAGTGTTAATCCAGAGTTCTGTGTCTAATACAGGTAGTCTATTGTTAGGGTGTTTGGAAGGGAAGTCTATAGTTACAGTTATACTCTGGTGTATGGAATTAGCTATCTGCTGGATGCTTTCCATCGTGCTACGTTCTAAATCAAACTTGTTAGTGCTCTCTACAGAAATGGAAGGACACATCCAACACTTCATCAACCGCATGCAGTTCTCTGGCTACAACCAAAGAGACAGAGTCAGAGTATACGAAGGAGCCATGGAAAAGTATAAGACCCTCATAGAACTGGACATGAAAGGAATTTGCCCACTATACAGGAGCAAATCATGGAATAGCTTAGATAGGGCTAGACATAAGATAGGGAAGGCCACATCATGGTACGACAACCAGAGATATCAGAGTGTCATGTTTGTGGACGCCACCCCTGGAGGGAAATTAGCTAACCAGTGTAGAAAGGCCCTGAGAAAGACCCACTTAAAAATAAAGGTGGTAGAAAAGCCAGGAACCACCATAAAATCCCTGATCAGCAAAACCTACCCTTTTAAGAAAACCCACTGTACCAATAGGAAATGTATCATATGTAAGGTGAACCCCCGGATAAACTGTAAAACTAGAAACGTAGTCTATAGCATAAGATGTACAGAGGGTACTTGCAGAAACACGACAACAACATACATAGGTGAGACAGCTCGTAGCATAGGTGAAAGGATAGACCAGCACTGGGGGGAACTAAAAGGACGAAAAAACGGGTCAGTACTATACGAACATGCTAGACAACAACATGACGGTAACATAGACAACATAGAAATTAGAATAATATCTAAACATAGGAATGACCCAGCAGATAGGCAAATCAGAGAGGCCAGTGAAATAGAAATTAGAAGACCAAAGCTAAACTGAAAGAATGAGTGGAACAACAACAACACCCAAACAAACAACACTGACCTAAGAGAAGTATAAATAAATAAGTAAATTAAATTAAATAAAATAAGATAAATAAATACATACACAAGCACATAAACACACACTAGTCACCCAGCAGACACAACACTATACACACTAGTCACACATCACACATAACACTATACACACACGCAAACGCATGCGCAAAGAAGACAAAATAAAATAAGATAAACAAACAAGCAAATAAATAAATAAATATATAGACAGACTGAACACAAAAAAAAATGGCGTAGACATACAACACAACAGGAGGAACAATGAATATAACACCACTGACGATGTTGCAGATGTGCAACGAAAGATTTATGTAAATTATGTAAACTATATATATATGTGTTTGTCTATATTGTATCTGTATTATTTTTGACCGCCGGTCAGTCAATGGCAACATTGAGGACCGAGTAAGTTAGATCGCAGATATATATATATAAAAGACAGCGAGAAGCGAAAACCAACCAAACAGTGAGTGTGTTCTGTTATTAATTCTGGCAATATTACGCAAATATGACCCTCCCCAAATATAACAATATCTGTTTCGACACACGATTTCATATAAAAAACCTCGCAAAACTA
>OZ024742.1:52331062-52343562 GCA_964016885.1 Eledone cirrhosa | reverse complement strand
CGAATTTCCATATTTAAAAACGTTCCATAGACTTCAACCGACAAAAACGGAAGTACTTACACAGGATAGGTAACCGACGACAATGCTGGCATCGTCTCCGACTCTGGTCGTTATCAAGCTAGTGCACCTGACTCCGCTCGCTGCTGGAACTCAATCTAGACAAATACATAGATCTTCCATGCAAGCATGCGTTAGACGGGTTCGTACCATTTAGAGGCAAGTTGGGTCAGGTGACCGTGTCTCGCTCGGGGGAGATAAATCTGTTTACTGTTGTATCGCCGCAGGTCAGTCTGGCTAGATTCAATTTCCTATAAAGCAGCACTAAATTTTCCAAAAATAGTAGATTGTGTTAGAATATTAAGTGCAAGAATTGTTGTTTCTATTGTATTGAAAATATTCTTCATGATATGTGTACAGTGCCTAGTAGTGCTATTATTTGTATGCTGTATATATTTGTAACTGCTGGAGCTTTGGGTAATTATTTGTCAATTTTTGTATAATTCCCAGAGCACCCATTATTATAAGTATTGTCTGACGCTGGTCGTTATCAACGTAATGCTCCTGACTCTTCTCGCTGCTGGAACTCAATATAGACAAATACATAGTTTAGAAACAATGACGCCTTTGTCGTTAATTACCTATCCTTAGATTCTACTGGAATCCGCTAGATGACGCCACGCCATCAATTTCCAAATTCATAGCTGAAGGCTTTCAAAATATTTATTTATAAACATACTGTATATCGCTGGATATACAAAATCACGTTTAAAACGTATAAAACATTTGTATGCTTGTAGAAGTCATTTCTATTATATATATATATATATATATATATATATATATATATATATATATATATATATATATATATATATATATATATATATATATATATATATAACCTAAGATTAATATGGTTCATTGATTACTCAATGAATACAATTTTATAATAGATTAAAAGCACTCACCAGTAGGGTTTTCCAGGATTTTTTTTTTTTAATTCAGATATTAACAAATGAAAGATATTCACATAATCAAAATATATGCTTTATTATATGAAATATAAGAATCAAAGAACTGTTCAAAACATTATTGTGCTTACAGCTGTTTCCTCCAAACCGAGGTTTGGATTCTTCGGAGCAATTTATTAATGCATGGACAGTTATATGACCTCCTTTTCAGCCAAGAGACATACCGATACATATGCAAATATTGTGGGTCAACATTCATTACAGAATTTAGAGTGGCAGTACACACTTCGAGATTACATTCATATTAAGAGGTACAATCAAAAATCGAAAATACAGGTTAAAATACAACATGAAGATAAGCGGTTATATAGTGCAAATGTTATATGTGTGGCAAGCATGTGCGTCTTGTTTATATAGTGTGGCAAAGAGATATGTGTGGTAGAGGCACTTAGGTAGGTAAACAAGAGTGTTAGGTTGGTAGATCTGGTGGCAAATTCTTTATATGATTGATATAGGCTGTGTGTGGAGAAATGTTATAAGCATTAAAAATAGTGCAAGCATTAAAAGTGTTAAAAGTATTGGAGATGCACAGCGAAGAGATGTCAAGTATTTCATGTACTTCGACATTTTCATGGTCAGAGGAGTGTATTTTTCGATTATATGCCCCTCACATAATCCACGATAATTCGATATTGAGCGTTTGACAATCCAGTTAGAGAATCGTAGTCTGATGTTCTTTAGTTCAATACAGGAGGCTGTTACGTTTCGAGAAACGACATTGAATACCACCCGGAAGTGTGTGTGTATGGCTAAGGGGAGTTAATGCATGCGGGGAGGTAACTCCGGGGTTTCTATACCTAGCTATTAAAATGTGTCACAATATAGACCGTGATTTCTATGGTGATGCGCATCCTCCAAAAAATGTTTAAAGCATAAAGTGTATTAACTATAGAGTAGTTTAATTAAGTTATGCTGAAGGTGTTCATATTATTATGGTGGATTAACCCCCATCGTAAGGTGCCACAAATGGATATTATAGATGATGAGCGAGGATTCTAAATTAATGATCTCTGTGGTTGTAGTCTACTCATAGGACCAGGCGCGGTGATTGCAGGATTGCTTCAGGACCCAATGATCTCTGGTAAGTTCTGGGTCATCGCTTGCTACATTGGATGTCGAAAGATAATCATCTCCAGGCCGGCCAGAGGTCAATCCGCAGTCCTCACGACCCCTCTCTGACCGCCAGATCATCCTTATATGTACAACCCGCACGCCAGTTGCAATGCATTCATTCTCTGCGCTCAGCATCCTGGTCCTACTGCTCAACAGCGTTACTAGATTAAATCGTTTTTCATCTGTCTAAGGAAGGTGCTTCCTCCGCACAACACTATCAAACGGATCAATTCATGCTTAAATTACCTATAGAGCGGTGTAGTGCAGTTCAAGTGGGTGGATGTTGTCGCACCTGACGTAGAGGTATAAATGGGTATTCTCCCTATCCTATTAAATAAGGCACTTATCATGGCCATGAGCAATTGCGACCTGACTAGAGCCCAGGTTGATGTCATCCTTGCGGCCCGTAAAACCACAATCACCTTCGAGGACCAACTATGGACACGCGAGGATACGCACAACAACTTCGACATAACCATGGGATCTAGTGACTCGGCGCAGGTCACTGATTTGGTCGGCCTATACCTTCCCAATGAAATCCATAAGGACCTCCCTTACCTCAACGGTGGTTTGTACCGCGATGATGCCCTTCTACTTATAGAATATAAAAAATTTTATATAGAAAGAACTAGAAAACAATTGCATAAGACATTCAAAAACTTTAACCTTAGTATCACCATGGACAAAAACACTAAAAATGTTAACTTCCTAGACGCCACACTATACCTAGACTCAAAAATATATACACCTTTCCATAAGCCTAACGAGTAACCTTTTTATGTAGATACCAAGTCTAATCACCCTAGATCAATATTAAACTCTATCTCTAAGGGGGTGTCCAATAGAATCTCTAGTCTGTCCTATGACGCAAACATATTTAGCAAAAACTCACAATATTACAATCAGGCATTAGCTAGCTCCGGCCATAATATAGAAATTGAGTTCCTACCTAAGAAAACACATAGCTACAACATCATCTCGCACAACATGTCCATGAGGAAACCTAATAATAGGAATAGCAACCACAAGTACACCAAAGCGGAGGGTGCCACCGGAAGTAATCATTACCATGGAAACTACTGTGGTGCCTTAGGAAGAAGCAACACACCAAACACTAAAAGCAAAAATAGAAGAAGAAATAATACATTTTTCAACCCTCCTTTCAACCTAAATGTCTCCACCAACATACCTAGGGCTTTCTTCTCACTACTAGATAAAAACTTCCCTCTAGGACACAAGTACCACAACCTCTTAAACAAAAACACCATTAAAATCTCATACTCTACGACGCCTAACTTAGCATACCACATAGCTAGCAGCAATAATAGTAAAATTAATTCTTACTTCCAACAAACAAAATCACAACAGGATGCAAACCCTCTAAATACCTCTGTAGCAAGCAACCATAGCAACGGCAGTAACAATAGAAATAACACTAGTATAAGTAATAACACCAGGGTTGACAACCCGAACGCCCAAAATCCTATAGCTACCACACGGACTTCCGCACTGCATTATAACCAGCAGACTAACGCACAGGATAATTGTAACTGCAGAGCTAATAGAACCTGCCCTTTAGATAAAAAATGCCTAACCAAGGATATCATATACTCATGCACCGTCACGACTAGCAACTCTTCAGAAACCTATGTAGGCTCCACTTCTAACTGCTTCAAAATCAGATATAATTCGCACATCCACTCGTTCAAAAAGCACAGCCTAGCTACATACACTATCTAAAAACTAAAAATAAACCATACGCACTCAAATGGGAAGTGATAGGCAGCGCGACCTCGTACAAACCACCTAATAAATTTTGTAACCTCTGTATACTAGAGACACACAATATTATCTTCTCCAACCGGAACCTACTTAACAAAAAATCTGAGGTGTTTGCAACTTGCCAGCACCGCTTCAGACATTCCTTCCAAAACTTTAAGCCCAATATATAGCAATGTCGGACTGGAACCAAACACCACATCTAGCATCAAACACCAGAGGCACACCTTATACTACATACCCAACACTAACTGATCTAATATAACACAAACAACGACATCCCTCTGGAACCCTTCGCAGGGAGAATACCCATTTATACCTCTACGTCAGGTGCGACAACATCCACCCACTTGAACTGCACTACACCGCTCTATAGGTAATTTAAGCATGAATTGATCCGTTTGATAGTGTTGTGCGGAGGAAGCACCTTCCTTAGACAGATGAAAAACGATTTAATCTAGTAACGCTGTTGAGCAGTAGGACCAGGATGCTGAGCGCAGAGAATGAATGCATTGCAACTGGCGTGCGGGTTGTACATATAAGGATGATCTGGCGGTCAGAGAGGGGTCGTGAGGACTGCGGATTGACCTCTGGCCGGCCTGGAGATGATTATCTTTCGACATCCAATGTAGCAAGCGATGACCCAGAACTTACCAGAGATCATTGGGTCCTGAAGCAATCCTGCAATCACCGCGCCTGGTCCTATGAGTAGACTACAACCACAGAGATCATTAATTTAGAATCCTCGCTCATCATCTATAATATCCATTTGTGGCACCTTACGATGGGGGTTAATCCACCATAATAATATGAACACCTTCAGCATAACTTAATTAAACTACTCTATAGTTAATACACTTTATGCTTTAAACATTTTTTGGAGGATGCGCATCACCATAGAAATCGCGGTCTATATTGTGATATATTTTAATAGCTAGGTATAGAAACCCCGGAGTTACCTCCCCGCATGCATTAACTCCCCTTAGCCACACACACACACTTCCGGGTGGTATTCAATGTCGTTTCTCGAAACGTAACAGCCTCCTGTATTGAACTAAAGAACATCAGACTACGATTCTCTAACTGGATTGTCAAACGCTCAATATCGAATTGTCGTGGATTATGTGAGGGGCATATAATCGAAAAATACACTCCTCTGACCATGAAAATGTCGAAGTACATGAAATACTTGACATCCCTTCGCTGTGCATCTCCAATACTTTTAACACTTTTAATGCTTGCACTATTTTTAATGCTTATAACATTTCTCCACACACAGACTATATCAATCATATAAAGAATTTGCCACCAGATCTACCAACCTAACACTCTTGTTTACCTACCTAAGTGCCTCTACCACACATATCTCTCTGCCACACTATATAAACAAGAGGCACATGCTTGCCACACATATAACATTTGCACTATATAACCGCTTATCTTCATGTATTTTAACCTGTATTTTCGATTTTTGATTGTACCTCTTAATATGAATGTAATCTCGAAGTGTGTACTGCCACTCTAAATTCTGTAATGAATGTTGACCCACAATATTTGCATATGTATCGGTATGTCTCTTGGCTGAAAAGGAGGTCATATAACTGTCCATGCATTAATAAATTGCTCCGAAGAATCCAAACCTCGGTTTGGAGGAAACAGCTGTAAGCACAATAATGTTTTGAACAGTTCTTTGATTCTAATATTTCATATAACTGCTCTGTAAATCATCTGATGTTTTTACATTGAGCTACTTAACTTACTAATACATTACTGCCTACCACTATTTAGGGTGTGTATAAAAAATACTTATAACTGCATAAGGTTTTGTATTTACATAACCATAAATAGTATAACTAATACTTCTTTATTATATATATTTCAAAGGTACTGTGTTGTTCTTTTCAGTACGTCTTCATTAGATAAAATCTATGATTTGATATATGATATACCGCTACGGTCTTGATTATACAATTCCAGTATTGGCAATTTTGCCAACATATATATATATATATATATATATATATATATATATATATATATATATATATATATATACATACATACACACACAGATATATATATATATATATATACAGTATATATATATATATATATATATATATATATATATATATATATATATATATACACATACATACATACATACATACATACATATATATATATATATATATATGTATGTATGTATGTATGTATGTATGTATGTATGTATGTATGTATGTATGTATGTATGTATGTATGTTTGCTTAAACTTTAATCTGTTATTTTAATATATATATATATATATATTGGAAAATGTGTGAGAACCTTGGTACAGTTAGGTATATTTGAAAGAAAGGAAAAGAATGACTTCACTTGTAGTGTTAGATAAATTGATTTAATTTTATAAAATTATAATATTATGATTTAGTTGATCTAGATATGTATGTACATGTATGTGTGGGTGTTTGCATGTGTGTCTGTATGTATGTATATATATATATGTATATATATATATGTGCATGTGTGTGTATATATATATGTATATATATATATGTGGGTGTATATATCTGTGTGTGTGTATATGTATATATATGCGTATGCATGTGTGTGTATATATGTATATGTGTGTGTATATAAGTATGTGTATATATGCGTGTGTGGGTATGTGTGTATATATATATTTATATATATATGTATATATATGTGTGTTGATATGTGTGTGTATGTGTGTGTGTATGTATGTAATATATATGGACTGTAAATATATTTACATATAGGGAAGTGAATATGTGAGCTAGAATGCCCTCCCCCAACTTCCTCCCCCAAACCAATCTCAATAACACCTTATTGACAAATGTACCAAAACTATCCTTCTTTTCTCTTTTTACTGCCATCCTATTCTTATCAAAAGACATGTATCTTACATCTCATTAAAACCCAGACGCGCACCTAAATTCATCTCTGATATAGAAATTTGTAGAAGATATCTATATACTACTAAAACTCTGATCTTGCGTGCGTGCTTGCTTGCGTGCTTGCTTGTCTGTTATGTAATACAGCCAAAAGTGCGCATAATGGGTAAATACTTTGAAAGCAAGTTGCCTCTGAAATAGGAATATAAATTTATAAAACAAGTTTCTCGAAAATCTGACCCCGGGTTCCCGAGATTCGCAGGTTTTGGGGGTACCTTCATAAATAGCCACAACGGTGCATACTGGGAAAAATACCTCGAAATTAACATAACTCTGCAAAACTTCATAAATAGCCAAAACATTGCATAATGAGAAAATACTCTGAATAAAACAAGATTGGCGTAAACCGCACTTGGAAAATATTTTCAATTTTCCAAAAATAGCCAAGAATTCAACAAAATTCAATTTATCTTATTTTATAATGAATATCAAAAGAAATAATCCGTTTGTTTTTTGGTTGTCCATTCTGTAGGTAAGAGAGACAGAGAGGGGGTGAGAGAGAGAAAGAGAGAGTGAGGGTGAGCGAGAGAAAAAGAAAGCGTGAGTGGCTAAGAGAGAGGGGGGATGACAGATAGGGAAAGAGACAGCGTCCTTAACTTTTATTTATTTTAACTCTCCCCCTAACCATAACGTTATTTCTTTCTCTCTCTTTTTCACTGTCTACTGCCACCGTGTGTATCTGTATGTGTGCCAGTGCATGTGTTTACGTACTTAGAGACATGTGTGTGTGTATGTGTGTGTAACAGTACTTAAGTTAGAGAGATATATATATTTGTGTGTGTGTGTGTGTGTGTAGGATACCTTCGTAAAAGCCAAAACGGTGCATAATGGAAAAATAGCCCTGTAAGTGATATAACACTGAAATTGGGATAAAACAGGTTTGACGTAAATCGACATAACCTATTTTCATCATTCGAGAAATATTTTTAATAATTATTAAAAAAAGAATTTTCAGTGATTTCTCAGTGAATATGATACAAGTTGTTTGTACTTAAAGTATCTATATTTGAACTTTCTTTAAACAGACGATATTTTAATTATCAGAATAGCATTAAGTGAATATCACTGAAAAATACCAGTTGGTGTTAAACAGTAGGTGTTTATATTTTTGCTTTTGTTAAAAAGAATATTTCAATTATTTAGAAATATTTTAATGTGAATTTGATTTCACAAATAGCTTGATTTACATAGACAATATCTTCATTTCTTTAAAAATTATTTTCAAGTGAATACGATGGAAAAAATATTTCTTGGCATATTTAAAATATATTCTTAAGTGAAAATGACTTAAGAAATACAAATTATTTGTACACCGAGTATATATATTTCAGCTTTCTTTAAACAGAATATTTTAATTATTAATAAGTAATTTTTAAGTGAATATGATTTGGAAAATACGAGTTGTTTAAACAGACAATATTTCAATTATTTAGAAATATTTCTAAATTATGATTTAAAAAAAGGATTTATTGAGGTAATAGGAATTTTTTCTAAGGTGAATACGATTTTCGATTCTTAAATAATGCCTCGACGAGGAAGAAAGAAAACATCTGGTTGGTCTATCGACAGTGGAAAGAAAGCACGGCTAAGGAGAACCGAAGAAGGTGAGCAAGATAGTGGTCAACGCCAACAAGATTGGGACAGGCATGCGAATAGAAGGATCGAGGAGACTGATAAAGCAAGGGCTGCGCATCTGGCGGAACAGAGGGAAAGAGACAGAAGCAGGAGAGATCATGAATAGGATGGTCGGAGATCTGAGCGTCTGGCGGAACAGAGGGAAAGAGAAGAGACAGAAGAAGGAGAAATCATGAATCGGATGGTCGGAGAGCTGAGCGTCAGGCGGAACAGAGGAAAAGAGACAGAAGAAGGAGAGATCATGAATCGGATGGTCGGAGAGCTGAGCGTCAGGCGGAACAGAGGGAAAGAGACAGAAGAATAGGACGCTCGGAGAACTGAACGTCTTTGCGAACAAACCATTAGGGATAGAGCAAGGACAGTTCAACGACGTGACCTCTCTGCTAATGCTGGACAGATGAATAAGATCTTTATCTGTTGTCATGCAATGCTTTTTCATGGTGAAACTACTAACTTTTGCTGTATGAATGGAAAAGTCAGGTTGGGGAATCTGCAAGTTTACGCCAGGAACTTCACAGTTTATTTAGTACTGATCAACCTAGGGCAAACGAGTTCAGGAAGAACCTCAGACAATACAACTGCCTGTTCCAAATGACATCTTTTGGGGCCGAAGAAGTTCGTTCCTCAAGGAGTGGATGGAATCCTTCTATCGTTATTCATGGTCAAATTCACCATTACATCGGTTCCTTAACCCCTAATCCAAACGAACAACCCCAATTTCTTCAAATTTACTTCTTGGATCCTCAGGATAGTGTTGATTTGAGGATCAGGATACTCCATAACGATGGCATTCAGCGCGACATAGTTGAATTATTGGAACAATATAACCCTAACTTTGCTTCATTTCGAATGGCAAAAGAACAAATTAAAAATATTCCCGAAGCTTCGATTATTATTGATCCTGATAGGAGACCAGCAATGGAACATGATAGAAGATTCAAGGCACAAACTGCAAACGAAGTTGCCGTTATTATACAAAACAGCACCGAACTTCAAGCAAAAGCAGGGCATATTGTGTTGAAAGAAAAAGGCGGACAATTGCAAATAATCTCAGAGTCCCATCGGTTCTATGACAGTTTGCAGTATGTTCTATTTTTTCCTTTTGGCGATGACGGATGGCATCATGAGCTGTTAATGAGCAACAACAAGAAGTTGACGTCAATGCGTTACTATGCCTATCGAATAATATGAGAATGAATTCAACAAACTTCTCAGTGGCGGTCGTTTATTTCAGCAATATTTGGTTGAAATGGCTGCGAAAATTGAAGGAGATAGACTGCAATACATCCGAATGAATCAAACATCATCGCGATCTACAATATACAAGGGCCTTACTGACGCATTGAATGAAGATGACGATTTTCGCAATATTGGCAGGCGAATCATACTCTCTTCCACATTTGTCGGTGGACCGAAATATATGATGGAGCGATGCCAGGATGCCATGATGTACATACGGAAGTACGGCAATCCTTCGTTCTTCATCACAATGACATGCAATCCAAACTGGCCTGAAATCCGGCAAAACCTATTCCTGAATCAGAAGCCACATGACAGGCCAGATTTAATTAGCAGAGTATTTGACCTGAAGCGGAAGCTGTTAAGAAAGTATCTTACTAGAGAAGATGGCCTGTTTGGCAAGTGCATAGCTTACATGCTGACAGTCGAATATCAAAAGCGAGATCTTCCTCATGTGCACTGTTTGCTATGGCTCAATGAAGCCTCCAGGTTCAGACCGCAGGAATATGATAAATTTGTTCAAGCCGAAATACCAGATCCAAACAAAGATCCAGAGGGTCATGAATTGGTGCTGAAGCACATGATCCACGGTCCGAATTGCTTTAACAATTCGCCGTGTTGGAAAGATTGAACGTGCAGTAAGCGGTACCCTAAGCCTTTCAATGAATATACATTGTGTTGAGAGGACTCTTATCCTGTGTACAGAAGACGGTCTCTAGGAATTAGACAATTTGAGGGGCACCAAGAGGAAGGGGAAGCCGATATATAACTTCGGAATGGGTGGTTCCCTGCAATATGAAACTATTAAAACTGTTCAACTGCCACCTAAACGTAAAGATGTGCTCTTCCGTGAAATCGATCAAATACGTTATTAAATATACCATGAAGGGCAGTGATCAGGCAATGTTTGGAGTGAACAGGGAAGATGAGATAATACAGTATTTAACAGGAAGATATATCTGTCCTTCAGAAGCTGTTATCTTGGTACTTGGATCTCCAATTCATGAAAGAGAACAGGCCGTAGTTCGCCTTTAAGTTCATCTACCTGAAGAAAATCAAATCTTCTTTCGGGTCAATGCTGTTGTTAAAGTAAACAATAACATGGCTAAGACGACTCTGACTGAGTTCATGGATCTTTGCGATCTCGATCCGTATGCGATTGTGCCAAAGTTTTACACTTGAAGTAATAAGAGATGGGAAAGAAGAAAGGTGTGGAAAACAGTTGAGCAGTGTCCAGGGATTTTTGAGGCGAACGTTTTGGGACGAGTATACACTGTTTCTCCACGAAGTGGTGACCTGTATTATTTAAGACTCCTTCTGCATCACGTCAAAGGGTCAGTATCCTTCAACTCTTTGAAAATGTGTGATGGAGAACTCCTGCCATTATTCAAAGACGTCTGAAGAGAGAAAGGTTTGCTTCAATCGGCTGATCATTGGCAGCAGACTCTGGAAGATGCTGAGCGAACAAGGCTTCCCAAAGCCATGAGAGATCTATTCATCGTGCTCCTCACAAATACGGAAATTGACAATTCCAGTGCTTTATGGGCTCGATTTAAGCATTCGCTGTCTGAGGATTAACTTCAAATAGAAAAAAGGGCTACCAGAAACTCTAACCTTTTGATTAGCGAGAGACATTATGATCAATGTCTTCTGTATTTTGAAGACAAACTTAACGACCTCGGCAAAAGTCTTAGTGACTTTAACTTGCCAAGGCCAAATAATATTGTTGCTAATCAGGATATTGGCAATTTGGAGTTATTGCATGAATTACAATACAGCAGAGAAGAGCAGGGACGATTTGTGGAAGAGACGGAACCTCTATTGAATAGTGAACAAAAACACGTGTACGACTTCGTTTGTAACAGTTTAGAGACGAACACATCTGCATTGATTTTCATTGACGCTCCAGTGGAATAGGAAAGACATTCCTGATTAACTTAATTCTTTCAAAAGTCAGGGGAAACGGTAACGTGGCTATTGCTGTTGCGTCATCTAGCATTGCCGCAACATTGATGCCTGGTGGAAGAACAGCGCATTTTAGGTTCAAAATAACGATAGTAGTGAAAGAAAATGGTCTGTACGACATTGATAAAAACTGAAAGACGGCAAACCTCTTCCAGCATACAAGGCTAATTGTTTGGGACGAGTGTCCTATGATTCGGAGGGAAAGCTTCGAAGCTATTGACCTCACTCTGCGTGACATATGCGACAACAATGAGGCATTCGGTGGAATTTTTACAATTTGCTGTGGCGATTTCCGTCAGCTTCTTCCGGTAGTGAAAAGGGGAAATGAAGCGGACGTGGAAAACGCCTGCATTAAAAAATCCTACTTATGGCTAAGCTTCAAAAGATTTCAGTTGAAGACAAACATGCGATTGGGTGGGGGAGCAGGAGACTATTCACAGTTCCTATTGTATATTGGAGAAGATAAGATAAAAAAAGCTGAAAATGAGGAAATTATTTTGCCAAAAGAAATGGTTCTCCAAGCAACAACTATGGAAGAATGTATTGATTTCATCTATCCCTCATTCGACAATCCAGCTAAAGTGTTTTCAAACAATTGCATCTTGGTACCTCTCAATGAAATGATGAGAAGCATCAATTCCACCTGTGTCAGACGCTTTCCTGTAACCATAAAAGAGTATCGATCCTATAATTCTGTGACGTTTAATCAAGCAAGACGTTTTCCATTGTTCGTCCTTGTGCTTCATGAATAGTCATAGCGAAG
>OZ024742.1:52293562-52328562 GCA_964016885.1 Eledone cirrhosa | reverse complement strand
CGACCTCATGCATCGGGCAGAAAGCGATATATTTACTAACTACAAGGCTTTGTGCCCTGTGGTATGGAAGTAGCTGTCTGAAGAGCTGATTCTTTCCATTGGAAATTCTCTGTATTTCCAATCTTTTGATAAGCGAAACCGTCGGTCACAGCACTAGAACAGGTGAATATTTTAATTTTATAAGATTATTTAATGTTTGTTTGTTCCGCTCATTTATATATATATATATATATATATATATATATATATATATATATATATATATATATACATATATATATATATATACATATATATATATATATATATATATATATATATATATATATATATATATATATATATATATATATACATATATGCATGTATATATATATATATATATATTATATGAATATTTGCTCAACGCATTGCTTAATTATATTAATTCTTTTGTTTATTCAAAATGATGAATGACTTATGAAGTATAATGTAGTAAATGATAGAGGCATGTAAATGAATCGATCTATGGTAATGGTAGTTATAGTTAATGGGGTGAAGTTATGAATGAATCATTCTTTGTATTATTATATGGTATAGAAGTTTACTATCAAGGCGTATTGGTATACATAAGGTTATAATGGTAAGTTGTGTTTCGTAATAGGATAAGACCGATGCCGATGATAAAGTGAATATGATTGTTTCTGCTTAATAATTAACTATCGATACGTCATCTTTTAATCGGGATTAAGTGGTATAGTAATCAAGTATTTTAGTTTATGTCTATGGAAATGACCATGTCTGGTGAATATCTGTGATTTCATATTTACATATTCTGTTAATGTTGTAGAATAAAAGACTCTTCATTGGCTCATTGTTTTCATGTCACTACTTTTCTTACTGTTAGAATTATTATTATTTTCTTTAGATTTTCTATTATTATGTATATTTAATACAATATTCATTATTGTTATTCAGTATCAGTGGAAGGTCGGACGCCATACTTTGCAGCATAGAGTTACGGCCCTTTATGATCTGAGTTCAAATCCCGCCGAGGTTAACTTTACCTTTCATCCTTAAAGGGTCGATAAAATAATGTACCAGTCACGCACTGGCGTCGATTTAATCGACTTTCTCCTCCCCCCAAATTGCTGGCCTTGTGCCTATATAAGAAACCATTATTGTTATTCATACTGTTTTCATTTCGTTGAAGCCAACTTTTCTTTAACTGATGTAAGCCCCACTTTGTACAGTGTTTCCGTTGTCACGTATTCTTCCCAGTTTCTTGGGCCCTTGTCGAAAAAAGAAGTTATAATAATATTCGTTCCTTATATAGGCACAGGGCCAGCAATTTGGGGGAAGTGGAAAATCGATTAACCCGACCCCAGTGCGTGACTGGTACTTTATTTTATCGATCCCGTAAGGATGAAAGGCAAAGTTAACCTCGGCGGGATTTGAACTCAGAATAGCAAGGGCCGTAACTATATGCGTCAAAGCATGGCGTCCGAGCCTCTACCGACGCTGCCAATCCACCGCCCCTATAATAATATTAATAATGGTTTCTGATATTGGCACAAGGCCAACAATTTTGGGGGAGGGGAAAGTCGATTAAATCTACCCCAGTGCGCGACTGATACTTTATTTTATCGACCATGTAAGGATGAAAGGAAAAGTTAACCTCGGCGGAATTTGAATTCACATCCTAAAGAGCCTTAACTTATGCTGTAAACCATGGCGTCCGACCCTCTACAGATACTGCCAATCCACCGCCATAATAATAATAATAATAATAATAATAATAATAATAATAATAATAATAATAATAATAATAATAATGTTTTCTTTATTAACCATAAGGGCTTACATAAAGTAGACATTAAGGACAGTACAGGACAATACAGGACGGTACAAATGGGCATTTCTGCGTGTAAAAAAACAGAGGGTGTAATAAAATAACAAAGAAAAATTCCCCAATAGGGGGAAGACTTCCGAGGGACATTTGTGGAGAAAGCCCATTAAAAGACCACAGTGACCCTGACCACCAGGGCAAGTGCCCTCTCCCAGTTTTCCACCTTTAATTTACAGACACATACTCAGAGAAGGCCCATTCATTCGGGCCATACTTGCTTCTCTCACCCATCTTTCAACAAAATGCTGGGAAGAGATCACTTCCCTCTCTACCCTGATTTTCCTTTTCAAATGAAATTTGAAAAAGTTAATCAGGGCATCACCGAAGAGGTAAGTGCTCGTCTTCAGCCCTTTCAAACGTGTCCACCATACTATCTCTTTCGCCATGGCCACCAGACAGATAAAAACTGCCTGCCCTTTCCGGCTAAAGGAAGAGGGCGGGGCAATCCTCACGATGAACTCAGCTGATAGCTGGATCCGTCCTACACGTGACAGCAGGTGTTCGACATAAACCCACAAGTCAGCAATGCTCGGACACTGGACGAGTGCGTGCAGGACGGTTTCGTCGCCCTGTGCGCATCTCGGACATGCCCGCCTGACGGCACCTCCATGCCTGTAGAGTTTATCCCGAACTGGCAAAGTCCCCGGTAGCACTGCCAGGCCAGGGATTTCTGGAAGTTCTCCATAGGCCCCGGCCCGAAAGTCCTTCCGAAGAGATTGGCTAGTTGTTTTCGTCGACGCCTAGAGTTTCTCCAAGTACGTCGTCGCTCTTCCCCTCCACTAATCCCCTATAGAACGCCAAGGTGGAGTTTCCACCGATCACATTGCCCGATTGGTCGAGGGCTGTGAGCGCCTGAAGACCTTCCAGTCTCCAAGCGCTCACTCTCGGTCTTCGCTTGACCCAGGACTGCAGCTCCGTCAAGGAGACGAGCTGGGGAAAAACGTGTCTAGCAAACGGCAATCACACCTGATCACCGTCGAGGAAGAGGTGGAGATGTCGTAGCCTGAGCGCGTGTCTGCGCATCATCAGCCACGGCATGCCCAGCCCTCCACGTAGCGGGTGTTGACAACAGATGGACCGCCTGACCAAACGCTCCAGCGCAGTCAGGCGGGGCTTAGGACAAGGTACGACGGTCAGGCGGTGGTAGATGACGGACGCGGTGTACGCGTTAGCCACCTCCGCTCGACCTTTCAGGGATAGCTTCCTCTCGGCCCATTTCAGGGTGAGAGAAGCCACCCTGCTCGTCACCTCGTCCCAGTTTTTGTCCGTCTGGAGGTCTGGACAGAACCAGACCCCTAGCAATTTAACCGGTCCGTCCGTCCAGCGCCCGACGACGCTGTTGGACGGCATGGATCTGCCTCTCCAGGTGCCGAGCTGCAGGCCCACTGACTTTTCCTGGTTGATCATTGCTCCTGTTACCGCTTCGTATTCTCTTAGTGTAGTGCCGATCGCCTCGATGTGTTTGGCGTTCGACACCACTACGGTGACATCGTCCGCATATGCTGACACGGATCTTCCGCATACTAGTTCGCGCGGGACCCCTCTCAACTCTCCAGTTTGTGCAGTAATGGCTCGAGAGTCAATACGTACAATAGGGACGAGAGGGGACATACTTGCCGGACCGAGCGCATGATGTTGAACGGTTCCGAAAGGTGACCGTTCACTCTCACTACAGAGCAGATGTCGCTGTGCATGGCAGCGATCCAGCCTCTGAAGACGGGCCCAAAGCCAGCCGCCCTCAGGACTGCCGCTGGGTAACGATGGTCGACCCTATCGAAAGCTTTCGACTGATCTAAATTGATCAAGGACCCACCCGTGCCAGGTTCCTTAGCTACCCTCTCTACGATGTATCGCATGAGGTGGAGGTTGTCGTGGATGGATCTGTCGGGAATGGCGCATGTCTGTGCCTCTCCCACCAGACCACCAACGACAAGCGCCAACCTCTTTGCTAGCACCTTGGCCAAAATCTTGAACTCTGTGTTTAGCAGAGTTATGGGCCTAAAATTATCTATTTTATCCCCCTTGTCCGGATCCTTTCTCAGCAGCGCCACCGTTCCTCGGCTCAAAGAGCTGGGAATTCTCCCGTTCTGTTGCCAGTTGCAGTAGACGTCCGCCAAGAGGCCTCCGAACAAGTCTGGCATTTGTACGTAAAGTTCATAGGGCAGACCATCCAAACCAGGCGATTTACCCCTTGTGCCGCCAGTCATTTCCTCCCGTACTTCAGCGGCTGTTATCGGCTTTTCGCAACACTCCGCCTCAGTGGCCGAGAGCCGCGGCAGTCCGTCGAGGTAGACACTAAAGTCCATCCCTCGATCCGGCCCGCGACTGCCCCCGAACAGTTGAGCGAAGTGTCGCTGAAAAACTTCACACATTTGCCCAGGATCGAGTAGCATGCCCCCGTCGTGGTCCACCAAAGACCGGATCGTGGCTTTGTTGCCACGACGCACCTCCGCCACTCGGGCCCATTGAACGGCTTTCGTCCCCTCGTGTCTGAGAGCACGCACCCTATCTCTGACAACGCAGCCTTCGTGCTTTGCATTGAAGAATTGGTCAAGGGCCAATTTCCCCGCAAGTACGTCGGTCGCGACGCCTTTGCAAAGCGCCTCGTCTAATTTTTAACTAATTCTCCCTCTGCTCTATTTTTTTCTATTGCTAAAGCCTAACTAAACCTAGTGGACTCTATTCTAATTGCTCTTTTCAGAGCAAACTACCACTTGTTGTTGACGATGGCCCCCGTCAACGCCCGCTTAACTAGTTTGCTAATCCGGTCTCTGTAGGCCTTGCGCGCTGGTAAGGACGCGTTTAGCTTCCAGTAGCCGGGTCCTCGTCTATGAAGCCTATCTAAGTCAAGCACACAGATCACGAATTTGTGGTCCGTGTAGCTGACTATCTTGGATTGTGGACAGCCTATGCTAGACCTATCTATTTCCCTACAAAATACACTATCTAGATATGATCTGGATGACCCTATGCGATTTGTCCAAGTCCACATTGGTACATTCGGGAAATCCAATCGGTACCTGCCAGACAGTTCAAAACGCCTGAGCAGGTTGGTGAGACTCTTGCACACTCCTTCCCTATCCACTAATCCCACACAATCCAAGATTGCATCTAAGATCCCGTTCCAGTCGCACTCTAACACTAAAGAGCGAGACGTTCCAAGGAAAGTCTCTAGACGCCGGAAGAAATCAGGCCGCCCTGCTCCTGTCGGGGCATAGACGGCCACTAACCTGAAAGCTTGCCCGTCTCCGCTGGTCACGTCCAGCACCACCAACTTACCTTCTAGGTCCAGGAAGATGGCCCGTATGGCAAGATCCAAGCCTCTCCGAAATAGCACAGCAACTCTTCCCCCCGATCCCGGACGGCTGGGAGATGTGTACACATCGTAGCCGCCGAAGATCGGTACGAAGGCCCGTGCTTCTGAGATTCTGGTCTCGCTAATGGCCACTACATCTATGTTTAGTGACCTGAGGTCGTTGAGCAGGTGACCCTGCTTCCGTGACGACCCCAAGCCACGCGCATTTATGCTGCCTATTCTGAGTGAGGTCATGTTGAAAAGGAGTGGAAAAGATGGGAAAGACCACTTACCTTACTTCTCGTAGAGGAAGGACGGTTTCTCCATCCTTTTCACTGCTTGTGGCCTCCTCAGGAAGGATGTCCTTATAAATCCTCCTGGAGAGTGCTTGTCGAAGTCTCCGATGTCTTTGGGGAATTTTTGTTTTAGTGTCATGTACGTTTTCTGTGTGATGCGAGTGATTTGTATGTGTGGAGGTGGTGTGAATTTTGGGGTTGTTGTGTAGTCTTTTTCTGTGATGCTGGTGTTGTGTTGGATGTAGTGTAATAATTGCTTGTTGTTCAAATTTAATGCTGTGTAGTGTGTATCGTTTTGGTTGTTATGTTTTGTTTGCGTTTGTTGTGGTTTTGTTTCTGTTTCGCATTTAGGTGACTTTTGTGGTGTAGGTGATGGTGGTGTTGGGTTAATGATGGTGTTGGTGTTTGGGGTGATGGGATTGGTGATGCTGGTGTGGATGGTGGCATATCTGTCCTAACTTTTTTGTTTGTTAATTTATTTGTTTCCCTCTGTATTTTGTTTTTGGAGGAGGAAGGAAGAGAATTTTTTTCTTTTTTGGTTTCTTTTTTTTTTCCTGATACCGTTTCCCACTCCTCGTCGTCACAATCTGTCTCCAGTTGTGATAGGCCGGGGAGTGGAAAATCCTCCACAGGCGTTAGTTTTGGTTGTGGGGTGGTGGATGGTGTAGGCGCTGGTGCTAGTTCTGAAGCGTTGGGTGGTGGTGGTGTTGGTTTTTCTGGTGGTGGTGGTGTTGGTTTTGCTACTGTTGCTGCGGTTGTTGCTGTTATAGTTGCTTCTGTTGTTGCTGCTACAACTGTTGCTGCCATCTTTGCTGCTGGTGGCGTTGATGGTTGAGTCACTGTGGTGGGTAAGAGAGGTGGCCTCAACCTTTTAGCCTGAGGGCAGAAAGTCCTTAGGTGGGTTCCTTCACCACAAACGACACACGTAGGCCTTCTGCCCTCGACGATTACGGTGAGGTGGCTGCCGTCAGTGAGATCTATTACCTCTGGGATCTCCTCAATGCTTTTTGCTTCCGCTTGAATCAGGAGCTCCATCCCAGATCCGGACCAGTTCTCCTGCTTTTCTTTTGCTATTGCTATTATCTTTGTGTTGGCTTCGAGGCCGGCGAGGACGGCCGCTATTAGCCAGTGAATTTCGATGGCCGGTGGAACGTGGGTCACCCTGATCTTTACGAGTCTCTGGCCACAATAGCTTGGGACGAGTGTGAAGTCGTCACTTCTTAATGTGGTCATGGAGTGTTCTCTAGCCTCCTCTGGTGTTTCAAAGAACACGTCCACGGTTCCATACTCTGCCCACGTCTGATGTGGGTTTTTCTTGCCCACACATGTCCCAAAGCTTTTTGGATTTGGGACTCGGATGCCCGTTCCACTCGGCGCGATTTTACATTTATTGTTCGATACGACACGGTGCATAGGCGCCGATGCTCCATTTTATTAGGTGTGTGTGTGTGGGGGGGGGGGGGGTGAGGCTGACCCTGTACCCATCTTTCTTTACCATTTTTTTCGCATTTTCTAATTCCTCCTGAGTTACCGTAAATGCTTCGCACTGTTTTGCTACTCTGGCAAAACTCAGGGTGGTTTTTTTAATGTCATTGTTGTTGTTGTTGCTATCGTTATTTTTGTTATTATTAATTTTAGTTTCAGTTGTGGTGGTGGTGACGTCAGTGGAGTTCGGTTTGGAAGAGTCCATTTTGGTTGAAAATATTTCGACATCACGAGTTGATTTATTTTTTCCTTTTATTTCTGCTGTCGCGGTGGTGGTGGAGGTGGTGGTTGTCGCGGTGGTGGTGGTGGTGGCGGCTTTAACACCTGTAGTCATTGGTAATGGCGGGAAATGAATGTCTGCCTGAGACAAATTTAAAATATTGCTAGTGCTTAAATTGTTTGTGTTGGCAAACGTAGTATCATTTACAATGGTGGTGTCGGTGTGAGGTGTTAATTTGTGAGGAAGGCTTTCAGCTGCTTGGTGCAGAGGTGAATTAGCCATTTTTTTTCAAAGAAACTTTTTGATTATCATAAAAGTTTAAATTTTGGGCACAAGGTCCCAATCTTTTTGGGTGTCCTTTTCGGAAAACAATGTATGTGCGCTTATATATAGTTAACAATAAAAATTTTCCATAAATTGCAATTTTTAACAAACGGAAATAACAAACCTTTGCGGAGCTCACGATGATACGATTTACTACGTAGGTCGCCAATAATAATAATAATAATAATAATAATAATAATAATAATAATAATAATAATAATAATGTTAAGAGAGGGAAGGTAGTAGTGCCACTACACAAGACTAGAAAGGAAGAAGCTACCAAAAGATATAAATAGACTGATTTAGTGACCCGGTCAAAAGAAAATTTTGAACATCCCAACATGAATAACAGTGCCACTGAAGTCCCCCACCAACATAGCCAACAACAACACCATAATAATAATAATTATTGTCGTTGTATCTCTAAACTCTCTCAAAATATTTAGTTTAAACGATGTCAACTTGCATAATGATGATAAGTCGAAATATTACAGAACAGAACACAGACTGAAACAAACTAAAACAAATTTCAAAAGTTTTGACCGCAACTCCCCCTACCTCCCTCGTTGTTATTACTACGAGCTTAGCGTAGCTAAAATCAAAAACAGCAGCAGTAGCAACAACAAAACTAGTAACCGATGCTACTTGCCTTGAAAAACAAAAAGAAAAAACTAAGTCAAACATTCAAAAATTACAATGAAACTAATTTTATTTTTTTAATGTTTTTGTTCATTTATTTATTTATTTATTTATTTTCATCTACAACGTGATGGTGCCGCGCTAAAAGCACCAGTGGTGATGTAACCATAAATTCACCAATCCTCGATATGAGTGTTTAAATGTCGAACCTAAACAGTTCGAATAACGGTGAAAAGGAGACTGGAACGTCATGTGAAAGACTCTCACCCAGCAAGTGCTCCCTGGCCGAGCATCAGGGACCTGGCTGTCATCCAAATACTGCTGGTGTTGGAGGAAGAAGAAGGAATGGGACAAGAACCAACTGGACGAAAGAATTGAATAGAACTGTCATGAAATGTTAACAGAAATGTTACCTCATGGAAGAAGGCTATAGGAAACGGATGCATAGCATCTGGAATGAGATTGGTCTATTTAAATTAGGTGGGCAAAAATGGCCGGACAAGCTCGTGTAATAAGAACTAATGGATGGATAAGCGAGTTGGAACTGGAGGAACTGAGCAGAGAGATTAAGTTGGAAATGGAGAGTGGAGTATATCAGGCAAATGAGTCAATGGGAAATGAAGGTGAAGAAGTTGAGAGACCTGAGGAAGCATCCGAAGCAGACAATGATCTGAATGCTGAAATAAATAACATCTGGAATAAAGATACGGCCATTGAGGAAATGAATGCTGACGGGCTAGAGCAAGATTTGGTTGATATCTTGAACTTAGTGGTAGATGAAATGAATAATGATAGTGGAAAACCTATGATTTGTAGACACGAAAATGTTAAAAGAAACAACAGCTAAGGTAAACAAGGTCATCCCATACCTTGAGGCGAGGAACCTTCACCAATGCAATAATATCGTCAAAGCAACCGCAAATGTGGTGAAAAAATTACTTGGTATAAAAACGAGAGGAAACAGCAAACAAGAAAGATCAGAAGAACCGACTGATTGGTCAAATCAAGGAAATGAGAAAATACATTGGAAAGCTTGTGTCTTTACTGAATGGGACATTACATCGGCGCGATTCTACATTTATTGTTCGATACGACACGGTGCATAGGCGCCGATGCTCCATTTTATTAGGTGTGTGTGTGTGTGGGGGGGGGGGGGGGGTGACCCTGTACCCATCTTTCTTTACCATTCTTTTGGCTTCTTCTAATTCCTCCTGAGTTACCTGGAACGCTTCGCACGTTTTTGCTACTCTCGCAAAAGACAGGCTAGTTTTCTTAATTTCATTGTTGCTGTTGTTGTCATCGTTATTTTTGTTATTGCTAATTTTAGTTTCAGTTGTGGTGGTCGTGGCGTCAGTGGTGTTCGGTGTGGAAGAGTTCATTTTGGTTGAATTCATTTCGATATCACGAGTTAATTTATTTTTTTCTTTTGTTTCTGTTGTCGCTGTGGTGGTGGTGGGGGTGGCGGCTTTAACACCTGCAGTCATTGGTAATGGCGGCAAATGAATGTCTGCCTGAGACAAATTTAAAATATTGCTACTGCTTATATTTTTAGTGTTGGCAAACGTAGTAATATTTACAATGGTGGTGTCGGTGTGAGGTGTTAGTTTGTGAGGAAGGTGTGACTTTGAATCGGCCATAATTTTTCAAACAACATTTATTTTGTTTGATAATTATAAAAATTTAAATTTTGGGCTCATGGCCCCAATCTTTTTGAGTGTCCTTTTCAGAAATCAATGTATGTGCACTTATATAGAGTTAACAATAAAAAATTTTCCATAAATGGCAATTTTAAACAACTGAAAATAACAAACCTTTGCGGAGCTCACGATACGATTGACTACGTAGGTCGCCAATAATAATAATAATAAAAGGGAGAGAGAAAAAGGAAAGGCTAAGTCAGACATTCAAACATTACAATGAAACTTGTGTTTGTTTTTGTTGTTTTGGTTTTTTTTTGGCTTTTTATCTATTTGTTTGTTTGTTTATTTATGTTAGTCTACAGCGTGACGGTGCCACGCTAAAATCAACGGGGGGGGGGGGGGATGAAATCACTGGGCGTGATGAAATCACTGGGGGTGATGAAATCACCGGTAGTTTTGTAACCATAAATTCACCAATCCTCGATAAGAGTGCTTAAATGTCGAACCTAAACAGTTCGAATAACGGTGAAGTGGAGACTGGAATGTCATGTGACAGACTCTCACCCAGCAGGTGCTCCCTGACCCAGCAGCAGAGACCTGGCTTTCATCCAAATACTGCTGGTGTCGGAGGAAGAAGAAGGAAAGGGACCAGAAACAACTGGACGAAAGAATTGAATAGAACTGTTATGCAATGTTACCTAAAGAGAAACCCCAAGGAAAAAGGCTATAGGAAACGGATGCATAACATCTGGAACGAGATTGGTCTATTTAAATTAGATGAACAAAAATTGGCCGAGCAGACTCGGGTAATAAGAACTAATGGGTGGATAAGCGAGCTGGAACTGGAGGAACTGAGCAGAGAGAATAGGTTGGAAATGGAGAGTGGAGTATGCCAGGCAAACGAGCCAGTGGGAAATGAAGGTGAAGAGGTTGAGAGAACGGAGGAAGCATCCGAAGCAAACAATGATCTGAATGCTGAAATAAATAATACCTGGAACCAAGATACGCCCATTGAGGAAATGAATGCTTACGGGCTAGGACAAGATTTGGTTGCTATCCTAAACTTTTAACTAAAAAATTATTTGGCATAAAAGCGAGAGGAAACAACAAACAAGAAAGATCAGAACCTTGGTGGAAGAAACGACTAAATGGTCAAATCAGGGAAATGAGAAATGACATTGGAAAGCTTGAGTCCCTACTGAATGGGACACTAAAAAACAAAGGCACTAAAAATAGACTGGAAATAAAATACAAAACTAGGAGTAAAAAGCTAAATATTATCATAGAGGAATTGAAGCAACGCATTGTAGCAAAGAGTGCAAAAATCAGGCGATACGAGAACAGAGTCAGTCAGTATAAACAGAACCGCATGTTCGACAACAACCAGAAGATGCTGTTTGGACAGCTTGAGGGGAAAGAAAGAGGCAACGACTTGGTCCCTGGGGCGGAACAAGCTAAAACATTCTGCAGAGGAATATGGGAGCAGGATGTTAGACACAATGCCCAGGCAGGGTGGATTGAGACAGTACAAAAGGAGACTAGTGAACAGGCACACCAACAAACTGATTTGAGTATCACAGTTGAAACTCTTAAGGGGCAGGCCAAAAGACTAACCAACTGGAAATCACTAGGCCCAGATGGTGTGCAGGGGTATTGGATTAAAAATATAACATCCCTCCACCCGAAACTGACAACCATGTTCAATGACTGCTTGATGTCAGGTGAGGTACCAGAGTGGTTAACAAAATGTACCACAGTTCTGGTAATGAAAGTCCGAATCAAGGGTAATGATGTTACCAACTATAGACTTATCACATGTCTGTCTGTAATGTGGAAACTGTTTACAAGCATTGTGTCTGAGGAAATCTACCATCACCTCCACACAAACACCTTGTTACCGGACGAACAGAAAGGATGCCGAAAGAATTGCAAGAGGAGACACACTGGTCTTGCCATGGGATGGATAGACTACAAAAAGGCATTTGACACGGTGCCTCATTCTTGCACCATGCAAAGCTTAGAGATCTTCAAGGTTTCAGATAACATCAGACAGTTGTTGAGCAAAATATTAAGTCCTGGAAAACAGAGTTAACATCAGCTGGAGAATCCTTGGGAGGCATGAAGATCAAGAGAGGTATCTTCCAGGGAGATTGTCTGTCCCCTCTGTTGTTTGTCCTTGCCCTGATGCCCCTGACCATTATACTGTGAAAAGTGAGAGCAGGATACAAGTTGGGAAAGGGAGAGCTTACCATCAACCACCTCCTCTTCATGGACGATCTTAAGTTCTTCAGGAAGAGTGAGATGGAGTTGGATGTGCTTGTTGCCACTCTACGCATTTTCAGGAATGATATATGTATGCAATTTGGTATTAGTAAGTGTGGAGTCCTTGTGATGAAGAGGGGTAAATTGAGCAGAAGCAACGAAATCCAGGTACCAACAGGTGAGATGATAAAGGAAATTGACACTGAAGAAGGATACAAGTATTTGGGTGTTCTGGAGGCTGATGACATCAAGAACCAAAAAATGAAGGAATCGATAAGATCTGAATACATTCGGAGAGTAAGGAGCATATTAAAATCACATTGAACAGTAGGAATGACATAAGTGCAGTACATTCCCGAGATGTGTCTATTATTAGGTACAGTGCGGGAATTCTGAGATGGAATGTTGCTGAACAAAAATAAATGGATAGGAAGACTAGGAAGCCATTGACTATCTACAACATGTTCCACAAGAGGAGTGATGTCGATAGACTCTACTTAAGGAGATCTGAAGGTGGAAGAGGTCTTATCAGCATAGAGGACTGTGTTCAGATGGAGATAAACAACCTACACAAATACGTGACTGCTAGTAGGGAGCCAATGCTCAGAATTGTACTGAAGGAGAGGACAATAGACCAGGGGATGTCCAAGGAGGAAATAACAACAAGGAGGAAGAGCAACCTTCATGAAAAATCCCTTCATAATACCTTCTTTGAGAAAACTGAATTCAGAGATCCACAGACATGGAACTGGTTGAAAAGAGGAGACCCCAAAACGAAGTGGCTGAAACACCATATTTACAAGGAGGAGGTTAGCCCACTGTGCAGGATCTGTGGTGGAGAGAGAGAGGAGACTGTGGCTCACATTTTATCCGAGTGTAAACACCTAGCCCAGACTCACTATAAAGGCTGGAGACATGATGTGATGGGCAGGGTGATCCACTGGCACCTGTGCAAAGTAAACAATTTACCACATTCTGAGAAGTGGTATGAGCATAAGCCAGAGTCGATGATAGAAAACGATCAGGTGAAGGTGCTGTGGGATTTTAGGATACAGACGGATAAGTTACTGGAACACAATAGACCTGACCTGTTGGTTTTGGACAAGGAAAAAAGATCGTGCCTGATTGTAGATGTGGCCTGCCCATTCGACACGAGAGTGCAAGAGAAGGAGAGGGAGAAAATTAACCGATACCAGGACTTAAAGTGGAAGGTAAAACGGATTTGGAACTTCCATGAAGTCAAAGTGGTCCCGATTGTCATAGGCGCACTAAGTACTATCTCAAAAAGTTTCCAGGGATGGTTAAAGAAAATTGGCCCCGCCCCGCTTTTTGGAACACTTCAAAAGCATGCTTGCTGGGAACAGCAAGAAGCCTCCGATACGTCCTGAATATCTGAGGCTGCAGGTAGTGGCTTGATATTCATTTCAACAAACTTTACAGTTAACCAACATCAATGACTGAGACTCAAAGAACAATAATAATGATAATAATAACAATTATTATTATTTGTTTATTTGAAGGCGGTGGATTGGCAGTATCGGTAGAGGGTCGGATGCCATGCTTTGAAGCATAGAGTTACCCCCCTTTATGATCTGAGTTCAAATCCCGCCGAGGTTAACTTTGCCTTTCATCCTTACGGGGTCGATAAAATAAAGTACCAGTAATGCACTAGGTAATTGCTGGCCTTCTGCCAAATGCAGAAACAATTATTATTTCTTTATTAGCCACACAGCGCTCATATTAAGGAAACATTAAATACGTTATAGAACGATACAGTGTTCGTTTTGCTTTGTGTAAAATAAAATGTATAAAAGGCACTACGAAAATAAACATTTAAAACAAACATAACAACTTCCCCAACGTTGAGGAGAATCTAAGGGTCACTCGTGTAGAAATTCCACAAATACCACGGTTACCCTGTCCGCTAGGGCAAAGTGCCCTCTCCCAGTCTTTCTACTCCAATCTACAGGCGTATCCTCAAGGCAGGCCCATTCACACGGACCATGCTCGCCACTCTCAACCACCTTTTAACCAACTGGTTGGAAAGCAGCACTTCCTTCTCCCCCCCCCCCCCGATTTTCTTCATCAAGTGAAATCTGAAAAAGTTAATGAGAGCTCCTCCAAAGAGGAAGATGGCTGTCTTCTACCCTTTCAAATGCGCCCACCTCATGACCACTTTCGCCGTGGCCACCACGCAGATAAAAACTGCCTGCTCTTCCGCTCTAAAGGTAGACGGCGGGGCGATCTTCACAATGGACTCAGTTGATAGTCAGATCCGTCCTACACGTGGCAGCAGGTGCCTGACATAAACCCACAGCTCAGCAATACTCGGACACTCAACGAATGCGTCCAGAACGGTTTCGTTGCCCTTCACGCACCTCGGACAGGCCCGATTGACGGTAAATCCATGCCTGTAGCGTTTATCCGAACTGGCAAAGCTCCTCGGCAGCACTGCCAGGCTAGGGATTTCTAGAAGCTGTCCATGCGCCCTGGCACGAAAGTTCTCCGGAAGAGATTGGCTAGTTCATTTTCATCGACACCCAGAGTCTCCCCAAGGACGTCGTCACTCTTTCCCTCCAATAACCATCTATAGAACGCCAAGGTGGAGTTTCCACCGATCGCAGCGTACGACTGGTCGAGATCTGTGAGCACCTGAATACATTCCATTCACCAAACGCTTCCTCTTGGTCTTCGTTTGACCCAGGACTGCATCTCTGTCAAGGAGATGAGCTGGGGAAAAAAGGTGTCTAGCCATACCTGTTCATTGTCAAGGAAGAGACGGAGTGGTCACAGCCTCAGCATATGTTTGCACATCATCAGCTACGGCATGCCCCACCATCCACGTAGCGGGTGTTGAAAGCAGATGGACCTCTTCATATTGGAGCGCGTCCCTTTCACAAAAAGCGAAAGAGCAGACGCCCAGTGCAGCCAGGTGAGAATTAGGACAAGGCACACCGGCAAGGTGGTAGTAGATGACCGACGCGATGAACGTGTTCGCCACCTCTGGCGCGTCTTTCAAAGATAGTCCCCTCGTGGCAAATTCTGTTAAAAGGAAGCCATCTTAAACCCTACCGCGTCCCATTAATTTAACCGCTCCGTCTGTCCAGCGCCCGACAACACTGTTAGACGGCATGTAAATGCCTCTCCACGTGACGAGCTGCAGGCCCACCGACTTCTCCTGGTTGATATTTGCTCTTGTTACCGCTTCGTAAATCCTGACAGTGGTGCCGATCATCTCAATGTATTTCATGTTCGACACTGCTATGGTGACGTTGTCGGCATATGCTTACACGGTTTTCCCATATCCTAGTTTGCACAGGATGCCCCTCAAAGTCTCCAATTTGTGTAGTAATGGCTCATGGGCCAATACATACAGAAGGGATGATCTGGGACAACCCTGGCGAAACGAGTGCATGATGTTGAATGTTTCCGAAAGGTGACTGTTTACCTAACCACAGAGCAGATGTCGCTGTGCATTGCTGCGATCCAACTCCTGAAAACGTGTTCAAAGGCTGCTGCTTTGAGTACGTCCGCAAGGTAGTGATGGTTGGCACTATCGAAGGCCTTTGATTGATCTAAATTAATCAGAGCCCCACCCGTGGCAGTTTCCTTAACCACTCTCTCTATGATGTATCGCATTAGGTGGAGGTCGTCGTGGATGGACTTGTCTGGAATGGCGCATGTTTGCGCCTCTCCTACCAGATCACAGACGACAAGCGCCAACCTCATTGCCAATACTTTGGCCTAAATCTTAAACTCTGCGTTTAACAGAGTTATGGGCCTGAAATTGTCTATATGGTCCCCTTTGTTTGCGTCTTTTCTCAGCAGCACTGCTGCCCTCGCCTCACAGACCTGGGAAGTCTCCCGTTCTGATGCCAGTTGGCGTAGACACCCGCTAAGATATCGCCGAACAAGCCTGGCATGTGTACGTAAAGCTCGTTGGGCAGACCATCCAAACAAGGCGATTTACCTATCATGCAGTCAGTCATTGCTTCCCGTGCTTCAGTCAATTTCGGTCGCGATGCCTTTACTAGTTCTCATTCTGCTCTATTTTTCTCTATTGCTAACGCCTTACTAAACCTAATGGACTCTATTCTAATTGCTTTTTTCAGGGCGAACCACCATTTGTTGTTGATGACTCTCGCTTAACTAGATCGCTAATCCGGTCTCTGTAAGCTTTGCACGCTATCAATTACACGTTTAGATGCTAGTAGCCGAGACCCTGTCTATAAAGCCTATCTAAGTCGACCACAAAGAGCAGGAAATTTTGGTCTGTGTAGTCGACTATCTTGAATTGTGGACAGCCTCTGCTAAACCTATCTATTTCCCTACAAAATACCCTATCTAGATACGATGTGGATGACCCGATGCAGTTTGTCCATGTCCAGAATGGCACATTCAGAAAATCCAGATGATACCTATCAGAAAGTTGAGCACGTCTGAACAGGTTTGCGAGGATTGTACACCTTCCTCCCCTATCTACCAATCCCACACAGTCCCAGCGAGCATCCAAGATCCCATTCCAGTCGCCCACTAACACTAAAGAACGGGACGTTCCCAGAAAGATCTCCAGGCACCTGAAAAAGTCAGGCCGTCCTGCCGCTGTTGGGGTATAGACGGCCACTAGCCTGAAAGCTTGCCTGTCTGCGCTGGTAACGTCTAGCACCATCAACTTACCTTCTGGGTACAAGAAGATGGCCCTATCTCGAAATCCACACTTCTCCGGAGCAACACAGCCACTCCTCCCCCATATCCGAGACGGCATAGAGATGTGTTCTCCTCGTAGCCGCAGAAAATGGTTGTGATGCCCGTGTCTTGGAGATTCTAGTCTCGCTGATTGCCACCATGTTTAGCGACCTAAGATCGCCGAGCAGGTGGCTCTGCTTCCAACACGACCCCGGGCCACGTCCATTTATACTGCCTATGCTGAGAGAAGCCATGTTGGTTAAGATAGGAGGAAAACAAATAAGAGGGGAAAAGTTTTAAAAAAAAATACTTTTGGCTTTTTTAGGAAGGGTGTGGGTGATCCATACATCCGACCAGTGGTGGATTTCTCCACGAGAATGTCAGAATAAATTCTTTTGGTGAGGTTCCCTCTATAGTCTCGAATTACCGCTGGGAAATTTTCCTTTAATATTGTGTAATTCTTTTGAGAGATTTCAATTATTTTTATGCGTTTGGGAGGTGCAATTTTGGTGGTTTGTACGTAGTTTGTTTCTGTGATGTTGGTGTGGTGTTGAATGTAATTTAAAAGCTTTGTGTTGACTATGTCTGTAGCAATGTATTGTGTCTGCTTTTGGAATGTTGGTGCTTTCTGTGTATGCTGTGGTGTTGCTGGAGGTGACGATGGTGGTGGTGGTGGTGGTGATGGAGTAGGTGGTTGTAGAGGTGTGGCTGTTGATGGTGATGGCGGTGGTGTCGTTCACGTTTTTATATTTTTATTTTTTCCTCTTTTTTTTTGGGGGGGGGGGAGTCGAAGATAGGGAGTTCTTTCTTTTTTCTTTCGCTACGATGGTTTTCCACTTTTCAACGTCATCACACTCCCTGTCCGATTTAGCGATATCAGGAATGGGCATGCATGCTCTTCATTAGTCTTGTTAGCGCTGTTGGTGGTGGAGATAGTGGTTTTGTCATTGTCGCTGATGCTGGTAGGTTTTCTGCCACTGCAGCCTCGGGAGGTCTGACCACTCCAGTCGCGGGGCAAGGCGTACATATTACATTATATACTAGATCCAGATAAATTACTGATTGATTATGACGGAACTGCCTTCCATCATAATATGTGTGTTTAGACATTCTTTACCGGGAACTACGCAACAGTAACAATGTTTCAATGATAACACAGCTTGACAAACTGCACTTATAATTGCCGTGTTCCTGCAGTCTTTACCTGGAACTGAGGAGCAGAAACAATGTTTCAATTATATTATCGCTTTTTTTAATGATTTTAAATTACTATATGATAAGTTATATGTGATAAGATTTTCTATCAGATGTTTAGTAGAATATTTACTCTATTAACCAGAAACGTTATTTAAACTTAAATATCCTCATCATAAAAATATACATCTAACAAATATTAGTGAAAACATTTGATTATTTTTCCCTGCCTATAAAACATATTGAACATAAACTGATCATTATTCAAGGTGTCACTTGAAGGATTGCGGATATGAATATTCGTTATCGTTATTCTCCTTGCTTTAAAAAGAGACTTGATAAAAATGAACCGTTCGTTGTTATTCCTGAATTTAACAGCATGTGAGAGCTTCAAAATTGGTTTTACAGAAATCTTCTCCACTAAATCGAATTTTTGGTGTTTGTAATTTCAAACCTTTAAAGAGCCAACGTAGAAATAATTGATATCCGATCAGAAGAGAAATGTATTTACACTGGTCACACTTCTCTGCTATGAGGAAAACATCTTATAGAAGAATATTGCAAAGCGTATATGAAAAGGATTCCTGTGTTCTGTTTGGTACACATCAAACACTTACTTAAAAGCTGTAAATGGTTTATCTTATTCCTTTTTCTTAAAAGCTGTAGTTAATACTACCTATAATGATGAAAAGAATGTACAGAAAAATCACCAACACATTTATTACTACAGTAAGGTTGCACAAAACCAACGTTACCGATATACCATTCCAGTTTTATGTGCTCCATCTCAACGTTATTCTCTCTTGTCTTTTATCAGAAATATTTGATTATTAATTTGTAAATATTTGCTGTAACTTCGAGAGCATTCAGGAAAGAGCCTCATCGCAAATCAACTCACATTTCCCCCATTTATTGAGAATATTTTCTCACTGAATAATTTAAGTAAAGAAATGATGTTTGAATCACAATTTCTCTTTGCTAAGATCCTAGTACAAATATGTACATATCAACCATCTAACGAGTTCATGTTTGTGTTTGTTTATATACCCCATTAGATGGTATCTAGAGGAAATTCAACCATCAGAGAATTAGTACATCATATATGATGTTGCTTGTTTATCACATTTAATAGGAACGTTTGAATATTAATGCAGCAGAAGGAATTGAAATTTAATCGAAAACTTTTATATTGCTTCAGGCAGTCACGTTTCTATATATAGTCCCAATGCAAATGAAAATATGTATATCTCTAATGTTTCTAAAATATAAAATGTTAAAAAAATACAGGCATTTCAAAATAGAAACTATCACTTGAAATCATTAAAATTATGTATATCACTAATATTTATCTAGATCGTATTGCTAACATTTAATGGGGTATAATCAAATATATGATCTGTATTAGAATGGTAACTATTTTTATTTTATTTTAGACATCTAATTCCTCTATGTCTAGAAATTTGATCTAATAATCTAGAAACATTAAACAAGAAAGCCTTGAACTAATTTATAGATAACTAGCATCTTAAATTAAGATATA
This sequence comes from Eledone cirrhosa, assembly GCA_964016885.1. Lineage (NCBI taxonomy): Eukaryota > Metazoa > Mollusca > Cephalopoda > Octopoda > Eledonidae > Eledone > Eledone cirrhosa. The sequence goes on along the minus strand of OZ024742.1, from coordinate 52,309,093 downwards.
GTTTTGCTGTTTAATCTATACAAGTGTAAGTAGAACATAAGATTGTGAATTGTGAATTTAGGATGTCGAATGAAATATATAGCGGTATTTTCCCCACCAGTCTGCGTTTCAACTTCAAATCTCACCCTAACCTACTATGTAGGTATACCTAATCTCTTGAAGATCCTTGCATGAACGTCGAGTATCTCTAGAGGGGTGGATTCTGTTGAAGGCATGTTGTACCAGATTATTCCCCTAACTCGGAAACCCTCTAACACACGTTATTCATATGAAAGGATATGATTGTCACTTGCTTTGGTACTGTTACATATCCTTGAAAATTAGCTAATTAGCATTCGATGAAAGAGAATTGAGATTTTAATGTTATTTTATAAAAACCTTAACTAGGCCTAGAGAATATAGTGCTAACAATCTCTTCCTAGATTATTTTAAGGTTCATGAAATCTCGAAAGCAACTATTTCTTATATTAGAAACTATGTCTGTAATTACTCCAATCACAATTCTTCAATATTTTAATGTTCAATAACACACATTACCTAGATTTAAATATGTGCCAGTAGAGAGATACATTACAATTAAGAGTAGTAAGTAGAATATACACAATAATACTAGCAAGTGTTCTATTAGATTGATATATTGTAATCTTCATAGTCAAAGCTTGCTATAGATTAACATTGCTACTTTTAAATGAAATATTTTCGTTACCGCATCGCTCTGTTATAGCAGTGTCAATATCACTTATATTCCATTATTTAGTTTAAGGATTGGACATACTATTTTGTAGTGAAGAATACTCTTCATATTCCTTTTAATCGGCATCTTTCTGCCAATAATCTTAACTTTCACCATCCCTTATCAGCCCATACCGTCTATAAAAATCTCTTACTATAGATTTGTGTTTAATGAATCACAAGAAATCATGGAGTCAGTAGAAATATCAAAAATAATCAATGACAAATATTATTATTCGTGGCGTCAAGTGACACTCAATCATACACATTCTCTCTTATATATATATATATATATATATATATATATATATATATATATATATATATATATATATATATATATTAGACTGTAGAGAAATAATGATGCTAGTGAAGATAATGGAATTAAGTGAAGGATAATTGAGCAGAGAAGCTGATCAAGCACTGGCCCACACAATCAGTAAGGTTGCAGTCATTCCCTATGAGCACTTTTATGTTGAATTTACCCAACTTTGTTGGCGCCTGTAGTAACAAATATAATTGTAGATTTACAAACACATTTTGCTGCATCATAGAGTTGAGGTCATATTTAAAACCTCTTCAGTATAGAGGAAGACATAATTAAAGCAACAACTAAAGCAAAAACAAAGGCAACAACAAAAATAACAGAAACATCAATACATACATCTCTCTTAATTGGGTGAGAAAGAAAGGGAATGAAAGGAGTTTATTATAAGAAGGAAACGAAAAGGAAACAATGAAGAAGAAAGATGGGGAAATATGACTAGCCCCCCCCCCTCTCCCCAGCTAAAGAAACAAAACACACAGTTAATGTCAAGAGTGCTTCATATTGAAGAATTCTTAGTAATTCCTTTGAACTGTTACATTTATATTCCTGATCAGTTGAGGAAATAATCAAATCTGAAGACACTCATTAACAACAGTAGAAAAGTATGGTTTATGCTTTAATAATTCATCAAATGAGATGCAAGGAGAGAAAGCCAAGTAACTATCTATTTGATTGAGAGTGGATGGGAGATCTTTGCTTTGTTTTGCTGTCTGCAGGGTTGTAGACACTCTGCTGATACAATTTCACACAAATTGCTGCTTATCTGATTATAGCAAAATATCATAATACTAGAATGTGCTTTATTTGTAATCCAGACACATTGCATTTTGAAGGATGGATAGGCATATACAAACAATGATATTATTTGAATATACATATTCAGACATATACACAGATCAACTATATATATATATATATACACATATAAATATATATACGAACTATTTGAAAATATATATATTCAGACACATACACAGAGACACGCATATATACATACATTCATACATATTACATACACACACACACACACACACACACATATATATATATATATATACATACATACATATATATGCCTGCTTGCACACATACTTTCAGATTCATACATACGGATGTGCAATTCGTTACGTAAATAATAACGGTTCTTTTCTTCTCTTTTACATTATATATATATATATATATATATATATATATATATATATATATATATATATATATATATTATATTATATTATATTATATTATATTATATTAGATGTCATTTTTATACACTAATTGATTCATACATATACGTTGGCGCCAGAAGAAATGATCTTAGAAATCATTAATTTTTTGCTTTCGAATTCTACATTCCTGCTGGTCTTTTCTGAGGAGAGATGGAGGTTAAAACATCTTCCTTTCCATTTTCTGCCACTTTTCCTTCCTATCAACATCACCACCATCATCACGAACACTACCGCTGCCATCACCAGCATCACCCTTCCCACCATCACTATTCTCACCTCAAACACCATCAACATCAACACCACCACCACCACAACCACCGACACCAACACCATCACGCCCACTACCACTACAAGAACAACAGTAACAACAACGCTACCACCGCCAAACCACCACCACAGCACCTCTATCACAACCCCTCAACCTCGACCTCCAACACCACTACCACAGCGAACACCACCACCACCACCATCACCATCACAAATAACAACACCAAAACTTCAGCACCATCATTACCGTTATTGTTATTTTTAACACTATTGATTGAGTTTGGTAGTATCTTTATTCTTGTTCTTTTCTTCTATATTCTTTTTATTATTGTTGATGTTTATGTTGATATTATTTTTGTGACTTGTGGGAATTGTTGTTGATGTTGTTGTTTATGTTGATATTATTGTTGCGACTGGAAGCGATTATTGTTGTTGATGATGTATATACTGTTGTTATTGTTGTTCTAAGATTAGGTGTCAAGTTTTATGAGGCAGTTCAAACAGTAAAATCAAGGATGGGATACTTTCTGATACACATATTGATAGATTTACGTGTTCAATTTATACAGCATTTCTCACTGTCATGTGTGTACCTTTAACGTAATTCCCTGGGAGATTCCAGTGAGACAGTGTGTAAAAACAAAATGGATTGCATCGATCGAGTGTGGCTGATATTGCATTAGCTGTTCTTCGTTATACAAATATTACTTCTCATGTTGTTTAACACATATAATCTATGAACCAGCAGCCCTATATCCAAAGATATTTTAACACTGATCATCACTTCCTTTTGTATATTAGAGATGGTATTAACTGTTCTGGTTTAGCTATGATTTGAGCTATGATTTGATAAAGATTTGGTTACTATTTTTCGCAAATCGAGAGACACTTAAAGGCTCTCTCACTGTATCATTAACATTATATTTTGAATTAAGGCAATACTGTTAATTTTGATTAAACATTGCTCCGGCATATTATGTGCACAAGTGTATATGTAACAGCTGGTTGTGTCGTAAAGGTGCCGTTGCGGCATACGGCACTTTAAACCTGGTGGGGCTCAACCCTCTCCAGGTTTCAAGACGAGCTAATTTCTTCGATCTAAGGAGAGAGAGATAATATACGTGTGCGTGTAAGGAATTAGATAGGGAGAAAAACTAAATGAGAGAGAGGGAGAAGGGAAATGAAAAAGATGCATAGAAGAATTGAAACACTAGTTCTGGAATGGTAGTATCTTTTATCGCCTTCAAAGGTCTGTAAAGTCAAGTTGAGTTCGGCGACATTTGAACTCATAATGCAGAAAGCGAGAATGAATCCCGCAAAACATTCTATACAACTTTCTAATTATTCTACTCATTTGCCGCATCCTACATGCTGAATATATGGGAAAATAAAATAAACGAAGGGATGAACATCGGTTGAGTGCCTCTGACTATGGCGTTTCTCAATCGGGACTGACTGAAGTACAAAAATAGGATCAGCTGACATATCTAACAACATAACGCCACAACACATTAGTATACTCTTCACAATTTTACAAAATACAAAAATAAGCAATCACATGTTTATGTATATCGTGACTTGAAATCAAGAATGGAAAAGAGATTTTGTTTGACACAGGCAGAGAAACTAATAGGATCATTAGACTTACTAAACAACACAACACCGGTGCGCTTAGTGTATCAATCACAATGTAACAACATTCGACAGAAAGCAGTCACAAGTATATATATATATATATATATATATATATATATATATATATATCGTTTCTGAATTTGTTTAGCAAGATTCTTTATCTGAAATCGTGTGTTGAAAGCGATATTGTTATACTTTGGGAGGGTCATGTTGCCAATAAGAAACACACGCACCAGTTGCTTTCACTTCAATTTATTATTATAATAAATTTATAATAAATTTATAAATTTATAAATTTCTGGTTGGTTGGTTGGTCCCACAACCAGATAGTTGTTTATATATAGTTATAGTTCTTTCGTCACACACTCTGTGACCTCTTCAGTGACTGGGGATTCCTTTCTTTGTTTCTGTGCCTCTCCTTTGTTCTGTCCTACGCCATTTTGCTTCTGTGTGTGTGTTGTGTGCTCAGTCTGCGCATGCGCCACATCCGGGTGTCTGTGTGTGTTTATGTTCATTTATTTATTTGTTTATTTACATGTTACTGGTTGGTTGTTTGTTCTATGTGTGTGTGTGTTTTCATTTTGTCCTTAATTGTAAGTTGTGATGTTGCTGTTCCACTCATATTTTCTATTTAATTTTGGTTATAATTCTTTTATGTTTACTGCCTCTGTAATTTGTCTAAACATTGCGTCTTTTCTGTGTGTAGATTCTATTTTTATTTCTATGTTCTCTAATTTACCCTTGTGTTCTATTTTAGCATGTTGGTAGAGTACAGATGATTCTTTACTATCTTGAAGGTCTCGCCAGTGTTCATTTATCCGTTCCCCTACACTACGAGCTGTCTCACCTATGTACACTATATTTTTGTCTCTACATTGTCCTTCAGTACATCTTATGCTATACACTACATTTCTAGTTTTACAGTTAATATGGGGGCTTATTTTACAGGTTATACATTTCTTATCTATACATGAGGGTCTTTGAAAAGGGTATGTCTTGCTAATAAGTGTTTTTACGGAGGTACCTGGTCTTTCTACTATCTTAATATTGAGTTTATGTTTATTTAGGGCCCTTCTAAATTTGTAAGCTAATTCACCTCTAGGGGTTGTATCGATGAACATTACACTCTGGTATTTATTGCTATCATACCATGAGTTTATTCTATTAGCCTTGTTCTGAAGTGAAAGCAACTGGTGGGTGTGTTTCTTATTGGCAACATGACCCTCCCAAAGTATAACAATATATATATATATATATATATATATATATATATATATATATATATTAATAGTAATAATAATAAATTTGAAGACTAAAATCCAAAGAGTGCACGATAAGTATAAATATATATCCAATATATAAGAACCGCAGAGCAAATATTTATTATAATAACAGATTAAAGTTTAAGCAAAGATTCGCTGCTTCCACCCTTAACAGGATTTTCTGAAACTAACAAAGTCAATCTGTGAACGCAGAAGTGAATATTTCAAAAAACGTTACAACCGGAGGAAGACAGGAAGACGATACTTTGGTTCGTGGAAACGTTCCCTGGCAAAGAACGGGAAAAAACGAATATAATACGTCATTATTTGGAGCGGTGTAAAACAATTACACGCAAAGACAAAACCATGTTTATGGTATAAAAGAAGTCGTAGACTAATATTCTATTAGGTGGTGCATAGACACGTCCTCTGGCAATAAACGGAAAAAACGAAGATAATACGTCATATGTGGAGCGAGGAGAACAATTGCACGCAAAGAGAAAACCACGTAAATGGTATAACTGAAGATGTAGACTAAAATTCTAACTACGAAACCGAATGATTCTCGGCATCAGAGTTAAGAATAAAGTAAATAAAATACAGAGGTAATTGAAATTAAAAAAAAGCCCGCACACACATTCATAGCATACGCAACGCCTGTACGCGCACGCATACGAATGTATACATCAAATACACATAAAAATATATATTAAAAAAAATATATATATATATGTGTGTGTGTGTGTATACATATTAAATAAACGTTTATAAAAAAATAAATACGTATATAACAAGCGCACACAGATACCTACATGTAAATACACATATGTTCGGAGATGAACGTCAACCAAAACACGAAGTACACATATACACACACCCTACATACGTACGAACCCGCATACTCACACAGACGCAAAACTCACGTATACACATAACCAAAAGCATATGTACCAGAATATATAATATAAACGCCATAACATATACAATCAAATATACGTACGAGAAAGTATACGTACTTTCACAAAACATACAGGTAATATATATTTACCTACACAAATCAGTAATGGTATAAACATTAGAATTACTTAGCTACCACACCAAGACGTAAAATATCCGCGTATAGTTCGTACTATCCTTTAGGGTATAATGTGGGGCTGTAATACAGGAAGGTTTTGTGCAATTTATGTTTACAAGCCGAAATTGCCTCAGATTTTTTGTTTAAGATGTGATCTTTGGCGTTGAGTATTTCCAGGGCCTCAGCGCGCAGAGTTCACATAGTCTTTTATTTCCGTTATACGATTTAGTCCTAGCTAGGATCTCCCAGTGTAACTTATATTGGGTGTGGTTGTCTTTTAGACTCCAGATATAAGCTGAAAGTGACGTCATATTCCTTCTTAAAGGGTAACGAAAAGAATGGGTATGCATGTAAAGACGCTGCTTGAATCTATTGGCGGTTAACCCTATGTAGGCCCTGCGGGACGTGGGTGTTTCAACCTTACAATTGTATACAATGTTACTAGAGAGGCATTTCCCGTATAGGGGGCAGTCAACCCAATTCCTACAATTACAGTTAGTACTAACTACTGGAATGCACGTATTCCTACGGCTAGGTAGTTTAGCTAAATTTGAAGCTGTGATATTATATGCAAGGTTAGGTGTCGTAGAGTAAGACATTTTAATAGTATTTCTATTAAAAATGTTACTATATTTATGTGTAGGGGGAAAATGCTTCATAACAAGGGAGAGAAAGATCTTAGCTAATGGTGTGGCCACCTCCATATTATATGGTGGGTTATACCATAAAATGCGTTGGCATCTATTTCTTCTAGGTCTATTCTCGTACTCTGTATATGCTACCTTAACGACAAATCCACTCCGAGCAAGAGCTTCATTGTAATATGTGGAATGGTCGTTGAAAATATGCTCGTTAGTAGATAGACGGGAAAGCCTCAAAGAAACGTTTCTTACCAGGTTCTTGGTTATGCTGGCGGGATGGTTAGAATGCTTACTTATGTAGTTAAGCGTATCATTCGGCTTTCTATACGGGTAATGCAAGCCATTCGATAAATTGAGGGTAACGTCGAGGTAATTAACGACCGAGAGGTTGGCCTCAACCTGTATGGAGAGGTTGAAGCCTTTAAAGAAGGCTGTGAGTTCTTTTTTGAACCTGTCGCCAGCACGTGGGCCGCACTTAGTCATGGTCAAAAGACCATCATCACGGTACAAACCACCTCCCACGTTGGGGAATTCTTCCTTGATACAGAAAAGAAGGAAAAGGCCGATAAGATCAGTAACCTCCGCAGAATCGCTGGCGCCCATACTCACGTCGAATGGGGTACTATTAGATTTTTTAATCCAAATAGAGTCGTCGAAATTTATCACCGACTACGGGCATTGAGGGTGACATCAACTTCGAAATCCTTAACAACTGTGAGTGTTTTAGCGCTAAGTAGAAGTGGTAAAGTGATGGAGGAGTAGTAATTATTGATGTCGAATTGGATACAACGGCAATGTTCCTTGTTGCATATGTCGTTGAACCAATCAATCACCGCGAAAGAATTGTTCCACAGTGCAAGAGGGGCCAAACTTCTAATTTCAGGTATAATTCTATCAAGAATCTTTTTACTAAGTCTACCTAAATCGGACTTCGTAGGGTTAATAAGCCGAATAGAGGGGTTGTTCGGAAAATTGGATTTGTGATCCTTCAGGGTAAAGTGGGGAGAAATAGAGGTTCAGACCGGTCCAGGATGTTGAGATCAGAGGTGATTTTAAACCCAGCATAGTTGATTTCATTAATGACGTTCCGATTAGTTTTACGGTAATCCTTAGTTACAGCATTATGTAGCAGTTGATGGTAAGTACTGCGCTCCACTTGATATAGATTGCCAGTTTTGTCGGAATGAACGTGCACGGCATTAGAATCCTTAATAGAACGAATACTATTCTTCAGGTCTTGCTGGAAGTGATTGCTCCTATTCCAAAAATTTGATACTCCGTATGAGTTCCAAGACATCATTTTTTAAGGGTAGCAATGCTGGGTTACTCGGAGGGTTATTATAAGTTTTAAACCCAAATTTATCCTGTTTGTTGTCTGCTTTTCCCTGATTATCGAAATAAAAGGCACGCCAACGCAACCTTTTAATGAACGCGTCTGTTTTCTGTATCAAAAGTTTTAGGTATGTTTTCCTACTTGGTACGGGTATGTTCTCTGTAGAAATATTCAGATGTTTTTTCTGCATGATGAATACAAGTCAATAGAGTGCTCAACCGAGGGAGCCAAATAGTAATAATAATAAATTTGAAGACTAAAATCCAAAGAGGGCTCGATAAGGAGAAATGTATAAGAACCGTAGAACAAATATTTATTAATATAATAGATTAAAGTTTAAGCAAAAAATCGCTGCTTTCACCTTTAATGAGATCTTCTGAAACTAACAAAGTCAATCTGTTAACGCAGAAGTGAATATTTTAAAAAAAACGTTGCAACCGGAGGAAGACGGGAAGACGATACTTTGGTTCGTGGAAACATTCCCTGACAAAGAACGGGAAAAAACGACAGTCTTACAGCCCCACATTATACCCTAACGGATAATACGAACTATACGCGGATATATTACGTCTTGATGTTGTAGCTAAGTATATGTTATGTTTATACCATTACTTATTTGTATAGGCAAGTATATATTACTTTTATGTTTTGTGAAAGTACGTATACTTTCTTGTACGTATATTTGATTGTATATGTTATGGCGTTTATATTATATATTCTGGTACATATGCTTTTGGTTAAGTGTATACGTGAGTTTTGCGTCTGTGTGAGTATCCGGGTGCGTACGTATGTAGAGTGTGTGTATATGTGTACTTCGTGTTTTGGTTGACGTTCGTCTCCGAACATATGTCTATTTACATCTAGGTATGTGCGTGTGCTTGTTATATATACGTATTTATTTTTTTATGTACGTGTATTTAATTATATGTATACACGCACACACACACACACATATATATATATATATTTTTATATGCATTTGATGTATACATTCGTATGCGTGCGGCTACAGGCGTTGCCTGGGTCTGTATGTACCTGCGGGTTTTTTTTGGTTTTTTTGTACGCGCATGTATTTGTATACCTATGGCGAGTGTTTTCCCGTATGCTTGTGTATGTATGTATATGGATGCGTGTATGTATTTATTTAATTTCAATTACCTCTGTATTTTATTTACTTTACTCTTAACTCTGAAGCCGAGAATCATTCGGTTTCCTAGTTAGAATTTTAGTCTACAACTTCAGTTATACCATTTACGTGGTTTTGTCTTTGCGTGCAATTGTTCTCTACGCTCCACATATGACGTATTATCTTCGTTTTTTTCGATCATTTCCTGAGTACGTCTGTATGAACCACCTAATAGAATATTAGTCTACGACTTCTTTTATATCATAAACGTGGTTTTGTCTTTGCGTGAAATTTTTTTTCACCACTCCAAATAATTACGTATTATATTCGTTTTTTCCCGTTCTTTGCCAGGGAACGTATCCACGAACCAAAGTATCGTCTTCCTGTCTTCCTCCGGTTGCAACGTTTTTTGAAATATCACTTCTGCGTTCACAGATTGACTTTGTTAGTTTCAGAAGATCCCGTTAAGGGTGAAAGCACCGATTCTTTGCTTAAACTTTAATCTGTTATTTTAATATATATATATATATATATATATATATATATATATATATATATATATATATATATATATATATATATATATATATATATATATATATAAAAGACGTAAAATAAGAAAATTTTAAAATTAACTTACTTACTAAAATTTTCACTCCAGCTAATTAGTTTCTGTAAGGGAATAAATATAGTTACGCAACGCAAATATAGAGAAATCCTTACGTCATCAGGGAGTCTATTCTCAGCTAAGTTCCCAGGCAAAGCGCGGACACTAGGAACCGATATAAAAATAATAATTCAGTGGATGGAAAAAGCAAGCGGGGACTAGATTCCAGGGCACTGAAAAAATTCACTGCCTACTTGGTCAGTGGCAAATTCTAAAGAATAAATCACGTGACACTGAGGTTAATCAGTGAGGAGTGGTGTGTGATAAGACAAGAGCCTAACTACTACCATGAACCATAGCAGTAAATTTCGGCAACTTTTGCTCAACAAATAATTTGGAGATAAATATAGAGAATTAGTATATCTACCATCATATGTATACAGATGTATACTCATGCTAGCAAATATATATGTTATGTCTTAGTACCTTTGTGGTTTTATGCAAGAGGAAGCAGAACAATTATATGAAAGACGTAAAATAAGAACATTTTAAAATTAACTTACTAAAATTTTCACTCCAACTAATTAGTTCCTGTAAGGGAATAAATATAGTTATGCAGCGCAACTATAGAGAAATCCTTACGTCATCAGGGAGTCTATTGGAGTGAACATTTTAGTAAGTTAATTTGAAAATTTTCTTATTTTACGCCTTTCATATAATTGCTCTGCAACCCCTTGCATAGAACCACAAAGGTACAAGACATGACATATATATTTGGTAGCATGAGTATACATCTGTATACATATGTTGGTAGATATAATAATTCTCTCTCTCTCTCTCTCTCTCTCTCTCTCTCTCTCTCTCTCTCTCTCTCTCTCTCTCTCTCTGTATATATATATATATATATATATATATATATATATATATATATATATATATATATATATATATATATTAAAATACTAATATTAATAAAATAGATGTTCTTTTGATCAATGAAATTTTATTATACATATTTCAGAGGTACAACAGTACGTCCTCCTCAGACAAAATATAATGATACATGACATACCCTGAGATGTTAAATGGTTAAGATTTAATCAAGGTAATATATATATATATATATATATATATATATATATACATATATATATGTATATATATATATATATATATATATATACATATATATAATGTATATATATATATATATATATATATATATATATATATATACACGCACACACGCGCACACACACACACACATATATATATATACACGCACACACACACACACACACACACACACATATATATATATATATATATATATACATATATATATATATAAAGTGAAAGATTTTGAGTTTATGTTGGTTGTAAACCAACACCTCAATATGCAGGCTGGAGCACTCGACAAAGTGCGCAGGTTGGTTTGGTTACTCCGGAGTAATGTAAAATAAAGTTAAATAAAAAGTCAAACGTTTAAAAATTAGCTTCGTTTATTACTGCTATATATATTTCAGTGACAGCCATCTTTGGTTGTGACCTCTTCAGGCAGTTTGAATTAGTGTGGTATAGACAAGTACATATGTTGTTGAGGTGTATAATTTTGTCAATACTCTGATATGCCCAGTTCCTGGTTGGGTTGTTATTTCACTGAGGAACTGGAATCATATGAATTCAAACAAACGAATTTCAGTGTCAAAGGGCCTCTTCTCCTCTAATTGGTCAGTTATTAGAACATTCCTCATTCTAAGTGTTGTTATTGTTGAAGTTAGCTTAAACAATTGATAAAGGGGTAGAAGGGACAAGGTGTTAAAGGAACAAAATAACAAAAAAAGTGTCAAACTTCCCATTGGTCAGTTCTGAGAGCATTCCTCAGTCAGAAGTCTATAGAATTCTTTCTGGGGTGAGGCTCCCTGTAGTGTTTGTGTTTGCTATTGTTAAGTACATTTGACCTCTACCATTATTTTGGTAGTGTTGTTGGTGTTGTGGTCAGCTTATGTCTTGCTGCTGCTGACAATTTAGAAGTATCCAATGTGTGTTTTTCTTCATCCCTCCTGCCACCATCTCTCATAGTGGTGGTGGTGGTGGGGTGGGTGGGTTATTCTATGTATATGAAGAAATATAAGGCAATAAATGAAGAAAACAGAAAATAAACAATATAATAAAATAATTAATATAATTCGTATAATTTGAAAATAAAGAAATAGAGAATAAAGAATAAAGAATAAATGAAAAATTGGTGAAAAAGTAATGAAAATGAATATGGAGAAGTTTAAAATAATGTAGGATAAAGTGTGAATGTGATATAACAAATCTCAATGTCATAAATATGTTGGATAGATTGGTATGAGGAACAAGATGTTAAAATAGGATTTTGACCAAGCTTCGGTAGAAAACTAAATTACAGCAATGGTCATGCACGGGAGAAGTAATATAATGGTTTAAAATACTGCATGAGAAAAGTAGGACCAGCTTTATACAACTGGACATCACAAGCTACTACTCCTCAATCTCACCCATAGTACTTAATAAGGCCCTATTTTTAGCGATGTCCAATACGGACCTAACCCGAGAGGAGGTGAGCATCATCCACGCCGCAAGAAAGACCTTAATCGTTTCGATGGAGACCTTTGGATCAGGAGTGATTGGCCAAATAACTTTGACATCAAGATGGGCTGCATCGACTCAGCACAGGTAACGGACCTGGTTGGGCTCTACTTGCTGAAGCAGATAAAAGATGAAATCCCCTGCCTGGGCGGCCGATTATATCGTGACGATGCCCTATTCACAGTATATGACCACAGCACCAATATGTTGGAGGGAATGAGGAGGCGTATTCACCATTTCTTTAAGAACCAGGGGCTCAATATAGAAATAGACCCAAATAGGAAGGTATTTAACTTCCTAGACACCACCCTAAACGTGAACACCGAGCAATACTACCCCTACCACAAGTCCAACGAGAAACTCGTATAAGTTAACGCAAATTAAACCACCCTAGATCCATAACCAAGGCAGTGGTAAAGAGTGTCTCGGATAGGATCTCCAGCCTGTCCGCAAGTAAGGAAATATTCAATAACCACGCGGAATATTACAACACAGCTCTAAAGAAGGCGGCACATGGCCAAAATATAACATCTAGTCCGAAACGCCGGGTTGGGGATAGCCCAACAGACACCCACACCCGCGTTGCCCAGGGGGGGGGGGCGAACCCTAACAATACAGGCAGAGCAGAAACAAATAGGCACCATGTGCCCGACACCACCACACGGGCGGTGGTGACTAGTGCGCCTGACCACGAGATGAAGCACAATATGAGTAGCAGTCTCAGCCGTGACGCTAACCACCCCAGGACAGACGACCCCAACCGCAGGACACGTAGAGGGGGGGACCACCCAACGATGGATCTCCCGGGGCGGGCAACGACTACCCCACAGATTCGGGCCGCGAAGAAAACAAAAAGCATAGAGCCCAAAGGGGAAGCAACAGTGCTGAAACCACCAGTAACCCAACAAATCTCCAACAAATCACGACGCCCCCGACCCACACATATAGGAGGAGACACCGAAAAATCACGTGGTACAACCTACCCTACTCAGCGGCCCTAAAGAACAGCTTGGCCCGATCATTCTTTGGAGCACTTGACAAATGCTTACCGAGGGACCACAGATACCACAGGATCTTCAACAAACACACTGTGAAGCTCTCGTATTCCACCACGAGAAATCTATCCCAACACATTGCTAGCATCAACAGGAGTTGGCTTGAAACCACACACAACCAGAAGATGGCAATACAAACACTCAGCAGAACCATGTGAAAGGAGGGAAGGGGGGACCCAGAGCCCACCCAAGAAACCCAAACAGACCCGGGGACCCCCCACCGAGCCTGGGGGAAGACGAACATGTAACACATAACGGGAACCCTAATCTAGGCACGCAGAGGCTGACCACCCTCTGCAACTGCAGAAACCCCGAATCATGCCCCCTTGGTAATGAATGCCTCAAGAAGAACCTAGTATATGGTTGTAGGGTTAAAATCCCCAACCCCGAACACCTCTACATAGGAGCCACATCAACGAGCTTTAAAGACCGCTGGTACAACCATCGCCATTCATTCAATAAGGAGGCCAAAAGAAAAAGCACGGCTCTCTCCGACCTGATCTTGAAGCTTAAGCTGGACAGGACCCCGTACTCTCTGGCCTGGTACATAATCAGGAAAGTACCACCCGATAAAGGGGGATCTTGCATATGCAAACTATGCCTGAACGATACCCTCGAGATGCTAAGAGGTGGAAGCGGCCTGATAAACCTCAGAACCAACTTCTTCGGGACATGCAGACACCTTAGAGCCGGGACCTTCCTCAAGATATACGGACAGTAGCCACACAAGAAGATGTGAACTCTCCTCAAGCTATAGGGACTTCTACAGAACATGTAAACACCTCTCGGCCAGACCTCCCTCAAGCTATATGGGCAGTAACAACACACTAGGTTGTGAACTCCCCTCAAGCCATAGGGAACAACCCAGGCTGAGCAGGCACCATGATAGCCTAAAGATTGAATCGGACACAGCCATTATAATTTGGCCAACATCTATATAACACAAACACTTTTTAATTTACTTGATTTCTGATTTTCAAGTTCCAATTTTAAATCTTGATTTCTCTTTATTAATTTGTTATTTGTTTTCTGTCCTCTTCACTGTATCACCTTATATTTATTTTTAAGTTGAGATTGATTCTAACACAAACACATTTTTTTTTATTATCTTATTTTAACATCTTGTCCTCATACCAATCTATCCAACATATTTCTGACCTTGAGATTTGTTATAGCACATACACACTTTATCCTACATTATTTTAAACTTCTCCATATTCATTTTCATTACTTCTTCACCAATTTTTCATTTATTCTTTATTCTTTATTCTCTATTTCTTTATTTTCAAATTATACGAATTATATTAATTATTTTATTATATTGTTTATTTTCTGTTTTCTTCATTTATTGCCTTATATTTCTTCATATACATAGAAGAACCACCCCACCCCACCACCACCACTATGAGAGATGGTGGCAGGAGGGATGAAGAAAAAACACTCACTGGATACTTCTAAATTGTCAGCAGCAGCAAGACATAAGCTGACCACAACACCAACAACACTACCAAAATAATGGTAGAGGTCAAATGTACTTAACAATAGCAAACACAAACACTACAGGGAGCCTCACCCCTGAAAGAATTCTATAGACTTCTGACTGAGGAATGCTCTCAGAACTGACCAAT
>OZ024742.1:52166062-52288562 GCA_964016885.1 Eledone cirrhosa | reverse complement strand
CTAGCACCTTGGCCAAAATCTTGAACTCTGTGTTTAGCAGAGTTATGAGCCGGAAATTAGCTATGTTATCCCCCTTGTTCGTATCCTTTCTCAGCAGTGCCACCGCTCCTCGGCTCACAGAACTAGGAATTCTCCCGTTCTGTTGCCAGTTGCAGTAGACGTCCGCCAAGAAACCTCCAACAAGTCTGGCATCTGTACGTAAAGTTCATAGGGCAGACCATCCAAACCAGGCGATTTACCCCTTCTGCAGCCAGTCATTGCCTCCCTTACTTCAGCGGCTGTTATCGGCTTTTCGCAACACTTCGCCCCAGTGGCCGAGAGCCGCGGGAGTCCGTCGAGGTAGACACTAAAGTCCATCCCTCGACCCGGCCCACCGCTGCCCCCGAACAGCTGAGCGAAGTGTCGCTGAAAAGCTTTACACATTTGCCCGGGATCGAGTAGCATGCGCCCGTCGTGGTCCACCAAAGACCGGATCGTGGCTTTGTTGCCACGACGCGCCTCCGCCACTCGGGCCCATTGAACGGCTTTCGTCCCCTAGTGTCTGAGAGCACGCAGCCTTCGTGCATTGCATTGAAGAATTGGTCAAGGGCCATTTTCACCGCAAGTACGTCGGTCGCAATGCCTTTGCTAAGCGCCTCGTCTAATTTTCTAACTAGTTCTCCCTCTGCTCTATTTTTCTCTATTACTAAAGCCTTACTAAACCTAATGGATTCTATTCTAATCGCTCTTTTCAGAAAAACCACCACTTGTTGTTGACGATGGCCCCCGTCAACGCCCGCTTAACTAGTTCGCTAATCCGGTCTGTGTAGGCCTTGCGCGCTGGTAAGAACGCGTTTAGCTTCCAGTAGCCGGGTCCTCGTCTATGAAGCCTATCTAAGTCAAGCACACAGATCACGAATTTGTGGTCCGTGTAGCTGACTATCTTGAATTGTGGACAGCCTATGCTAGACCTATCTATTTCCCTACAAAATACTCTATCTAGATATGATCTGGATGACCCTATGCG
Organism: Eledone cirrhosa; assembly: GCA_964016885.1. NCBI lineage: Eukaryota > Metazoa > Mollusca > Cephalopoda > Octopoda > Eledonidae > Eledone > Eledone cirrhosa. The sequence continues at coordinate 52,287,556 of OZ024742.1, read as the reverse complement.
GTTTGTCCAAGTCCACATTGGCACATTCGGGAAATCCAATCGGTACCTGTCAGACAGTTCAAAACGCCTGAGCAGGTTGGTGAGGCTCTTGCACCCTCCTTCCCTATCCGCTAATCCCACACAGTTCCAGCGTGCATCTAAGATCCCGTTCCAGTCGCCCACTAACACTAAAGAGCGGGACGTTCCAAGAAAGGTCTCCAGACGCCGGAAGAAATCAGGCCGCCCTGCTCCTGTCGGGGCATAGACGGCCAGTAGCCTGAAAGCTTGCCCGTCTCCGCTGGTCACGTCCAGCACCACCAGCTTACCCTCTGGGTCCAGGAAGATGGCCCGTATGGCGAGATCCAAACCTCTCCGAAAAAGCACAGCATCTCTTCCCCCCGATCCAGGACGGCTGGGAGATGCGTACACATGGTAGCCGCCGAAGATCGGTGCGAAGGCCCGTGCATCGGAGATTCTGGTCTCGCTGATGGCCACTACATCTATGTTTAGTGACCTGAGGTCGTTGAGCAAGTGACCCTGCTTCCATGACGACCCCAAGCCACGCGCATTTATGCTGCCTATTCTGAGTGAGGTCATGTTTAAAATAGAGTGGAAAAGATGGGAAAGACCACTTACCGTACTTTTCGTAGAGGAGGGATGGTTTTTACATCCCTTTTCACTTGATCGTCTGGTGAAGGGATCGTTGAATCGTCCCTTCGACTGGTCATCGGCTCTTCTATGAGAATGTCTGAATATACTCTTCGATTGATAGTTCCTCCTAGGTCCCTGAAATCACCAACTGCGTTGGGCAATTTCGTTTTAATGTTTGTGTATTGTTTCTGTGCTATTTTTAGCAGTCTTATGTTAGTTGGAGTTTTGATTGGTGCTGGTATTATGTAGTCGTGTTGTGAAATGTCTGTGTTCAATTATGTAAGTCATTAGTTTCTTGTTGTGTGTATTTATTGCCGTGCATTTGTTTTTCTGGGGGTGGGGTGTGGTTCTGCTATTTTCTTGTCGTTGTTGCTGGGTGTGAGTGTTTTGTTGTTGTGTTTGCGATGTTGGTGCTTGTGGTGGTGGTGTTGAAGGTGTTGTTGGCGGTGGGGTTGTCGCCGGTGGTGATGGTGGTGCTAGTGTGGGTGATGATGGTGTTGGTGGTGTTGCTGCTGTGGGTCTCTTTGCAGTAGACTTTACCCTTTTCTCATTTCTTTCCTCCCTTTTCAAAGGCGACGATGCGCTGCTTCTGCGTTTGTGCCTTCTTACAACCTTTTGCCATCCCTCTCCCACCTCATACTCCATGTCTGATTCTGTGAGGTCGGGAAGGGGTACCAGCTCCACTCTTTCACTTGTTGTTATTGGTGATGTTTGCACTGGAGTCTCTGTTGCAGCTGCATTTGGTATTGCTGTTGTTGTTGTTAATATTTCCACTGCTGCTGCTGTTTTTGATTTCCGTGGCGTCGGTATGGGTGCCACGGACCTATCGTTCCTGGTTGCCGCTTGTCCTGTTGCTGGTAGCCGTGGAGCCGGTTTCGGAAGGAGGGGGGTTTTCTCCTTTCTCAGGGTCTTTTCGTTGCAGAAGGCCCTGAGGTGAGTCTTCGATCCACAGCGAAAGCATTTCGGGCGTTTTCCCTCAACACGTATGGGCAGTTGAGTGCCGTTATCGAAGTATATCACATCCGGGATAGCTTCGATGCACTCCTGGTTGGTTTGGATTAGCATCTCAATAGAGGTGCCGACCCAATCTTCTCTTACTTATTTCTGTACTTGCAGTACAGTTGTTTTGTCCTCGATTCCGACGAGGACAGACCAGGCCAGCCAAGAAGGGGCCATCCCGGGGGGGACGTGGGTCAGTTTGACCCTCACAATTTTTTGCCCGCAGTAGGAGGGCACCAACACCATTTTCTCGGTCCTTAGGGTTACTACGGATTGAGCCTTTGCCTCCTGGTGTGTGGCAAAAAGTACGTCTACGGTGGCATATTTTTTGCCTCTGGTGATGTGCGTTTTCCGCTGCCACACAGACCCCAAGGCTTTTTGTATTTGAGCCTCTGTGGCTCTTTCCACCCTACTGGATTTTGTACTTACTGTACGGTACGTGACCGTACAGTGCTGTTGGGTTTCGAAAAATTTTTCCGCTGCCTTGCAGATTGCTCGATGTCCAGTCTTTGTCACCATCTTCTTCGCTTCCTCTAATTCCTCATTTGTTATGAGGATTGTTTCCAAGTTTTTCGCAATACCTGCAAATGAGATTGGTTTTTCTTTGCTGCTGTTGTTGTTGTCGTCAGAGCTGCTGTTACTTTTGTTGTTGCTGCAGGTACTACGACTACTGCCTCCGCCGCTGTTGCTGTGGTTGTTGTTGGTGTTGCTGCTTCTAATGCTGTTGTTGTTTATGCTGCTGGTGATGCTGTTTCGGCTGCTACTGTTGTTTTCATTGTCACTGTTGCTGTTGTTATTACGGCTGATACTGCTATTATTCCCGAAGTCAGACGAATGAAATGGGTTTTCGTATTTCCCGCACACCTGTTTCGTCGTTGTCGTCGTCGTCGTCGAGAAGTCTTGCACGCTTTGCACGAGACTTTTCTTTTTTGTCGTCGCTTGCGAAAGAGAAAGGAGGGAAAGAGACACATTTAAAGACGGGAGGGAGAGAGCCAATCTTCTCTCTGCTGTAGTGATTGAGGAAGAAGAAGACGGGATGAGTGGGAGTGACCTATGAAAATTCTTTTTCGTAGCCATGTTGTTTTTTTTGTTTAAAATAAATATTGGGCACAAAACCCCAATAAGCAGTTATTTAACCCCGATATGCCAAATAACGGGCAGAAAGACCCCTCTCACGAGGAGAAGGGTGTTTTTGTCTACAAGTTCGTTACAGTTTTAAACAATTTACAATTGTTATAGCGTTCAAAATTTACAATACCTTACAGAGCCGAGCCTCCGTCAACCATAGCATTCAATAATAATAATAATAATGATTTCATTTATTGGCCACCAGGGCCGACATGTAGGGGACAATACAAAGACAGGGACAGTGGGTGTTTACAATAAGGTGGAGCAAAAGTGCACAATGGCAAGACTAATTTAACAATGAAAATATAAAAATATAAAATAAACTATGCATAAATATAACAAAATAAATTCCCCGATAGGGGGTGTACGACCCTGGGGTGCTTCAGGTACCCCACCAATCCTGAACCACCCTGCGCTTCTAGGGCACCCAGGGAGAGCACCCCTCTCCTCAAGTTAGCCAGCCTATAGGCGCATGGTCAGAGTAGGCCCATTCACACGAGCCATTCTCCCCACATTCACCCACCTTTTAGCAAATGTACTGGGGAGGGGGGGCAGCACTTCTCTCTCCGCCCTCACCTTTCTTTCCAGGTGAAACTTGAAGAAGTTGATGAGGGATTGGCCGAAGAGAAAAGTGTCTGTCTTTAGTCTTTTCAACCTGGTCCACCATATAATCTCTTTAGCAACTGCCACCAGACAGAGGAACATTTCCTGCTCTTCCTGACCTAAGGCGGTAGATCGATCTTCACTATGGACTCGGCCGATAGCCGGATTCGTTCCACACGCGACAGTAACTGTTCGACATAACTCCACAAGTCAGTAATGCACGGACATTGGACAAGTGCGTGCAGAACGGTTTCGTCGTTCTGTGCGCATCTTGGGCAGGTCCTTCTGACAGCACTTCCGTGCCTGTAGAGTTTATCCCGAACCGGCAGTGCCCCCCGGTAGCACTGCCAAGCGAGGGATTTCTGGAAATTGTCCATCGTCCCCGGCTCAAAAGTCCTCCGGTACAGACTGGTCAGTTCGACTTCGTCGAGGCCCAAAGCTTCTCCGAGTGCGTCACCGCACTTGCCCACCACTAATCCTCTATAGAACTCGAGAGTGGAAGTTCCACTGATCGCATTGCCCGCTTGGTAGAGGGCAGTGAGTGCCTGGCAACATTCCAGGTGCCAGTCACCCAGTCTCGGTCTCTTCTTGACCCAGGACTGCAGCTCCGTCAAAGAAATGAGCTGCGGAAAGTCTGATAAACGGCGACCACACCTGTTCACCGTTGAGGCAGAATATCTGGAGATCTCGCAGCCTCAACGCATGTCTGCGCATCATTAGCCACGGCATGCCCAGCCCTCCGCGTAGAGGGTGCTGGCAGCAGATGGACCGCCTCACCAACGGAACTTGTCCCCTCCACAAGAATTTGAAGAGGAGCCGTTCCAGCTTGACGAGGCGCGGACGGGGGCAAGGCACGACGGTCACGCGTTAGTAGATGACGAACGCGATGTACGCATTCGCCACCTCCGCGCGACCTTTCAGTGATAGCTTCCTCCCAGCCCATATTTGGGTGAGACTGGCTACTCTGCTCGTTACCTCGTCCCAATTCTTTTTCACCTGGAGGTCTGGTCCGAACCAAACCCCGAGCAACTTTACCGGCCCGTCCGTCCAGCGCCCCACGACGCTGTTGGACGGCATGAGCTTGCCTCTCCAGGTTTCGAGCTGCAAGCCCACCGACTTTTCCGGGTTAAGTTTGGCTCCTGTCAACTTTTCATATTCCTTCAATAAGGTGCCGACCATCTCGATTTCTGAGGTGTTTGACACCATCACGGTGAGTGATGTCGTCTGCATAAGCCGACACCGCCTTTCCACGTCCCAGTTCGAGCGGGATGCCCTGCAACAGCTCCAGCTTCCGCAGTAAAGGCTCGAGAGTCAATACGTACAGAAGGGAAGAGAGAGGGCACCCTTGACGGACCGATCGGGAGAGCCGAAATGTTTCCGTGAGGTGGCCATTAACCTTGACCACCGAGCATGTGTCGCTGTGCATTGCAACGATCCAGGTTCTAAAGACAGAGCCGAAGCCAGCTGCTTTGAGGACAAACTCCAGATACCGATGGTCAACCCTATCGAATGCTTTCGATTGATCTAAATTGATCAGTGCCCCACCGAGGCCAGGTTTACACCCTACCCTCTCTATGATGTATCGCATGAGGTGGAGATTATCGTGTATGGACCTGGCTGGGATTGCGCAAGTTTGCGCCTCCCCAACCAAATCCTCGACGACAAGCGCCAATCTCTTTGCTAACACCTTGGTCAAAATATTAAACTCTGTGTTGAGCAGAGTTATGGGCCTGAAGTTGTCTAATGTATCCCTCTTGTACTCGTCTTTCCTTATCAGCGTCACCACTCCCCTGATCTCACAGAACTGGGAATACTCCCATTCTGCTGTCAGTTGCAGTAGAGTGCTTCGAGGAGTTCGGAGAACAAGTCTGGCATATGTACGTAAAGCTCGTAGGGCAGGCCATCCAAACCGGGTGACTTGCGCCTCATGCAGCCGACAAGGGCGTCCTGAATTTCGGCTGAAGTAATCGGCCTTTCGCAGCGCTCAGCGTCGACCGTCGAGATGCGCCTCAAGCCGTCAAGGTAGGGACTGAAATCCGCTAATCTCTCTGACTCGCCACTCTCTCTGAACAATCGAGCAAAGTGCTGGCGAACGGCCTCACACATCCGCTTGGAATCGCTTATCTCGTGTCCGTCTCGGTCCGCCAACGACCCAATTGTGGTTTTATTACTACGCTGCGCCTCCGCCACGCGGGCCCATCGAACATCTTTAGTTCCCTCGTTTCTCAGCGCACGCGCCTTAGCTCTGACAATGCAACCTTCGTGTTTGGCATTGAAGAAATGGTCTAATGCCATTCTCGCCGCTAGCACGTCAGTTGCGATGCCACTACAAATAGCCTCGTCTAACTTATCTACCAGCTCCCCCTCCTTTCTATTTTTCTCTAACGCTAGTTCTTTGCTGAACTCTATCGAAGTTACTCTAATCTCTCTTTTGAGAGCCACCCACCATCTGTTGTTGATGATCCCCCCTGTCAACTTTTGCTTAACTAAATTGTTGACTCGGTCCCTGTAAGCCTTACGTGCCGGAAATGACATGTTTAGCTTCCAATAACCCGGTCCTAACCTACGCGTTTTATTTAGGTCGACCGTACAGATCACACATTTGTGATCTGAATAGGCGACCGTTTTAAAAAGTGGACAGCCCAGACTATTTCTATCTATTTTCCTAATAAAGATCCTGTCTATATACGATCTAGATGACCCCCATTCGGTTGGTCCATATCCTTACTGGCACATTGGGGAAATCTAGTCGATACCTGTCAGACAATTTGAACTGTCTGAGTAGGTCCTTGAGGCTTTTGCACCCCCCGCTCCTATCGGCTACTCCCACACAATCCCAGCGTGCGTCTAAGATGCCATTCCAGTCCCCCGCTAACAGTAAAGGGCGAGACGTACCCAGAAAGGTCTCCAGGCGCCTAAATGAGTCAGGTCGTCCGGCCCCTGTAGGGGCGTAGACGGCCAGCATTCTAAAGGCACCACCTTCGCTACTGCTCACATCCAAGACCACCAACTTCCGGGTCCCGGAAGATCGACCTTACCTCGAGTTCCAGTCCTTTCCTAAACAGCACTGCCACCCCACCTCCCATTCCCGGCCTGCTAACAGATGCGAAGATCTGATAGTCGTCGAAAATGGGGGCTAGTGCGCGCGTGTCGGAAATTCTGGTCTCGCTTACGGCAATTACATCCATTTCCAGCGACCGGAAGTCGTTGAGCAGGCGACCCTCCTTCCAGGGTGACCCCAGGCCGCGAACATCTAAACTTCCTACTCTTAATATGGCCATATTGGTAAGCTAAGAGAGAGAGAGGGAAGGTTTACTTACCTCCCGGGTCTTGTGAAGGTCGGGTGGTTCGACCTCCATGGTTGGTGGGGTTTCTTTTGGGAACCCCTTTAAAAGTCTTGATGTGGGTTTCACATTCGGGGTTCCCACGTCTTGAGGAAAGCTCTCTCGAATTTCTTTGAAGGAATTGAGTGACATTCGGACCAGAAGCAAATCTTCTAGCACGCAAAATGTGCTGATTTCAAAAATCTCCCCCTCTGTTTGAATGTCCTCGCTTCGCGCTAAGTGGGCCATCAGTTTATCGTTGGCCCTTCTGACAAGCACGAAGTTTTTAACATTTTGTTGGTGTGGTTTTATTTGTTTTCGTTTTGATGAAGGTGGTGGCGATGGTTTTGGTGGTGTTGTTTCGGGTATGTCTATGTTTGTTGTAGGTGTGGTGTCTGAAATTTCAGGTATTTGTGTGTTTATTTGTACTTGTGTTTGTTTAGGTTGTTTGCGTTTCGGGGATTGTGGAGGTGGTGTCGATGTTGCTGTTGGTGATGATGTTATTGGGGAAGTGTTTGCGTTAGTGGTGTCTGTATTTTTTGTTGTGTGTGTTTTTGTGTTTTGTTGGGGCTTTTTTTTTTTGTGAGTTTTCTGTTTTTTTGCACTTTTGGGTTTTCCTTCATCTTCGCTGCTGGAAGATAAAGGGTCTGTGTCTGTGAGTGTCTCTGTGTCTGTGTGTGCGTTTATTGTTTTGTCTATGTGTATAATTTTTTGGGGGGAGCTTTCCTCGTTTTCTCCTTGGATTGGTTTTGGTGTTGGTGGTGATCCGGCTGCTTTTGATGTTGGTGTCCGTGTTTTTGTTGATGTTGTTTTTGGTGGTGGTGGTGGTGCAGCTTTCCGTGCTTACACTGGCGTTGGCAACAAAGGAGGTTTGCGACCCCCTGCATTTTTGCGCTGAGGGTAGAAGGCTTGAAGATGCGTTGCTTCCCCGTAGACGAAGCAGCGTGGCCTTCTTCCGTCAATCATTAGTTGGATTGTTGTCCCGTCCTGCAGGCGGGCAAAATCCGGGATGTTATTCATATCCTCCGGTTTCATTTGGAGAAGAATCTCCAAATCCATTCCGGACCAGTCCTCTCTCTCTGTCCTTTTGATGTCCAGGAGAGTAGTGTCTGTCCCCTCCTCGATTACGCATCCCAGCAGCCACCATATGTTCATTCCTGGTGGGATACTGGGAATGCGTACCTTCAATGTCCTTTTACCCATATAGGATGGATGCATGATAATGCGTTCCGTTCTGCAGGGGGTCACCGAGTGCTTAATAGCGAGGGCCTCGGTTTTGAACAGTACCGAGATGGTACCGAACTGTTTGCCTCTTGCTTTGTACTCTATGTTAATTCCGATGTACTCCAAAGCAGCCTCTACCTCTGCTTGGCTCGCAAGTTCCACTTTTCGTGTCTGCACCGAAATACATCGAAAGAACACCGTCCTCCTTTGCATGGCCGCTATTGCCGCGTCCGGGATGGTCAGGTTTGCCCAGGACTTCTCCCGTTTAATTAGCCTCCACGCATTGGCCAACTGTTCGTCTTTATCGCTAATATCAATATCAATATTCAATAAGCGCTTTGTTTTTGCTGCTGCTGCAGCAAATGTGGTGTTTCTGATGCTCTTATTGTTGTTGTTGTCATTCTTGCTGTTGTTATTGGTGTTGCCACCGCCATCCTTGTTTACATTGAAGCTGTTGGTGTTATTGTCGTTATTGCTCTGAGTTGTTGTTGTTGTGGTGGTGGTGGTGGCGGTGGTGGTGATGTCGTTTTCAGATGATACTGCTGCTATCACAGAAGGTTGAGTTTTGCCTTCACATTCAGTAGAGTGGATGACAGGCATGACTGTAGCCGTCGTAGTCGTGGTGAAATCTACAGTGGCTGCTGTTAAACTTTTGACCTGAACGTTGTTTACCGTTTCACGGTCGAACATTTCCATAAGTTTCTTTTGGTGAGGAAGTGATTTTTTTCGAAGTTTTTAAAAATAAATCTGAATATTCGGGCTTAAAGCCCGAATATTGAGAGGTATCCCTCTCTTTAAATCAAGATGTGTACCTTAAGTTTCGTTAACGACAAGAAAATACAAAAAATGACACTTTAAAACAGCTTAAAGTTACGAACCTTTTCCCCCGCAGATTTGTACTGTCTTCACACATGTGCGGCCATAATAATAATAATAATAATAATAATAATGATTTCTTTATTAACCACAAGGGTTTACATAGATTAGACGTTAAGGACAGTACAGGACAACACAGGACGGTACAAATGGGCATTTGTGCGTGTAAAAAAAACAGAGGATGTAATAAAAAAATAACAATGAACAAATTTCCCAATAGGGGGGAGACTTCCGAGGGACATTTGTGGAGAAAGCCCAGTAAAAGGCCACAGTGACCCTGACCACCAAGGCAAGTGCCCTCTCCCAGTTTTCCACCTTCGCAACACTTCGCCTCAGTGGCCGAGAGCCGCGGCAGTCCATCGAGGTAGGCACTAAAGTCCATCCCTCAATTTGGCCTGCCGCTGCCCCCGAACAGCTGGGCGAAGTGTCGCTGGAAAGCTTCACACATTTGCCCGGGATCGAGTAGCATGCGACCGTCGTGGTCCACCAAAGACCAGATCGTGGCTTTGTTGCCACGACGAGCCTCCGCCACTCGGGCCCATTGAATGGCTTTCGTCCCCTCGTGTATCAGAGCACGCACCCTAGCTCTGACAACGCAGCCTTCGTGCTTTGCATTGAAGAATCGGTCGTGATGACTTTGCTAAGCGCCTCGTCTAATTTTCCAACTAATTCTCCCTCTGCTCTATTTTTCTCTATTGTTAATGCCTTACTAAATCTAATGGACTCTATTCTAATCGCTATTTTCAGAGCAAACCACCACTTGTTGTTGACGGTGGCCTCCGTCAACGCCCGCTTAACTAGTTCGCTGATCCGGTCTCTGTAGGCCTTGCGCGCTGGTAAGGACGCGTTTAGCTTCCAGTGGACGGGTCCTCGTCTATGAAGGCGAAGGCACGTGCTTCGGAGATTCTGGTCTCGCTGATGGCCACTACATCTATGTTTAGTGACCTGTGGTCGTTGAGCAGGTGACCCTGCTTCCATGACGACCCCAAGCCACGCGCATTTATGCTGCCTATTCTGAGTGAGGTCATGTTGAAAGGAGTGGAAAAGATGGGAAAGACCACTTACCTTACTTCTCGTAGGGGAAGGACGGTTTTTCCATCCTTTTCACTGCTTGTGGCCTCCTCAGGAAGGATGTCCTTATAAATCCTCCTGGAGAGTGCTTGTCGGAAGTCTCCGATGTCTTTGGGGATTTTTTTGCTTTTGTGCCGTGTACGTTTTCTGTGTGATGCGAGTGATTTGTATGTGTGGAGGTGGTGTCAACTTTTGGGTTGTTGTGTAGTCTTTTTCTGTGATGCTGGTGTTGTGTTGGATGTAGTGTAATAATTGGTTATTGTTCAAATTTAATGCTGTGTAGTGTGTATCGTTTTGGTTGTTTTGTTTTGTTTGCGTTTGTTGTGGCTTTGTTTCTGTTTCGCTTTTTGGTGACTTTTGTGGTGATGGTGATGGTGGTGTTGGGGTTAATGATGGTGATGGTGTTGGTGTTTGTGGTGATGCTGATGTGGATGGTGGCATATCTGTCCTAACCTTTTTGTTTGATAGTTTATTTGTTTCCCTCTGTATTTTGTTTGGGGGGGGGGGGGAGATAATTTTTTCTTTTTTGGTTTCTTTTTTTCTTTTTTCCTGATACCGTTTCCCACTCCTCGTCGTCACAATCTGTCTCCAGTTATGATAGGCCGGGGAGTGGAACATCCTCCACAGGCGTTAGTTTTGGTTGTGGCGTGGTGGATGGTGTAGGCGCTGGTGCTAGTTCTGAAGCGTTGGATGGTGGTGGTGTTGGTTTTGCTACTGTTGCTGCGGTTGTTGCTGTTATAGTTGCTTCTGTTGTTGCTGCTACAGCTGTTGCTGCCATCTTTGCTGCTGGTGGCGTTGATGGTTGAGTCACTGGGGTGGGTAAGAGAGGTGGCCTCAACCTTTTAGCCTGAGGGCAGAAAGTCCTTAGGTGGGTTCCTTCACCACAAACGACACACGTAGGCCTTCTACCCTCGACGATTACGGTGAGGTGGCTACCGTCAGTGAGGTCTATTACCCCTGGGATCACCTCAATGCTTTTTGGGTCCGCTTGAATCAGGAGCTCCATCCCAGATCCGGACCAGTTCTCCTGCTTTTCTGTCGCTATTTCGATTATCTTGGTGTTGGCTTTGATGCCGGCGTGGGCGGTAGCTATTAGCCAGGGAATTTCGATGGCCGGTGGAACATGGATTACCCTGATCTTTACGAGTCTGTGGCCACAATAGCTTGGGACGAGTGTGAAGTCGTCACTTCTTAATGGGGCCATGGAGTGTTCTCTAGCCTCCTGTCGTGTTTCAAAGAACATGTCCACGGTTCCATATTTCTGCCCACGTCTTATATGGGTTTCTTTTGCCCACACATGTCCCAAAGCTTTTTGGATTTGGGACTCGGATGCCCGTTCCACTCGGCGAGATTTTATGTTAATTTTTCGATAAGACACGGTGCATTGGCGCCGATGCTCCATTTTATTAGGTGGGGGGTGAGGCTGACCCTGTACCCATCTTTCTTTACCATTTTTTTGTCTTCTTCTAATTCCTCCTGAGTTACCTGAAATGCTTCGCACTGTTTTGCTACTCTAGCAAAACTCAGGGTGGTTTTCTTAATTTCATTGTTGCTGTTATCGTTATTTTTGTTATTGCTAATTTTAGTTTCAGTTGTGGTGGTGGTGGCGTCAGTGGTGTTCGGTGTGGAAGAGTTCATTTTGGTTGAATTCATTTCGATATCACGAGTTAATTTTTTTCTTTCTTTTGTTTCTGTTGTCGCTGTGGTTGAGGTGGGGGTGGCGGCTTTAACACCTGCAGTCATTGGTAATGGCGGGAAATAGATGTCTGCCTGAGACAAATTTAAAATATTGCTACTGCTTATATTTTTAGTGTTGGCAAACGTAGTCATATTTACAATGGTGGTGTCGTCGTGTGGTGTTAGTTTGTGAGGAAGGTGTGACTTTGAGTCGGCCATGATTTTTCAAACAACATTTATTTTGTTTGATAATTATAAAAATTCAAATTTTGGGCTCATGGCCCCAATCTTTTTGAGTGTCCTTTTCAGAAATCAATGTATGTGCACTTATATAGAGTTAACAATAAAAAAATTTCCATAAATGGCAATTTTAAACAACTAAAAATAACATACCTTTGCGGAGCTTACGATGATACGATTTACTACGTAGGTCGCCAATAATAATAATAATAATAATAATAATAATAATAATAATAATAATAATAATAATGATTTCTTTATTAACCACAAGGGTTTACATAAAGTAGACATTAAGGACAGTGCAGGACAATGCAGGACGGTACAAATGGGCATTTCTGCGTGTAAAAAACAAAAACAGAGGATGTAACAAAAAATAACAATGAAAAATTCCCCAATAGGGGGCAAACTTCGGAGGAACATTTGTGGAGAAAGCCCAGTAAAAAGCCACAATGACCCTGACCACCAAGGCAAGTGCCCTCTCCCAGTTTTCCACCTTTAATTTACAGATATATACTCAGAGTAGGCCCATTCACTCGGGCCATTCTTGCTTCTCTCACCCATCTTTCAACAAAATGCTGGGAAGAGAGCACTTCCCTCTCTACCCTGATTTTCCTTTTCAAATGAAATTTGAAAAAGTTAATCAGGATATCACCGAAGAGGTAAGTGCTCGTCTTCAGCCCTTTCCAACGTGTCCACCACACTATCTCTTTCACCATGGCCACCAGGCAGATAAAAACTGCCTGCCCTTCCCGGCTAAAGGAGGAGGGCGGGGCAATCCTCACGATGGACTCAGATGATAGCCGGATCCGTCCTAAACGCGACAGCAGGTGTTCGACATAAACCCACAAGTCAGCAATTTTCGGACACTGGACGAGTGCTTGCAGGACAATTTCGTCGCCCTGCGCGCATCTCGGACATGCCCGGCTGACGGCACCTCCATGCCTGTAGAGTTTATCCCGAACTGGCAAGGCTCCTCGGTAGTACTGCCAGGCCAGAGATTTCTGGAAGTTGTCCATAGGCCCTGGCCCGAAAGTTCTTCCGAAGAGATTGGCTAGTTGATTTTCGTCGACGCCTAGAGTTTCCCCAAGTACGTCGTCGCTCTTCCCCTCCACTAATCCTCTATAGAACGCCGAGGTGGAGTTTCCACCGATCACATTGCCCGATTGGTCGAGGGCTGTGAGCGCCTGAAGACATTCCAGTCTCCAGGCGCTCCCTCTCGGTCTTCGCTTGACCCAGGACTGCAGCTCCGTCAAGGAAACGAGCTGGGGAAAAACGCGTCTAGCAAACGACGACCACACCTGATCACCGTCGAGGAAGAGGTGGAGATGTCGTAGCCTGAGCGCGTGCCTGCGCATCATCAGCCACGGCATGCCCAGCCCTCCACGTAGCGGGTGTTGACAACAGATGGACCGCCTGACCATCGGAGCACGTCCCTTCCACAAAAAGCGAAAGAGCAAACGCTCCAGCGCAGTCAGGCGAGGCTTAGGACAAGGTACGACGGTTAGGCGGTAGCAGATGACAGACGCGATGTACGCGTTAGCCACCTCCGCTCGACCTTTCAGGGATAGCTTCCTCTCCGCCCATTTCTGGGTGAGAGAAGCCACCCTGCTCGTCACCTCGTCCCAGTTTTTGTCCGTCGGGAGGTCCGGACCGAACCAGACCCCTAGCAATTTAACCGGTCCGTCCGTCCAGCGCCCGACGACGCTGTTGGACGGCATGGACCTGCCTCTCCAGGTGCCGAGCTGCAGGCCCACCGACTTTTCCTGGTTGATCATTGCTCCTGTCACCGCTTCGTATTCTCTTAGTGTAGTGCCGATCGCCTCGATGTGTTTGGCGTTCGACACCACTACGGTGACATCGTCCGCATATGCTGACACGGATCTTCCGCATCCTAGTTCGCGCGGGACTCCCCTCAACGTCTCCAGTTTGTGCAGTAATGGCTCGAGAGTCAATACGTACAAGAGGGACGAGAGGGGACATCCTTGGCGGACCGAGCGCATGATGTTGAACGGTTCCGACAGGTGACCGTTCACTCTCACCACAGAGCAGATGTCGCTGTGCATGGCAGCGATCCAGCCTCTGAAGACGAGCCCAAAGCCAGCCGCTCTCAGGACTGCCGCTAGGTAACGATGGTCGACCCTATCGAAAGCTTTCGACTGATCTAAATTGATCAAGGACCCACCCGTGCCAGGTTCCTTAGCTACCCTCTCTATGATGTATCGCATGAGGTGGAGGTTGTCGTGGATGGATCTGTCGGGAATGGCGCATGTCTGCGCCTCTCCCACCAGACCACCAACGACAAGCGCCAACCTCTTTGCTAGCACCTTGGCCAAAATCTTGAACTCTGTGTTTAGCAGAGTTATGGGCCGGAAATTGTCTATGTTATCCCCCTTGTTCGGATCCTTTCTCAGCAGTGCCACCGCTCCTCGGCTCACAGAACTGGGAATTCTCCCGTTCTGTTGCCAGTTGCAGTAGACGTCCGCCAAGAGGCCTCCGAACAAGTCTGGCATCTGTACGTAAAGTTCATAGGGCAGACCATCCAAACCAGGCGATTTACCCCTTGTGCAGCCAGTCATTGCCTCCCTTACTTCAGCGGCTGTTATCGGCTTTTCGCAACACTTCGCCTCAGTGGCCGAGAGCCGCGGCAGTCCGTCGAGGTAGACACTAAAGTCCATCCCTCTACCCGGCCCCCCGCTGCACCCGAACAGCTGAGCGAAGTGTCGCTGAAAAGCTTCACACATTTTCCCGGGATCGAGTAGCATGCGCCCGTCGTGGTCCACCAAAGACCGGATCGTGGCTTTGTTGCCACGACGCGCCTCCGCCACTCGGGCCCATTGAACGGCTTTCGTCCCCTCGTGTCTGAGATCACGCACCCTAGCTCTGACAACGCAGCCTTCGTGCTTTGCATTGAAGAATTGGTCAAGGGCCAATTTCGCCGCAAGCACGTCGGTTGCAATGCCTATGCTAAGCGCCTCGTCTAATTTTCTAACTAGTTCTCCCTCTGCTCAATTTTTCTCTATTGCTAAAGCCTTACTAAACCTAATCGATTCTATTCTAATCGCTCTTTTCAGAGCAAACCACCACTTGTTGTTGACGATGGCCCCCGTCAACGCCCGCTTAACTAGTTCGCTAATCCGGTCTCTGTAGGCCTTGCGCGCTGGTAAGGACGCGTTTAGCTTCCAGTAGCCGGGTCCTCGTCTATGAAGCCTATCTAAGTCAAGCACACAGGTCACGAATTTGTGGTCCGTGTAGCTGACTATCTTGAATTGTAGACAGCCTATGCTAGACCTATCTATTTCCCTACAAAATACTCTATCTAGATATGATCTGGATGACCCTATGCGGTTTGTCCAAGTCCACATTGGCACATTCGGGAAATCCAATCGGTACCTGTCAGACAGTTCAAAACGCCTGAGCAGGTTGGTGAGGCTATTGCACCCTCCACCCCTATCCGATAATCCCACACAGTCCCAGCGTGCATCTAAGATCCCGTTCCAGTCGCCCACTAACACTAAAGAGCGGGACGTTCCAAGAAAGGTCTCCAGACGCCGGAAGAAATCAGGCCGCCCTGCTCCTGTCGGGGCATAGACGGCCACTAGCCTGAAAGCTTGCCCGTCTCCGCTGGTCACGTCCAGCACCACCAGCTTACCCTCTGGGTCCAGGAAGATGGCCCGTATGGCGAGATCCAAACCTCTCCGAAAAAGCACAGCAACTCCTCCACCCGATCCAGGACGGCTGGGAGATGCGTACACATCGTAGCCGCCGAAGATCGGTGCGAATGCCCGTGCTTCGGAGATTCTGGTCTCGCTGATGGCCACTACATCTATGTTTAGTGACCTGAGGGCGTTGAGCAGGTGACCCTGCTTCCATGACGACCCCAAGCCACGCGCATTTATGCTGCCTATTCTGAGTGAGGTCATGTTTAAAATAGAGTGGAAAAGATGGGAAAGACCACTTACCGTACTTTTCGTAGAGGAGGGATGGTTTTTACATCCCTTTTCACTTGATCGTCTGGTGAAGGGACCGTTGAATCGTCCCTTCGGCTGGTCGTCGGCTCTTCTAAGAGAATGTCTGAATATACTCTTCGATTGATGGTTCCTCCTAGGTCCCTGAAATCACCAACTGCGTTGGGGAATTTCGTTTTAATGTTTGTGTATTGTTTCTGTGCTATTTTTAGCAGTCTTATGTTAGTTGGCGTTTTGATTGGTGCTGGTATTATGTAGTCCTGTTGTGAAATGTCTGTGTGTTCAATTATGTAAGTCATTAGTTTCTTGTTGTGTGTGTTTATTGCCGTGCATTTGTTTTTCTGGGGGTGGGGTGTGGTTCTGCTATTTTCTTGTCGTTGTTGCTGGGTGTGTGTGTTTTGTTGTTGTGTTTGCGATGTTGGTGCTTGTGGTGGTGGTGTTGAAGGTGTTGTTGGCGGTGGGGTTGTCGCCGGTGGTGATGGTGGTGCTGGTGTGGGTGGTGATGGTGTTGGTGGTTTTGCTGCTGTGGGTCTCTTTGCAGTAGACTTTACCCTTTTCTCATTTCTTTCCTCCCTTTTCAAAGGCGACGATGCGCTGCTTCTGCGTTTGTGCCTTCTTGCGACCTTTTGCCATCCCTCTCCCACCTCACACTCCATGTCTGATTCTGTGAGGTCGGGGAGGGGTACCAGCTCCACTCTTTCACTTGTTGTTGTTGGTGATGTTTGCACTGGAGTCTCTGTTGCAGCTGCATTTGGTATTGCTGTTGTTGTTGTTAATATTTCCACTGCTGCTGCTGTTTTTGATTTCCGTGGAGTGGGTATGGGTGCCACGGACCTATCGTTTCTGGTTGCCGCTTGTCCTGTTGCTGGTAGCCGTGGAGCCGGATTCGGAAGGAGGGGGGTTTTCTCCTTTCTCAGGGTCTTCTCGTTGCAGAAGGCCCTGAGGTGAGTCTTCGATCCACAGCGAAAGCATTTCGGGCGTTTTCCCTCAACACTTATGGGCAGTTGTATGCCGTTATCGAAGTCTATCACATCCGGGATAGCTTCGATGCACTCCTGGTTGGTTTGGATTAGCATCTCAATGGAGGAGCCGACCCAATCTTCTCTTATTTTTTTCTGTACTTGCAGTACAGTTGTTTTGTCCTCGATTCCGACGTGGACAGACGTGGCCAGCCAAGAAGGGGTCATTCCGGGGGGGGGGGGGGGGGGACGTGGGTCAGATTGACCCTCACAATTTTTTGCCCGCAGTAGGAGGGCACCAACACCATTTCCTCGCTCCTTAGGGTCACTACTGATTGGGCCTTTGCCTCCTGGGGTGTGGCAAAAAGTACGTCTACGGTGGCATATTTTTTGCCTCGGGTGATGTGCGTTTTCCGCTGCCACACAGACCCCAAGGCTTTTTGTATTTGGGCCTCTGTGGCTCTTTCCACCCTACGGGATTTTGTACTTACTGTACGGTACGTGACCGTACAGTGCTCTTGGGTTTCGAAAAATTTTTCCGCTGCCTTGCAGATTGCTCGGTGTCCGTTCTTTGTCACCATCTTCTTCGCTTCCTCTAATTCCTCATTTGTTATGAGGATTGTTTCCAAGTTTTTCGCAATACCTGCAAATGAGATTGGTTTTTCTCTGCTTTTGTTGTTGTCGTCAGAGCTGCTGGTACTTTTGTTGTAGCTGCAGGTACTACGACTACTGCCTCCGCCGCTGTTGCTGTGGTTGTTGTTGGTGTTGCTGCTGCTAATGCTGTTGTTGTTTATGCTGCTGGTGATGCTGTTGCGGCTGCTACTGTTGTTTTCATTGTCACTGTTGCTGTTGTTATTACGGCTGCTACTGCTATTATTCCTGACGTCAGACGAATGAACTGGGTTTTCGTATTTCCCGCACACCTGTTTCGTCGCTGTCGTCGTCGTCGTGGAGAAACCTTGCACGCTTTGCACGAGACTTTTTTTTTCTTTCGTCACTTGCGAAAGAGAAGGGAGGGAGAGAGACACATTTAAAGAAGGGAGGGAGAGAGACAATCTTCTCTCTGCTGTAGTGATGATTGAGGAAGAAGAAGACGGAATGAGTGGGAGTGACGTATGAAATTTCTTTTTCGTAGCCATGTTGTTTTTCTGTTTAAAATGAAATTTTGGGTACAAAACCCCAATAACTGGTTATTTAACCCCGAAGGGCCAAATAACGGACAGAAAGACCCCTCTCACGAGGAGGAGGGTGTCTTTATCAACAATTTGGTTCAAGTTTTAAACAATTTACAATTGATTTAACGGTTAAAAATTACTATACCTTACAGAGCCGAGCCTCCGTCAACCATGGCATTCAATAATAATAATAATAATGTTTTCTTTATTAACCACAAGGGTTCACATAAAGTAGACATTAAGGACAGTACAGGACAATACAGGACGGTACAAATGGGCATTTCTGCGTGTAAAAAAACAGAGGTTGAAATAAAATAACAAAGAAAAATTCCCCAATAGGGGGGAGACTTCCAAGGGACATTTGTGGAGAAAGCCCATTAAAAGACCACAGTGGCCCTGACCACCAGGGCAAGTGCCCTCTCCCAGTTTTCCACCTTTAATTTACAGACACATACTCAGAGAAGGCCCATTCATTCGAGCCATACTTGCTTCTCTCACCCATCTTTCAACAAAATGCTGGGAAGAGAGCACTTCCCTCTCTACCCTGATTTTCCTTTTCAAATGAAATTTGAAAAAGTTAATCAGGGCATCACCGAAGAGGTAAGTGCTCGTCTTCAGCCCTTTCAAACGTGTCCACCATACTATCTCTTTCGCCATGGCCACCAGACAGATAAAAACTGCCTGCCCTTCCCGGCTAAAGGAAGAGGGCGGGGCAATCCTCACGATGGACTCAGCTGATAGCTGGATCCGTCCTACACGTTACAGCAGGTGTTCGACATAAACCCACAAGTCAGCAATGCTCGGACACTGGACGAGTGCGTGCAGGACGGTTTCGTCGCGCTGCGTGCATCTCGGACATGCCCGGCTGACGATGCCTGTCGTGTTTATCCCGAACTGGCAAAGTCCTCGCTAGCACTGCCAGGCCAAGGATTTCTGGAAGTTGTCCATAGGCCCCGGCCCGAAAGTCCTTCCGAAGAGATTGGCTAGTTGATTTTCGTCGACGCCTAGAGTTTCTCCAAGTACGTCGCCGCTCTTCCCTTCCACTAATCCCCTATAGAACGCCAAGGTGCAGTTTCCACCGATCACATTGCCCGATTGGTCGAGGGCTGTGAGCGCCTGAAGACATTCCAGTCTCCAAGCGGTCCCTCTCGGTCTTCGCTTGACCCACGACTGCAGCTCCGTCAAGGAGATGAGCTGGGGAAAAACGTGTCTAGCAAACGGCGACCACACCTGATCACCGTCGAGGAAGAGGTGGAGATGTCGTAGCCTGAGCGCGTGTCTGCGCATCATCAGCCACGGCATGCCCAGCCCTCCACGTAGCGGGTGTTGACAGCAGATGGACCGCCTGACCATCGGAGCGCGTCCCTTCCACAAGAAGCGAAAGAGCAAACGCTCCAGCGCAGTCAGGCGGAGCTTAGGACAAGGTACGACGGTCAGGCGGTAGTAGATGACGGGCGCGATGTACGCGTTAGCCACCTCCGCTCGACCTTTCAGGGATAGCTACCTCTCGGCCCATTTCTGGGTGAGAGAAGCCACCCTGCTCGTCACCTCGTCCCTGTTTTTGTCCGTCTGGAGGTCCGCACCGAACCAGACCCCTAGCAATTTAACCGGTCCGTCCGTCAAGCGCCCGACGACGCTGTTTGGACGGCATGGACCTGCTCTCCAGGTGCCGAGCTGCAGGCCCACTGACTTTTCCTGGTTGATAAATTGCTCCTGTCACCGTTTGGTATTCTCTTAGTGTAGTGCCGATCGCCTCGATGTGTTTGGCGTTAGACACCACTACGGTGACATCGTCCGCATAGCTGACACGGATCTACCGCATCCTAGTTCGCGCGGGACCCCCCTGAAGAGGGACGGGAAGACATCCTTGGCGGACCGAGCGCATGATGTTGAACGGTTCCGAAAGGTGACCGTTCACTCTCACTACAGAGCAGATGTCGCTGTGCATGGCAGCGATCCAGTCTCTGAAGACGGGCCCAAAGCCAGCCGCCCTCAGGACTGCCGCTAGGTAACGATGGTCGACCCTATCGAAGGCTTTTGACTGATCTAAATTGATCAAAGACCCACCCGTGCCAGGTTCCTAGCTACCCTCTCTACGATGTATCGCATGAGGTGGAGGTTGTCGTGAATGGATCTGTCGGGAATGGCGCATGTCTGTGCCTCTCCCACCAGACCACCAACGACAAGCGCCAACCTCTTTACTAGCACCTTGGCCAAAATCTTGAACTCTGTGTTTAGCAGAGTTATGGGCCGGAAATTGTCTATGTTATCCCCCTTGTTCGGATCCTTTCTCAGCAGTGCCACCGGTCCTCGGCTCACAGAACTGGGAATTCTCCCGTTCTGTTGCCAGTTGCAGTAGACGTCCGCCAAGAGGCCTCCGAACAATTTTGGCATTTGTACGTAAAGTTCATAGGGCAGACCATCCAAACCAGGCGATTTACCCCTTGTGCAACTAGTCATTGCATCCCGTACTTCAGCGGTTGTTATCGGCTTTTCGCAACACTCCGCCTCAGTGGCCGAAAGCCGCGGCAGTCCGTCGAGGTAGACACTAAAGTCCATCTCTCCATCCGGCCCGCCACTGCCCCCGAACAGTTGAGTGAAATGTCGCTGAAAAGCTTCACACATTTGCTCGGGATCGAGTAGCATGCGCCCGTCGTGGTCCACCAAAGACCGGATCGTGGCTTTGTTGCCACGACGCGCCTCCGCCACTCGGGCCCATTGAACGGCTTTCGTCCCCTCGTGTCTGAGAGCACGCACCCTAGCTCTGACAACGCAGCCTTCGTGCTTTGCATTGAAGAATTGGTCAAGGGCCAATTTCGCCGCAAGTACGTCGGTCGCGATGCCTTTGCTAAGCGCCTCATCTAATTTTCTAACTAATTCTCCCTCTGCTCTATTTTTCTCTATTGCTAAAGTCTTACTAAACCTAATGGACTCTATTCTAATTGCTCTTTTCAGAGCAAACTACCACTTGTTGTTGACGATGGCCCCCGTCAACGCCCGCTTAACTAGTTCGCTAATCCGGTCTCTGTAGGCCTTGTGTGCTGGTAAGGACGCGTTTAGCTTCCAGTAGCCGGGTCCTCGTCTATGAAGCCTATCTAAGTCAAGCACACAGAACACGAATTTGTGGTCCGTGTAGCTGACTATCTTGAATTGTGGACAGCCTATGCTAGACCTATCTATTTCCCTACAAAATACTCTATCTAGATATGATCTGGATGACCCTATGCGATTTGTCCAAGTCCACATTGGTACATTCGGGAAATCCATTCGGTACCTGTCAGACAGTTCAAAACGTCTGAGCAGGTTGGTGAGACTCTTGCACCCTCGTTCCCTATCCACTAATCCCACACAATCCCAGCGTGCATCTAAGATCCCGTTCCAGTCGCCCACTAACACTAAAGAGCGGGACGTTCCAAGAAAGGTCTCCAGACGCCGGAAGAAATCAGGCCGCCCTGCTCCTGTCGGGGCATAGACGGCCACTAACCTGAAAGCTTGGCCGTCTCCGCTGGTCACGTCCAGCACCCCCATCTTACCTTCTGGGTCCAGGAAGATGGCCCGTATGGCAAGATCCAAAACTCTCCGAAAAAGCACAGCAACTCCTCCCCCCGATCCCGGACGGCTGGGAGATGCGCCCACATCGTAGCCGCCGAAGATCGGTGCGAAAGCCTGTGCTCCGGAGATTCTGGTCTCGCTGATGGCCACTACATCTATGTTTAGTGACCTGAGGTCGTTGAGCAGGTGGCCCTGCTTCCATGACGACCCCAAGCTACGCGCATTTATGCTGCCTATTCTGAGTGAGGTCATGTTGAAAAGGAGTGGAAAAGATGGGAAAGACCACTTACCTTACTTCTCGTAGGGGAAGGACGGTTTTTCCATCCTTTTCACTGCTTGTGGCCTCCTCAGGAAGGATGTCCTTATAAATCCTCCTGGAGAGTGCTTGTCGAAAGTCTCCGATGTCTTTGGGGAATTTTTGTTTTAGTGTCATGTACGTTTTCTGTGTGATGCGAGTGATTTGTATGTGTGGAGGTGGTGTGAATTTTGGGGTTGTTGTGTAGTCTTTTTCTGTGATGCTGGTGTTGTGTTGGATGTAGTGTAATAATTGCTTGTTGTTCAAATTTAATGCTGTGTAGTGTGTATCGTTTTGGTTGTTATGTTTTGTTTGCGTTTGTTGTGGGTTTGTTTCTGTTTCGCATTTTGGTGACTTTTGTGGTGTAGGTGATGGTGGTGTTGGGGTTAATGATGGTGATGGTGTTGGTGTTTGGGTTGATGGGGTTGGTGATGCTGGTGTGGATGGTGGCATATCTGTCCTAACTTTTTTGTTTCTTAATTTATTTGTTTTCCTCTGTATTTTGTTTTTGGAGGGGGAAGGAAGAGAATTTTTTCCTTTTTGTTTTCTTTTTTTTTCCGGATATCGTTTCCCACTCTTCGTCGTCACAATCTGTCTCCAGTTGTGATAGGCCGGGGAGTGGAAAATCCTCCACAGCCTTTAGTTTTGGTTGTGGCGTGGTGGATGGTGTAGGCGCTGGTGCTAGTTCTGAAGCGTTGGATGGTGGTGGTGTTGGTTTTGCTACTGTTGCTGGGGTTGTTGCTGTTATAGTTGCTTCTGTTGTTGCTGCTACAGTTGTTGCTGCCATCTCTGCTACTGGTGGTGTTGATGGTTGTGTCACTGGGGTGGGTAGGAGAGGTGGCCTCAACCTTTTAGCCTGAGGGCAGAAAGCCCTTAGGTGGGGTCCTTCACCACAAACGACACACCTAGGCCTTCTGCCCTCGACAATTACGGTGAGGTGGCTGCCGTCAGTGAGGTCTATTACCTCTGGAATCTCCTCAATGCTTTTTTGGTCCAGCTTGGATCAGGAGCTCCATCCCAGATCCGGACCAGTTCTCCTGCTTTTCTTTTTCTATTGCTATTATCTTTGTGTTGCCTTCGATGCCGGCCAGGACGGCCGCTATTAGCCAGTGAATTTCGATGGCCGGTGGAACGTGAGTCACCCTGATCTTTACGAGTCTCTGGCCACAATAGCTTGGGACGAGTGTGAAGTCGTCACTTCTTAATGGAGCCATGGAGTGTTCTCTAGCCTCCTCTGGTGTTTCAAAGAACACGTCCACGGTTCCATACTTCTGCCCACGTCTGATGTGGGTTTTTCTTGCCCACACATGTCCCAAAGCTTTTTGGATTTGGGACTCGGATGCCCGTTCCACTCGGCGCGATTTTACATTTATTGTTCGATACGACACGGTGCATAGGCGCCGATGCTCCATTTTATTAGGTGGGGGTGAGGCTGACCCTGTACCCATCTTTCTTTACCATTTGTTTGGCATTTTCTAATTCCTCCTGAGTTACCGTATATGCTTCGCACCGTTTTGCTACTCTGGCAAAACTCAGGGTGGTTTTTTTAATGTCATTGTTGTTGTTGTTGCTATCGTTATTTTTGTTATTATTAATTTTAGTTTCAGTTGTGGTGGTGGTGACGTCAGTGGTCTTCGGTGTGGAAGTGGAAGAGTCCATTTTGGTTGAAATTATTTCGTCATCACGAGTTGATTTATTTTTTCCTCTTGTTTCTGTTGTCGCGGTGGTGGGGGTGGTGGTTGTCGCGATGGTGGTGGTGGAGGCTTTAACACCTGCAGTCATCGGTAATGGCGGGAAATGAATGTCTGCCTGAGACAAATTTAAAATATTGCTACTGCTTATATTTTTTGTAGTGTTGGTAAACGTAGTAACATTTACATTGGTGGTGTCGTTGCGAGGTGTTAATTTGTGAGGAAGGCTTTCAGCTGCTTGGTGCAGAGGTGAATTAGCCATTTTTTTCCAAAGAAATTTTTTGATAATCATAAAAGTTTAAATTTTGGGCACAAGGCCCCAATCTTTTTGGGTGTCCTTTTCGGAAAACAATGTATGTGCACTTATATATAGTTAACAATAAAAATTTTCCATAAATGGCAATTTTTAACAAACGGAAATAACAAACCTTTGCGGAGCTCACGATTTACTACGTAGGTCGCCAATAATAATAACAATAATAATAATAATAATAATAATAATAATAATAATAATATAGGGAAGAAGACGCACGAGGTGACGGAGGTCATGAAATCGCTCCCGTAAGTTTTGAATTTTTAACATATTTAAATCATTTGTGAAATAACAACTCTTAGTACAAATGCTACGTAAAGCACCCGGCTTGAGCCCCAAAAAATTCGGACCCAAAATATATTGTTATAAGGCTCAAATATTCAAATGTTCAACTTTGTATTGTACACTGTATATCCAAAAAAAAAATGGCTATAAATGGAAGAAGAAGAACCCCCCCCCCCCTCCTCTCCTCTGGCTACACTATATAGGACAGCTAAACTCACCAACACCAGAAACTAGATACACCGCCCACCCCATCATCTGTGTACACTAAACACAACAGCATTTTCACCTTCACCGCCACCGCTCACTACGGCCATCATTGCCACCGCTGTCCCATCACCGCCGCCACCACCCCCTGACTCCTTCACTGCTGCTGCCACCGCTACAGCACCATCACTACAGTAATACGGCTCAAATATTCAAATATTCAACTTTGTATTGTACACTGTATATCCAAAAAAAAAAAAAAAAAAAAAAAAAAAAATAAATAAAATAAAATGGCTATAAATGGAAGAAGAAGAACCCCCCCCCCTCCTCTCCTCTGGCTACACTATATAGGACAGCGAAACTCACCAACACCAGAAACTAGATACACCACCCACCCCATCATCTGTGTACACTAAACACAACAGCATTTTCACCTTCACCGCCACCGCTCACTACGGCCATCATTGCCACCGCTGTCCCATCACCGCCGCCACCACCCCCTGACTCCTTCACTGCTGCTGCCACCGCTACAGCACCATCACTACAGTAATACGGTCGCATCACCGCCACCGCTGCCTCGGTATCGACATCACCGCCACCACTGTCTCAGTATCGCCAACGCCGCTAGTCTCTGCTGGCTACCACTTCCACATTATAGAATTCCTACTACTAACAAAGAGGAAGGCATCAAAATATATAGATAGACTCAAAAGAAAAAAGAAAAAACAAACAACAAAAGCAGCACAGCAACAACAGTAAAAAACGAGAAAAACAGAGAAAAACAAAAACAAAAAAAGAAACCCCAAAAACGTAAAGAAAATAAGAATGAAGAGAGAAGCAGGCGGACGGACAGAGAAGAGGGGGGGAAAAGTAAAACTTAAAAAACAAAAACTAAGTCGGACATTCGAATACTACATTACAATGAAACTTATGCTTATTCATTTTTGGGGCCCTTTCTGCCCGTGTGTTTGTTTGTTTATGTGTGTCCGTATACAGCGTGGTGATAATGCCACACAAGGGCCAAGTGGGATGGCGGATCCACAGATGGCTATGTAAACATACATTCGCCAATCCTCGATAAGAGTGTTTAAATATCGAACATAAACAGTTCGAATAACGGTGAAATGGAGACTAGAACGTCATGTGACAGACTCTCACCCAACAGGTGCCCCCTGGCTCAGCAGCAGGAACCTGACTGTCAACGAAATACTGCTGATGTTGGAGGAAGAAGAAGAAGGAAAGGGGCCAGAACCAACTGGACGAAAGAATTGAATAGAACTGTTATGCAATGCTACCTGAAAAGTAACCCCAAGGAGAGGGGCTACAGGAGACGGATGCATAACATCTGGAACGAGATTGGTTTATTTAAATTAGATGAACAAAAATTGGCCGGGCAGGCTCGGGTAATAAGAACTAATGGGTGGATAAGCGAGCTGGAACTGGAGGAACTGAGCAGAGAGAATGGCTTGGAGATGGCGGGTGTAGTATGCCAGACAAGCGAGCCGGCGGGAAATGAAGGTGAGGAGGTCCTGAGAGCGAAGGAACCACCCGAAGCAGACAATGATCTGAATACTGAGATAAATAATACCTGGAACAGAGATACGGCCACTGAGGAGATGAATGCTGACGGGCTAGGACAAGATTCGGTTGACATCCTAAATTTAGTGGTAGATGAGTTGAACAATGATAGTGGGAGACCTATGAACCTAAGATTTGTAGACAGGAAAAAGTTAAAAGAAACAACAGCTAAGGTAAACAAAGTCATCCCATACCTTGAGGCGAGGAGTCTTCACCAGTGCAACAATATCCTCAAAGCAACAGCAAATACGGTGAGGAAACTACTTGGTATAAAAGCGAGAGGAAACAACAGACAAGAAAGAGCAGAGCCGTGGTGGAAGAAGCGACTGAGTGGGCAAATCGGGGAAATGAGAAATGACATAGGAAAGCTTGAGTCACTACTGAATGGGACACTAAAAAACATAGGCACTAAAAATAGACTGGAAATAAAATACAAAACTAGGAGTAAAAAGCTAAATATTATCATAGAGGAATTGAAGCAACGCATTGTAGCAAAGAGTGCCAAAATCAGGCGATACGAGAACAGAGTCAGTCAGTATAAACAGAACCGCATGTTCGACAACAACCAGAAGATGCTGTTTGGACA
This sequence comes from Eledone cirrhosa, assembly GCA_964016885.1. NCBI lineage: Eukaryota > Metazoa > Mollusca > Cephalopoda > Octopoda > Eledonidae > Eledone > Eledone cirrhosa. Next base: position 52,261,182 of record OZ024742.1, on the reverse strand, counting down.
GCTTGAGGGGAAAGAAAGAGGCACCGACTTGATCCCTGGGGCGGAACAAGCTAAAACATTCTGGAGAGGAATATGGGAGCAGGATGTTAGACACAATGCCCAGGCAGGGTGGATTGAGACAGTACAGAGGGAGATCGGTGAGCAGGCACAGCAACAGACTGATTTGAGTATCACAGTTGAAACTCTTAAGGGGCAAGCCAAAAAACTAACCAACTGGAAATCACCAGGCCCAGATGGTGTGCAGGGGTATTGGATTAAACATTTAACATCCCTCCACCCGAAGCTGACGGCCATGTTCAATGACTGCTTGGTGTCGGGTGAGGTGCCAGAGTGGTTGACAAAAGGTACCACAGTTCTGATAATGAAAGACCAAATCAAGGGTAATGATGTCACCAACTATAGACCTATCACATGTCTGCCCGTAATGTGGAAACTGTTGACGAGCATTGTGTCTGAGGAAATCTACCATCACCTCCACACAAACAACTTGTTGCCGGACGAACAGAAAGGATGCCGAAAGAAGTCACGTGGTACAAAGGACCAGTTGCTTATTGATAAGATGGTAATGGGGAATTGCAGGAGGAGACACACTGATCTTGCCATGGGATGGATAGACTACAGAAAGGCATTTGACATGGTGCCTCATTCCTGGATCACCAAAAGCCTGGAGATCTTCAGGGTGGCAGATAACATCAGACAGTTGCTGGGCAGGAGTATGGGGTCCTGGGAGACAGAGTTGACATCAACTGGAGTATCCTTGGGAAGCGTGAAGATCAAGAGAGGTATCTTCCAGGGAGATAGCCTGTCCCCTCTGTTGTTTGTCCTTGCCCTGATGCCCTTGACCATTATGCTGCGAAAAGTGAGAGCAGGATACAAGTTGGGAAGGGGAGAGCTTACCATCAATCACCTCCTCTTCATGGACGACCTTAAGCTCTTCGGGAAAAGTGAGAAGGAGTTGGATGTGCTTGTTGACACTGTCCGTATTTTCAGCAGTGATATATGTATGCAGTTTGGTATTGGTAAATGTGGAGTCATTGTGATGAGGAGGGGTAGGTTGAGCAGAAGTAACGGGATCCAGATACCAACAGGTGAGATGATAAAGGAAATTGACTCTGAGGAAGGATACAAGTATTTGGGCGTTCTGGAGGCTGATGGCATAAAGAACAAAAAAATGAAGGAATTGTTAAGAACTGAATACATTCGGAGAGTAAGGAGCGTATTGAAGTCACATCTGAACAGCAGAAATGCCATAAGCGCAGTAAATTCCCGAGCTGTGTCTATTATTAGGTACAGTGCGGGAATTCTGAGATGGAATGTTGCTGAACAAAAAGAAATGGATAGGAAGACTAGGAAGCTATTGACTATCTACAACATGTTCCACAAGAGGAGTGATGTCGATAGACTCTACCTAAGGAGATCTGAGGGTGGAAGAGGTCTTATCAGCATAGAGGACTGTGTTCAGATGGAGAAAAACAACCTATACAAATACGTGACCTATAGTAAGGAGCCAATGCTCAGAGCTGTACTGAAGGAGGGGACAGTAGGCCAGGGGATACCCAAGGAGGAAATAACATCAAGGAGGAAGAGCAGCCTTAAGGGAAAATCCCTTCATAGTACCTTCTTTGAGAAAACTGAATTTAGAGATCCACAGACATGGAACTGGTTGAGAAGAGGAGACCTCAAAAAGGCTACAGAAGGAATGCTAATGGCTGCGCAGGAGCAGGCCCTCAAAACGAAGTGGTTGAAGCACCATATCTACAAGGAGGAGGCTAGCCCACTGTGCAGGATCTGTGGAGAGAGAGAGGAGACTGTGGCTCACATTGTGTCCGAGTGTAAACACCTAGCCCAGACCCACTATAAGGGCTGGAGACACGATGTGATGGGCAGGGTGATCCACTGGCACCTGTGCAAAGTAAACAATCTACCACATTCTGAGAAATGGTATGAGCATAGGCCAGAGGCGGTGATGGAGAACAATCAGGTGAAGGTGCTGTGGGATTTTAGGATACAGACGGACAAAAAACTGGAACACAATAGACCTGACCTGGTGGTTGTGGACAAAGAAAAAAGATCGTGCCTGATTGTGGATGTGGCCTGCCCGTTCGACACGAGAGTGCAAGAGAAGGAGAGGGAGAAAATTAACCGATACCAGGACCTAAAGTGGGAGGTGAAAAGGATTTGGAACTGCCATGAAGTCAAAGTGATCCCGATTGTCATAGGCGCACTGGGGACTATCTCCAAAGGTTTCCAGGGATGGTTAAAGAAAATCGGCCCCTTCACGCTTTTTGGAACGCTTCAAAAGGCATGCTTGCTTGGAACGGCAAGAACCCTCCGATACGTCCTGAATATCTGAGGCTGCAGGTAGTGGCTTGATATTCAATCCAACGGACTTTCCAGTTAACCAACATCAATGACTGAGATTCAAGGAATAACAACAACAATAATAATAATAATAATAATGATTTCTTTATTAACCACAAGGGTTTACATAAAGGACAGTACAGGGCAATACAGGACGGTACAAATGGGCATATCTGCGTGTAAAAAACAAAAACAGAGGATGTAACAAAAAAATAACAATGGAATATTCCCCAATAGTGGGGGGGGGGGAGACTTCCGATGGACATTTGTGGAGAAAGCCCATTAAAAGGCCACAGTGACCCTGATCACCAGGGCAAGTGCCCTCTCCCAGTTTTCCACCTTTAATTTATAGACACATACTCAGAGTAGGCCCATTCACTCGGGTCATTCTTGCTTCTCTCACCCATCTTTCAACAAAATGCTGGGAAGAGAGCTCGTCTCTCTGAGAACAGTGTCAGTCAGTATAGACAGAACCGCATGTTTGACAACAACCACAAGATGTTGTTTGGACAGAGGGAAAGAAAGAGGCAACGACTTGATCCCTGAGGCGGAACAGTCTAAGACATTCTGGAGTGGAATATGGGAGCAGGATGTTGAACATAATAGTCAGGCAGTGTGGATTGAAAAGGAGATTAGTTAACAAGCACACCAACAACCTGATTTGAGTATCACAGTTGAAACTCTTAAATGGCAGGCCAAAAATCTAGCCAACTGGAAATCACCATGTCCAGATGGTGTGCATTGGATTAAAAATATAACATCCCTCCACCAAAAACTGACAACCATGTTCAATGACTGCTTGATGTCGGGTGAGGTACCAGAGTGGTTGACAAAAGTTACCACAGTTCTGGTAATGAAAGACCGAATCAAGGGTAATGATGTTACCAACTATAGGCCTATCACATGTCGTCCGTAATGTGGAAACTGTTAACAAGCATTGTGTCTGAGGAAATCTACCATCACCTCCACATAAACAATTTGTTACCAGACTAACAGAAATGATGCTGAAAGAAGTCTCGTGGTACAAAAGACCAGTTACTTATTGATAAGATGGTAATGAAGAATTTCAAAGGGAGACACACTGGTCTTGCCATGGGATGGATAGATTACAAAAAGGCATTCGACATGGTACCTCATTCTTGGATCACCAAAAGACTAGAGATCTTCAAGGTGGCAGATAACATCAGACAGTTGTTGAGCAAAAGTATGAAGTCCTGGGAAATAGAGTTAACATCGGGTGAAGAATCCTGGGGAGGCGTGAAGATCAAGCAGGGAGATAGTTTGTCCTCTCTGTGGTTTGTCCTTGCCCTGATACCCATGACCGTTATATTGCGAAAAGTGAGAGCAGGATACAAGTTGGGAAAAGGCGAGCTTACCATCAACCACCTCCTCTTCATGTACGTTCTTAAACTCGTTGGGAAGGGTGAGAAGGAGTTGAATGAACTTGTTGACACTGTCCGTATTTTCAGCAATTATATATGTATGGAATTTGGTATTAGTAAGTGTGGAGTCCTAGTGATGAAGTGGGAAAATTGCGCAGAAGCAACGGAATCCAGGTACCAAGAGGTGAGATGATAAAGGAAATTGACATTGAAGAAGGATAAAAATATTTAGGTGTTCTGAAGGAAGATGACATCAAGAACAAAAAAATGAAGGAATGGATAAGATCTGAGTACATAAGGAGAGTAAGGAACGTATTAAAATCACATCTAAATAGTAGGAATGTCATAAGTGCAGTGAATTTCCAAGCTGTGTCTATTATTATGTACAATGCGTGAATTCTGAAATGGAATGTTGCTGAACAAAAAGAAATGGATAGGAAGACTAGGAAGCTATTGACTATCTACAACACGATACGCAAGAAGAGTGATGTCGATAGACTCTACTTAAAGAGATCTAAAGTTTGAAGAGGACTCATCAGCATAGAGGACTGTGTTCAGATGGAGAAAAACAACCTGCACAAATACGTGAGTGACAGTAGAGAGCCAATGTTCAAAATTGTACTGAACGAGAAGACAATCGACCAGGGGATGTTCAAGGAGGAACTAACAACAAGGAGAAAGAGCAACCTTCATGAAAAATCTCTTCATAGTACCTTCCTTAAGAAAACTGAATTTAGAGATCGACAGACATGGAACTGGTTAAAAAGAGGAGACCTTAAAAAGCTACAGAAGGAATGCTAATGGCTGCGCAAGAGCAAGCCCTCAGAACGAAGTGGGTGAAACACCATATTTACAAGGAAGAGGCTAGCTCACTGCGTAGGATCTGTGGAGAGAGAGAGAGAGGAGACTGTGGCTCATATTGTATCCGAGTGTAAACACCTAGCCCAGACTCACTATAAAGGTTGGAGACATGATGTGATAGGCAGCGTGATCCACTGGAACCTATGCAAAGTAAACAATTTACCACATTCTGAGAAGTGGTATGAGCAAAAGCCAGAGTCGGTGATAGACAACGATCAGATGAAGGTGCTATGGGATTTTAGGATACAGACGGACAAGAAATTAGAACACAATGGGCCTGAGCTAGTGGTTTTGGACTAGGAAAAAAGATCGTGCCTGATTGTAGATGTAGCCTGCCCATTTGACACGAGAGTGCAAGAAAAGGAGAGGGAGAAAATTAAGCGATACCAGGACTTAAAGTGGGAGGTAAAAAGGATTTGAAACTGCCATGAAATCAAGGTCGTCCCGATTGTCATAGGCGCACTAGGTACTATCTCAAAGAGTTTCCAATGATGGTTAAAGAAGATTAGTCCAGGCCCCGCTTTTTGGCACATTTCAAAAGGCATACTTCAACAAACTTTGCAGTTAAATAACATCAATGACTGAGACTCAAAGAACAATAATAATAATAATAATAATAATAATAATAATAATAATAATAATAATAATAATAATAATAATAATAATAATAATAATAATAATAATAATAATAATAAAGAAAATAAGAATGAAGAGAGAAGCAGGCGGACGGACAGAGAAGAGGGGGGAAAAAGTAAAACTTAAAAAACAAAAACTAAGTCAGACATTCGAATACTACATTACAATGAAACTTATGCTTATTCATTTTTGGGGCCCTTTCTGCCTGTGTGTTTGTTTGTTTATGTGTGTTCGTATACAGCGTGGCGATAATGCCACACAAGGGCCAAGTGGGATGGCGGATCCACAGATGGCTATGTAACTATACATTCGCCAATCCTCGATAAGAGTGTTTAAATATCGAACATAAACAGTTCGAATAACGGTGAAATGGAGACTAGAACGTCATGTGACAGACTCTCACCCAACAGGTGCCCCCTGGCTCAGCAGCAGGAACCTGACTGTCAACCAAATACTGCTGATGTTGGAGGAAGAAGAAGAAGGAAAGGGGCCAGAACCAACTGGACGAAAGAATTGAATAGAACTGTTATGCAATGCTACCTGAAAAGTAACCCCAAGGAGAGGGGCTACAGGAGACGGATGCATAACATCTGGAACGAGATTGGTTTATTTAAATTAGATGAACAAAAATTGGCCGGGCAGGCTCGGGTAATAAGAACTAATGGGGGGATAAGCGAGCTGGAACTGGAGGAACTGAGCAGAGAGAATGGCTTGGAGATGGCGGGTGTAGTATGCCAGACAAGCGAGCCGGTGGGAAATGAAGGTGAGGAGGTCCTGAGAACGGAGGAACCACCCGAAGCAGACAATGATCTGAATACTGAGATAAATAATACCTGGAACAGAGATACGGCCACTGAGGAGATGAATGCTGACGGGCTAGGACAAGATTCGGTTGACATCCTAAATTTAGTGGTAGATGAATTGAACAATGATAGTGGGAGACCTATGAACCTAAGATTTGTAGACAGGAAAAAGTTAAAAGAAACAACAGCTAAGGTAAACAAAGTCATCCCATACCTTGAGGCGAGGAGCCTTCACCAGTGCAACAATATCCTCAAAGCAACAGCAAATACGGTGAGGAAACTACTTGGTATAAAAGCGAGAGGAAACAACAGACAAGAAAGAGCAGAGCCGTGGTGGAAGAAGCGACTGAGTGGGCAAATCGGGGAAATGAGAAATGACATAGGAAAGCTTGAGTCACTACTGAATGGGACACTAAAAAACATAGGCACTAAAAATAGACTGGAAATAAAATACAAAACTAGGAGTAAAAAGCTAAATATTATCATAGAGGAATTGAAGCAACGCATTGTAGCAAAGAGTGCAAAAATCAGGCGATACGAGAACAGAGTCAGTCAGTATAAACAGAACCGCATGTTCGACAACAACCAGAAGATGCTGTTTGGACAGCTTGAAGGGAAAGAAAGAGGCAACGACTTGGTCCCTGGGGCGGAACAAGCTAAAACATTCTGCAGAGGAATATGGGAGCAGGATGTTAGACACAATGCCCAGGCAGGGTGGATTGAGACAGTACAGAGGGAGATCGGTGAGCAGGCACAACAACAGACTGATTTGAGTATCACAGTTGAAACTCTTAAGGGGCAAGCCAAAAAACTAACCAACTGGAAATCACCAGGCCCATATGGTGTGCAGGGGTATTGGATTAAACATTTAACATCCCTCCACCCGAAGCTGACGGCCATGTTCAATGACTGCTTGGTGTCGGGTGAGGTGCCAGAGTGGTTGACAAAGGGTACCACAGTTCTGATAATGAAAGACCGAATCAAGGGTAATGATGTTACCAACTATAGACCTATCACATGTCTGCCCGTAATGTGGAAACTGTTGACGAGCATTGTGTCTGAGGAAATCTACCATCACCTCCACACAAACAACTTGTTACCGGACGAACAGAAAGGATGCCGAAAGAAGTCACGTGGTACAAAGGACCAGTTGCTTATTGATAAGATGGTAATGGGGAATTGCAGGAGGAGACACACTGATCTTGCCATGGGATGGATAGACTACAGAAAGGCATTTGACATGGTGCCTCATTCCTGGATCACCAAAAGCCTGGAGATCTTCAGGGTGGCAGATAACATCAGACAGTTGCTGGGCAGGAGTATGGGGTCCTGGGAGACAGAGTTGACATCAACTGGAGTATCCTTGGGAAGCGTGAAGATCAAGAGAGGTATCTTCCAGGGAGATAGCCTGTCCCCTCTGTTGTTTGTCCTTGCCCTGATGCCCTTGACCATTATGCTGCGAAAAGTGAGAGCAGGATACAAGTTGGGAAGGGGAGAGCTTACCATCAATCACCTCCTCTTCATGGACGATCTTAAGCTCTTCGGGAAAAGTGAGAAGGAGTTGGATGTGCTTGTTGACACTGTCCGTATTTTCAGCAGTGATATATGTATGCAGTTTGGTATTGGTAAATGTGGAGTCATTGTGATGAAGAGGGCTAGGTTGAGCAGAAGTAACGGGATCCAGATACCAATAGGTGAGATGATAAAGGAAATTGACTCTGAGGAAGGATACAAGTATTTGGGCGTTCTGGAGGCTGATGGCATAAAGAACAAAAAAATGAAGGAATTGTTAAGAACTGAATACATTCGGAGAGTAAGGAGCGTATTGAAGTCACATCTGAACAGCAGAAATGCCATAAGCGCAGTAAATTCCCGAGCTGTGTCTATTATTAGGTACAGTGCGGGAATTCTGAGATGGAATGTTGCTGAACAAAAAGAAATGGATAGGAAGACTAGGAAGCTATTGACTATCTACAACATGTTCCACAAGAGGAGTGATGTCGATAGACTCTACCTAAGGAGATCTGAGGGTGGAAGAGGTCTTATCAGCATAGAGGACTGTGTTCAGATGGAGAAAAACAACCTATACAAATACGTGACCTATAGTAAGGAGCCAATGCTCAGAACTGTATTGAAGGAGGGGACAGTAGGCCAGGGGATGTCCAAGGAGGAAATAACATCAAGGAGGAAGAGCATCCTTAAGGGAAAATCCCTTCATAGTACCTTCTTTGAGAAAACTGAATTTAGAGATCCACAGACATGGAACTGGTTGAGAAGAGGAGACCTCAAAAAGGCTACAGAAGGAATGCTAATGGCTGCGCAGGAGCAGGCCCTCAAAACGAAGTGGTTGAAGCACCATATCTACAAGGAGGAGGCTAGCCCACTGTGCAGGATCTGTGGAGAGAGAGAGGAGACTGTGGCTCACATTGTGTCCGAGTGTAAACACCTAGCCCAGACCCACTATAAGGGCTGGAGACACGATGTGATGGGCAGGGTGATCCACTGGCACCTGTGCAAAGTAAACAATCTACCACATTCTGAGAAATGGTATGAGCATAGGCCAGAGGCGGTGATGGAGAACAGTCAGGTGAAGGTGCTGTGGGATTTTAGGATACAGACGGACAAAAAACTGGAACACAATAGACCTGACCTGGTGGTTGTGGACAAAGAAAAAGATCGTGCCTGATTGTGGATGTGGCCTGCCCGTTCGACACGAGAGTGCAAGAGAAGGAGAGGGAGAAAATTAACCGATACCAGGACCTAAAGTGGGAGGTGAAAAGGATTTGGAACTGCCATGAAATCAAAGTGATCCCGATTGTCATAGGCGCACTGGGGACTATCTCCAAAGGTTTCCAGGGATGGTTGAAGAAAATTGGCCCCTTCACGCTTTTTGGAACGCTTCAAAAGGCATGCTTGCTTGGAACAGCAAGAACCCTCCGATACGTCCTGAATATCTGAGGCTGCAGGTAGTGGCTTGATATTCAATCCAACGGACTTTCCAGTTAACCAACATCAATGACTGAGATTCAAGGAATAACAATAACAATAATAATAATAATAATAATAATAATAATAATAACATAATAATCAGAACCGCATGTTCGACAATAACCAGACAGAACCGCATGTTAGACAACAACCAGAAGATGCTGTTTGGACAGCTTGAGGGGAAAGAAAGAGGCAACGACTTGATCTCTGAGGCGGAACAAACTAAAACATTCTGGAGAGGAATATGGGAGCAGGATGTTAGACATAATGACCAGGCAGGGTGGATTGAGACAGTACAGAGGGAGATCGGTGAGCAGGCAAACCAACAAACTGATTTGAGTATCACAGTTGAAACTCTTAAGAGGCAGGCCAAAAAACTAACCAACTGGAAATCACCAGACCCAGGTGGTGTGCAGGGGTATTGGATTAAAAATTTAACATCCCTCCACCCGAAACTGACAACCATGTTCAATGACTGCTTGATGTCAGGTGAGGTACCAGAGTGCTTGACAAAAGGTACCACAGTTCTGATAATGAAAGACCAAATCAAGGGTAATGATGTTACCAACTATAGACCTACCACATGTCTGTCCGTAATGTGGAAACTGTTGACGAGCATTGTGTCTGAGGAAATCTACCATCACCTACACACAGACAACTTGTTACCGGACGAACAGAAAGGATGACGAAAGAAGTCACGTGGTACAAAGGACCAGTTACTTATTGATAAGATGGTAATGGGGAATTGCAGGAGGAGACACACTGATCTTGCCATGGGATGGATAGACTACAGACATGGTGCCTCATTTTTGGATCACCAAAAGCCTGGAGATCTTCAAGGTGGCAGATAACATCAGACAGTTGCTGGGCAGGAGTATGAGGTCCTGGGAAACAGAGTTGACATCAACTGGAGAATCCTTGGGAAGCGTGAAGATCAAGAGAAGTATCTTCCAGGGAGATTGTTTGTCCCCTCTGTTGTTTGTCCTTGCCCTGATGCCCCTGACCATTATGCTGCGAAAAGTGAGAGCAGGATACAAGTAGGCAAAGGGAGAGCTTAACATCAATCACCTCCTCTTCATGGACGATCTTAAGCTCTTCGGTAAGAGTGAGAAGGAGTTGGATGTGCTTGTTGACACTGTCTGTATTTTCAGCAGTGATATTTGTATACAGTTTGGTATTAGTAAGTGTGGAGTCATTGTGATGAGCAGGGGTAGGTTGAGCAGAAGTAACGGAACCCAGATACCAACAGGTGAGATGATAAAGGAAATTGACTCTGAGGAAGGATACAAGTATTTGGGCGTTCTGGAGGCTGATGGCATAAAGAACAAAAAAATGAAGGAATTGTTAAGAACTGAATACATTCGGAGAGTAAGGAGCGTATTGAAGTCACATCTGAACAGCAGAAATGCCATAAGCGCAGTAAATTCCCCAGCTGTGTCTATTATTAGGTACAGTGCGGGAATTCTGAGATGGAATGTTGTTGAACAAAAAGAAATGGATAGGAAGACTAGGAAGTTATTGACTATCTACAACATGTTCCACAAGAGGAGTGATGTCGATAGACTCTACCTAAGGAGATCTGAGGGTGGAAGAGGTCTTATCAGCATAGAGGACTGTGTTCAGATGGAGAAAAACAACCTACACAAATACGTGACTGATAGTAAGGAGCCAATGCTCAGAACTGTACTGAAGGAGGGGACAATAGACCAGGGGATGTCCAAGGAGGAAATAACAAAAAGGAGAAAGAGCAGCCTTCAGGGAAAATCCCTTCATAGTACCTTCTTTGAGAAAACTGAATTTAGAGATCCACAGACATGGAACTGGTTGAGAAGAGGATACCTCAAAAAGGCTACAGAAGGAATGTTAATGGCTGCGCAGGAGCAGGCCCTCAAAACGAAGTGGTTGAAACACCATATTTACAAGGAGGAAGCTAGCCCACTGTGCAGGATCTGTGGAGAGAGAGAGGAGACTGTGGCTCACATTGTATCCTAGTGTAAACACCTAGCCCAGACCCACTATAAGGGCTGGAGACATGATGTGATGGGCAGGGTGATCCACTGGCACCTGTGCAAAGTAAACAGTTTACCACATTCTGAGAAATGGTATGAGCCTAAGCCAGAGGCGGTGATGGAGAACGATCAGGTGAAGGTGCTGTGAGATTTTAGGATACAGACGGACAAGTAACTGGAACACAATAGACCTGACCTGGTGGTTGTGGACAAAGAAAAAAGATCTTTTTCAGGAAAAAAGTTAAAAGAAAAAGTTAAAAGAAACAACAGCTAAGGTAAACAAAGTCATCCCATACCTTGAGGCGAGGAGCCTTCACTAGTGCAACAATATCCTCAAAGCAACAGAAAATGCTGAGAGGAAATTACTTGGTATAAAAGCGAGAGGAAACAACAAACAAGAAAGATCAGAACCTTGGTGGAAGAAACGACTGAATGGTCAAATCAGGTAAATGAAAAAATGACATTCGAAAGCTTGAGTCCCTACTGAATGGGACACTAAAAAACATAGACACTAAAAATAGACTGGAAATAAAGTACAAAACTAGGAGGAAAAAGCTAAATATTATCATAGAGGAACTGAAGCAACGCATTGTAGCAAAGAGTGCAAAAACTAGGCGATACGAGAACAGAGTCAGTCAGTATAGACAGAACCGCATGTTTGAGAACAACCAGAAGAGGCTGTTTGGACAGCTTGAAGGGAAAGAAAGAAGCAGCGAATTGATCCCTGAAGCGGAACAAACTAAGACATTCTGGAGAGGAATATGGGAGCAGGGTGTTAAACATAATGACCAGGCAGTGTGGATTGAGACAGTACAAAAAGAGATTAGTGAACAGGCACAGCAAGAAACTGATGTGATTATCACAGTTGAAACTCTTAAGGGACAGGCCAAAAAACTAACCAACTGGAAATCACCAGGCCCAGATGGTGTGCAGGGGTATTGGATTAAAAATATAACATCCCTCCACCCGAAACTGACAACTATGTTCAATGACTGCTTGATGTCAGGTGAGGTACCAGAGTGGTTCACAAAATGTATCACAGTTCTGGTAATGAAAGACCGAATCAAGGGTAATGATGTTACCAACTATAGACCAATCACATATCTGTCTGTAATGTGGAAACTGTTGACAAGCATTATGTCTGAGGAAATCTACCATCACCTCCACACAAACAACTTGTTACCGGACGAACAGAAAGGATGCCGAAAGAAGTCCCGTGGTACAAAGGACCAGTTACTTATTGATAAGATGGTAATGAGGTATTGCAAGAGGAGACACACTGGTCTTGCCATGGGATGGATAGACTACAAAAAGACATTTGACATGGTGCCTCATTCTTGGATCTCCAAAAGCCTAGAGATCTTCAAGGTAGCAGATAACATCAGACAGTTGTTGGGCAAAAGTATGAAGTCCTGGAAGACAGAGTTAACATCAGCTGGAGAATCCTCGGGAGGCGTGAAGATCAAGAGAGGTATCTTCCAGGGTGATAGTCTGTCCCCTCTCTTATTTGTCCTTGCCCTGATGCCCCTGACCATTATACTGCGAAAAGTGAGAGCAGGATACAAGTTGGAAAAGGGAGAGCTTACCATCAATCACTTACTCCTCATGGACGATCTTAAGCTCTTCGGGAAGAGTGAGAAGGAGTTGGATGTGCTTGTTGACACTGTCCGTATTTTCAGCAATTATATATGTATGGAATTTGGTATTAGTAAGTGTGGAGTCCTTGTGATGAAGAGGGGTAAATTGAGCAGAAGCAAGGTAATCCAGGTACCAACAGGTGAGATGATAAAGGAAATTGACACTGAAGAAGGATACAAGTATTTGGGTGTTCTGGAGGCTGAATGACATCAAGAACAAAAAAATGAAGGAATTGATAAGATCTGAATACATTCGGAGAGTAAGGGGAGTATTAAAGTCACATCTGAACAGTAGGAATGCCATAAGTGCAGTAAATTCCCGAGCTGTGTCTATTATTAGGTACAGTGCGGCAATTCTGAGATGGAATGTTGCTGAACAAAAAGAAATGGATAGGAAGACTAGGAAGCTATTGACTATCTACAACATGTTCCACAAGAGGAGTGATGTCGATAGACTCTACTTAAGGAGATCTGAAGGTGGAAGAGGTCTTATCAGCATAGAGGACTGTGTTCAGATGGGGAAAAACAACCTACACAAATACGTGACTGATAATAAGGAGCCAATGCTCAAAGCTGTACTGAAGGAGAGGACAATAGACCAGGGGATGTCCAAGGAGGAAATAACAACAAGGAGAAAGAGCAGCCTTCATGAAAAATCCCTTCATATTACCTTCTTTGAGAAGACTGAATTCAGAGATCCACAGACATGGAACTGGTTGAAAAAGGAAACCTTAAAAGGCTACAGAAGGAATGTTAATGGCTGCGCAAGAGCAGGCCCTCAAAACGAAATGGTTGAAAAACCATATTTACAAGGAGGAGGCTAGCCCACTGTGCAGGATCGACACGAGAGTGCAAGAGAAGGAGAGGGAGAAAATTAACCGATACCAGGACTTAAAGTGGGAGGTAAAAAGGATTTGGAACTGCCATGAAGTCAAAGTGGTTCCGATTGTCATAGGCGCACTAGGTACTATCTCAAAAAGTTTCCAGGGACGGTTAAAGAAAATTGGCCCCGCCACACTTTTTGGAACGCTTCAAAAGGCATGCTTGCTGGGAATATCAAGTACCCTCCGATACGTCCTGAATATCTGAGGCTGCAGCTAGTGGCTTGATATTCATTTCAACAAACTTTCCAGTTAACTAACATCAATGACTGAGACTCAAAGAACAATAATAATAATAATAATAATAATGATTTCTTTATTGACCACAATGGTTTACATAAAGTAGACATTAAGGAAAGTGCAGGACAATACAGGATGGTACAAATGGGCATTTCTGCGTGTAAAAAACAAAAACAGGGGATGTAACAAAAAAATAACATTGAAAAATTCCCCAATAGGGTGGAGACTTCGGAGGGACATTTGTGGAGAAAGCCCAGTAAAAGGCCACAGTGACCCTGACCACCAAGGCAAGTGCCCACTCCCAGTTTTCCACCTTTAATTTACAGATACATACACAGAGTAGTCCCATTCACTCGGGCCATTCTTGCTTCTCTCACCCATCAACAATAATACATTGGATAATGTGTAAGCATTTTGACCTGCGCCATCAAAAGAATTGGTGAGAGCATCAACCACCTCCCATACTTGAAAAAGATCACATCTCAATCTTGTGGAACTTTAGCATACAAACAAACCGAAAAATAGATGCAAATAGACCTGATATAATACTGAGGGACTTTAAAAAGAGGGTATGCCTACTAATTGATATGTCCGTTCCAATAGACAAGAATGTCTCTCTAAAACATTTGAAAAATTGAGCAAGTATAAGGACCTGGAGATAGAAATTGGAAAAATGTGGACATTGAGATCTATTATAATACCAGTGGTTGTAGGCGCTCTAGGAATGATACCTCAGGGGTCTAGTGATTACTTATCGCAAATCCCTGGAAACCCGCGTATAGGAGAAATACAAAAGATAGTACTAATGGGAACTGCCCATATACTAAGGAAGATTCTGTCACTATAAGTACATCACAAGTCTAAACACCTAAAGATGCATGTGTGTGTATGTATGTTCTTTCTTGAACATGGGGGACCTTGTTGTCTCTTGAGGTCACTGGTTGTGACTTGGTGATAACTCGTATGAACATAAAGCAAGATAAATGTAACTGAATGAATAATAATAATAATGATAATAATAATAATGAAGGTGAAGAGGTGAAGAGGTTGAGAGAGCTGAGGAAGCATCCGCTATTTCAGAGCACCAATTCTAATTTTAAATTTCTGCTGGACCGGCGACCGCTCTGTATAATCAGTTCCTGATTATTACTGGAATTATATAATAATCCAACACACATGATTTTCAGCAAATAGGAGAAGTAGTGAGCTTTGATAAGTACCAAAAAGTACGAAACAAAGCTCTGTCAGTTTATCTCCCCTGTTTGCTGAAAATTTAAATAAGTGACATTTTAAAACCATAGCGTATGGTCTTCAAAATGCTTTTAATTAAACATACAGTGTATTGCAAAATACACTATATATACATTCATATATATATATATAATATCCAAAATTAAATTAAGGGTGTCATGTCGGAGAGACATGTGCCATATCCACCGTAGAATATGCTCCAAGATTCCAATGCATAGATCCGAGCATTTTATATCAACTAGAAATTGATGGATATGGTGGATATTGCGCATGTCTCTCCGACATGACACCCTTAATTTAATTTTGGATATATACACGACCCCTTAATTGTAGAGCTAACTCAGTCGAAAGGACTCGGCTGCTATTTCTAGTTGTCGATAACCCTATTCAAGCCACTAGGATGAAGCTGGTACGATGTGTGTATTTAAAAAAAATGCAATACGTTCTGCTAGTCATTCGTAGATTTGAATTTGCTGTTACACAGATAGTTAGATCTTCTCCCTTGTTGAACATACGAGATTTGGCTACTGTGGTTTACCGATCGATTAATGGTGAAATATAGTTCTTTGATGAAATATACACAAGGAAGATTAATCAATTTATAAGGTATCTATTTTTGAAGTTCTAGTTAAACTTTAATTAGTTAGCTACCTAGCTACGTGTGCTTACACACTTTTACAAATTATTCCCTGTGATTGTTTCATATGTTTATTTTATATATATATCAATCAATTTCTAGTTGATATATATATAGAGAGAGAGAGAGAAAGAGAGAAAGTGGAATTGGAAATAGCATGAAAAGTATATTTAAAGGATCTGTTTGTCTTGTTTCCTTCTTTGATTCGTCAAAGTGACATTATTGAAAAAATGAGAGGAACTAGTTTTCAAAAAAGAAAAAGAGTTTTATAATGTATATGAAATATATAAAATATAACTGGTTCCGATGTAATCAGTGTAATCCATCTTATCAAATGTTGAATATTACAATTAAAAGGAATTAAAAAGAATTCAAAATTAAATATGTGAGATTAAGTGTTGAAGCAGGTCTGTTCATCTTTCTTGTTGAGAAGAAGACTGGGTCTAAAATGGAATCTTATATATAGAGGTATTCTAGTAGTAGTAGTAGTAGTAGTAGTAGTAGTAGTAGTAGTAGTAGTAGTAGTAGTAGTAGTAGTAGTAGTAGTAGTGGTGGCAGTTGTGTCTTTTCACAGAACAAAACTATTTTAGGGACAGGGAATTTTCTCTCACTCTCTCTACCCCTCTCTCTCACTCTCTCTCTCTCTCTCTCTCTCTCTCTCTCTCTCTCTCTCTCTATATATATATATATATATATATATATATATATATATATATATATGTGTGTGTGTGTGTGTGTGTGTGTGCATCTCAATTGTGTTAAAGGACAAGTCAAGAGTTCAGATTGGGGTAATGTAAGCTAGAGACAAATTCTATGGGTGAGAGTGGTAAATGGGATTGGCAAAAGTAGGGTTGTAAGAGAAATTCTATCTTTGGAATATGGAGTTAGAGAGTTTGAATGTGTATGTGTAATTGTGTATATATAAATACACATATGTGTGTGCGTGCGCGTGTGTATGCATGTGCGTGCGTGTGAGTGTGTGTAGGTATATACACATACATATATACGTGTGGGTGTGTTTATCTTTTTGGGATGGGATCAAAACCTAGTCAGAGAAATATTTTGGGTAGAAAGAAAGAAAAAAAGAAAAGTCTTTTTTAGGTATATTGCATATATATATATATAGGAACGAGTAGGACCCCGACGGCTGAGCTCAAGCCGTTTCGACGGCTAATTTTGTCCAGAATTAGCCGTCGAAACGGCTTGAGCTCAGCCGTCGGGATCCTACTCGTTCCTATTACCCACTCTACTACCCTAAGTATTGAGTACTTTGGTGCGTTATAGTCCACCTGGTTCCTTACCATATTTCATCCGTTATATATATATATATATATATATATATATATATATATACATATTCAACACTTAATTTTAAATCTTTAATTTTTAATTCTTTTTAATTCTTTTAAATTATGATTTTCAATGTACGATACGATGGATTACACTGATACACCGAAACCGGTTATATTTTACATATGTTATATACATTATAAAAGTCTTTTTTTTTTTAAATAGTTCCTTTCATTTTTTCAATAATGTCACTTTGACGAAAAAAAGAAAGACAGATCCTTTAAATATAATTTTCATGCTGTTTCCAATACCACTTTTTCTCTACAACCTCTTTTTTGTATAGAACCATTCTCCCTTTTCAAACACACACACACACACACACACACACACACACACACACACACACACACACACACACACACACACACACACACACACACACACATATATATATATATATACATATGTACAAACATACATTCATAATTACGTGGTGGAGGAAATATATTTCACTACTTAAGAATACATTAAATCTGTAATACACATTTCCGTTATTATTGGAGAAGCTTTCAATTGTGTCAATGCGCAGGTCACATATGTGTGATATAACGAAACGTGAATAGGCTATATTAGTCTCTTCTTAGAAGTCTTAGTTGACTCTATGTTAGATGTAATTATTTCCGTTTTAACACACGGTATCAGATCAAATGATCTGCAAAATAAGTTGAACACACACACGTGCGCACACATACTCTCACACAATTATCAATATATACATATATATATATATATATATATATATATATATATATATATATATATATATATATATACAGATGGAGAGAGATAGAGATAGAGAGAGAGAGAGATAGAGAGAGAGAGAAGTAGAGAAAGATGGAGAGAGGGTAGGAGATGGGGGAGAGAGATTGATATATATATATATATTTATATATATATATACACCCACACATACACATACATATACATACGTATATACACCTATACACACATAGTTATACATGTACTCTACGGACCCGGTATCAGCGTTAGTGTTTTGGTGCTATAATATATTAAAGAATAAACCTGTAGATTTCAGGCAATACTGCGTGCTTAAATTGAACTTAATTATAGAAATCGATATTGCCTGATATAATTAAAGATTTGACATCTATGTTTACAATGTCACCTTGCTAATGTAGAGAAAGATAGTGAGATAATGATAAGAGTTCAATAAAATTAGAAACTCGTATAACTGACTACTTTGTATATAGAAAAACATTCATTTACAGCAGTCCAGTTTATCTAATTAGAATTATTTTTAACACATGATATTGTCTATCATATACATGTTTGATATGATATATATCCCTAAACTTAACAGGTAGCTTTTTTGTTGGTCCCTGATGTATGAAAGTCAAATTTATCATCGGCGGTAGTTGAACTCAAAATGTAAACCGCCTGAGCAAATACAGCCGCGCATTTGTCCGACGATCTACTGATACTTCCAAACACCGTCTTTGCACTAGACGGTGTTTGGAAGTATCAGTAGATCGTCGGACAAATGCGCGGCTGTATTTGCTCAGGCGGTTTACATTTTGAGTTCAACTACCGCCGATGATAAATTTGACTTTCATACATCAGGGATCAACAAAAAAGCTACCTGTTAAGTTCTGCAGTTGATTTAATCCATTTTCCCTTGCCCAAATCTGCTGTCCCTTTGCCTAAAGTAGAAATCATTATCTTAAATTTTAAAACCTGTTAAGTACTCTAAAGTGTTCCCCTTACACACCAAATTACTATCATAGACAAACTACGGCATTTGTCTCTTTTTAGACGTGGTCTCCAAAAGCGAGCTGTCATTAACTCTAACGTGTTTTTCTATAATTGATTAGCAATTTGATTAATACAAATGTACACAGCTTTACCCACAGGGCTTGGGCCGAACGACGTTTTAATATAAGATGCTTATTGAAGGTCAAACCAAGCGGGATCAAACCTAAAACCTCATGATCAACAAGCGAATTGTTTAACTATCTAGCCCTGATTGAATCTACCATGAAAATTATTACACAACAGGATCCTGAAACGCAAAACCATACATATTGGCTATAAAGTTATTTTGGTTCTATTGAACATTTTAATTGATTTCAACTTCCTAATTAATGTCAGCAACAATTAACGTTATAAGATGTGGTTAAAAAAACAACAACACATTTTCAATGTATTATAAGACAATCCAAGGATCATTATTTATGCTTAAGGGCGCTGGCCTTGTGCCAAAAGTAGAAACAATTATTTATGCTTAAGGGCGGTGGATTGGCAGTATCGGTAGAGGGTCGGACTGAGTTCAAATCCCACCGAGGTTCAATTTGCCTTTCATCCTTACGGGGTCGATAAAATAAAGTACCAGTAATACACTGGCATAATTGGTGGCCTTGTGCCAAAAGTAGAAACACTTATTTATGCTTAAGGATGAAAATATATCCCACATTAGCTGAGGTATAAGACGATGCCCTACACTTGCATACATACATACATACACACATACATACATATATACACACATACACACAGACACGCACGCACACACACACACACACACACACACACACACACACACACACACGCACACACACACACACACACACACACACACACATATCTAGATATATAAGAATTGCGCAAGCATCCATGTTTATGATAAAGCTATATTTGTATAAACGCATAAGGTATATTTGTATAAACGGTTAAATATATGCACATATCTCATATGTAGGCATATCTAATATGTAAGCATGTAAACATGTCAGTAAAAACGAATTTCGCTGTTAATTGAAAAAAAAAACAAAAAAAAACGATAAACATAATACTATGAGCAAAAACCAGCCCGGAAATATCAGTGGGTTTGCAGCTCGGTACCTGGGGAAGGAAATCCATGCCGTTCAACAGCGTCGCCAGACGATGGACGAATAGAGCGCTGAAGTCACTAGGGGTTTGGTTTAGTCCAGACTTCCAAGTAGATAGGAACAGGGATGAGGGAACGAACAGGGTGGTTACTCTTACGTAAAGATTGACTGAAATGTCTAGGGGTAGGGTGAACGCGTGCATAGCTTTCGTCATCTATTAGCATCTGGCCATCGTCCAGGCTGGAGTATCTGCTCTTTCAATTATTGTGGAAGGGTCCGTTTCCACTGGCCAGACAGTCCATCTACTGCCAACAACTTTGCGCGAGGGCGGGGCATGTCAAGGCTCACGATGCGTAAACACGTACTGAGGCATTTGCAGATATTCCTAAACGGCGAAGAGCTGCGGTCGGCGTTTGCGAAAAAGGACGGTACGCAACGCCTCTTTTTGTCTGAGTTGCCTTTATGAGTCATGCGAAGACCGAAACTAGGCGCCTGGTATCTGGAATTTTGTCAGGTGCTCACAATCCTCTATCAAACTTATTATGCGACCGGTAGAAATTCCACGTTAGCGTTCTATTGGGGACTAGTGGTGAGCAACTGCGATGACGTTCTCATGGAGACTGAACGAGAACGAACTAGCCAGTCTGCTCCGGAGGTCTTTCTTTCTGTGGCCTATGGATACTTATCAGAAATACCTGATCTAACACTGATGCATGGGAGCACTGCAGGCTGTTTCGAGACAAATTCTACAGGCACGGAAATGTCAGACGGATAGGTCCGATATGCGAACAGGACAACGAAATTATTCTGCCTGCTCTCACTCAGTTATCATTTTTACAATAATTACGATGTCTTCCTCAATTGTTCTGTGTTTGTTCTTGAGCGCTAAGGCAGCAAGTTTGCTATTTTTATACATAGGTTTGTTGAATAAATTCGAAACTCTTCAAGCTCAAACATTCCCGACTTATTCACTATGAATAAAGAGAGCTGGATGGAAGAAGGACTTATGTATATAAGCATACCAACATGTTGGTATGCTTATATACATTTTTTCTTCTAACTTTGATTTTGTACCTAATTGTGTATGGTTGGCTATATATCTAATCGATTTCCACGGGCTATTAGAAATACTGGGTAAATATTCTGTGGTTGTTGATCGCGGATAAGATAGTTATCGTTTATTTATCCATTGTTTCTTCATAGGTGCTTTTTAAACTTATAGCCTTGTTTAATTGATTTTGTGTGTGGTTGATTATGCTGATTGGGAGAGGAAATACTGTATATATTTTATCAAATGATTCTATGGACGTACTTTCTTGTATATATATATATATATATATTATATATATATATATATATATATATAGTAATAATAATAAACGTGAAGACTAAAATCCGAAGAGGGCTCGATAAGGTTATTTTAATATATATATATATATATATATTATATAGGTACTAATATAGGTTTCGTATTTAGCACAAGGTCAGCAATTTTTGGGAGAGAGAAAAGTCGATGAAATTGACCCCAGTGTGTGACTGATACATTATTTTATCGACCCCGTAAGGATGAAAGGCAAAATTAACCACGGCAGGATTTGAACTCAGATCATAAAGGGCCGTAATTCCAGGCGCCAAATCATGGCGTCCGACCCTCTACCGATACTGCCAATCCACCGCCCTATATATAGATACTAATATAGATAATCATAAGTATACATCTCGTCGCATTACCATTATTAGGTGTATATATGTATGTGTCCGAGTGTAAGGTATGCCTGTTTATGATTGTATGTGTGACCCCTGAGTCAGTCCTCTTTCACCTGCAGACGCTCCCCGACCTCCACAACTTCCCTTTGCTTTCAAACTATAGTCATATAGTCACTAACTGACCTAAACTTCCCTTTATCTGGGCACCCATAGTTTCGTGATCTTACTATGTCCCCTAATTCTACACATCCACCCGAAATACCCTTCTTTCCTACGGGATATTATTTTAAGTCCCGAAGAAGCTTCAAACCACTCGAGATCCCGGACGAATCTATACCTCATTAATATATGAGGATGGGCTGAAAAGTTGGTAGGCTGAGTGTGAAAAAGCAATACTAGGGCTGTGAAATCTTGCAAGCATTAATTTCATCTCTTCTTATTAACAACTGCATTGTTTCTTTCCAGGGGCTATGTTGAAAAATCTACCTTATTTGGTCATTTTAGTATATTGGTCAACCTATTAACTTTTCAGTCGATTCTTGTGTATACACACACACACACACACACACACACACACACACACACACACACACACACTCACACACACAAACACACACACACACACACACACACACATATATATATATATATATATATATATATATATATATATATATATATATATATATATATATATATATATATATATAGATATCTATTTATCTATCTAGGGCGGGTAAAATTTCCGAGATTATATATATACAATGATATTAAATAAATGGAAACTATATTTATAAAACCATATTTATTCTATTATATATATTTCAAGGGTTCCAAAATTTTGGTACGCTATCATCAGATAAAATACGAAGTGTGTTTTATAAATTTTGACATAACCAAGGAGAATATACCTTAACGGTTCAAGTTATCCCTGGATAGTGAAGGGATAAGAAAAGAAAAGTAAGATATTTCAAATTATTAAGATGAGTATGCAAATGAGGTTAAGGTAAAAGGGCTGAAAAAAACCCCGTTATTTTAGACGCTATGGAAAATTTAAATAATTATGTTAAGTTAATTTTATGCGTAGGAAAGAAGAGAAAGGATGAAGAGCTAGAATTTGCGTTAATTTTGGGGAAAAAATTTATTTACCTATATTATGAGTTATAATATTGTATATATAATCAATTAGATTATATGAAGATTTATGGTTGTAACTATTTTTATCTTACTACATTACGATAGGTTATATGTAAATAAAAATAAAGATAATTTATAATTATTAGTTGTTTATATATCAAATATGAGTTACGAAGATGTTGATTTTGTATTTTACTTAAAAATATGTGGTTCAAGTTGTGAGAGTAGAACAATTTGTGGATTCAAAAATTTTATTCAACATTGAAAATGTTTTCAGAATATTGTTAATTTACCGAAGCTATACAGATTATCAAACATAATATGTTTATGTTTGAACGATGAAGAAAGGAAAGATAACTCCAATTTTGTTTGTTAACCATTAAATTAGATGAATGATTTACTCCAAAATATATAGAGAAAATTATATATTATTTTGTGTAAGATCCATTATTTTAGTCGAAAGATGTGTGAAGGTTCGAATAACAAAAAGAGAGAGGAAAAATGTGTTTTTCGAAGATCAATCGTTTCACTTTCACATCTAATTTGGAATTTAAAAGACAACAATATAGACTATTCAATATATTGGAGAACGATTTCGAAGCACCTGCATACCGAAATATGGCTTTATCAAGATTCTGTAAATTGTGTATCGAAGAAATCTTTTATATAATTAACTGTCAAAACTCTATTATTCTCAGAACAGAATTATTTTCTTCTTGCAAACATCGCCAAAATTCCACGTTCAGAACTATTTTTAATTTATAATATTCCTATACACCTTGGTTATGTCAAAATTTATAAAACACACTTCGTATTTCATCTAATGATAGCCTACCAAAATTTTGGTACCGTTGAAATATATATAATAGAATAAATATAGTTTCCATTTATTTAATATCATTGTATATTATACTCCAGAAAAATATTTGTAGAGTGCGCTGAATCAGTTATAAACATTTATATTTGATGAATTACCAACAAATTGAATGTCGCTTCTGCTTATATATATACATATATATGTCGCATTCGCTTACCGCCGCGGTCGGGATTTTTCACCTCTTCTCTCTCTCTCTCTCTCTCTCTCTCTCTCTCTCTCTATATATATATATATATATATATATATATATATATATATATATGTATTAATTTGATTAAAGGTCGGACTGGTAATAGTCCTTTAAATCTTTATTGTTGCAAAAAAAAAGACTATATATATATATATTTTTTTTTTTTTTTAATGACTTGGATACGTAAGATCCTGGCGATATCATCAGGTACAGATTGCACGATTAGTTGATCAATAAAGGAATTACGATAAATATTTAACAGAGAAATTATTTGAATCGGAGATGGTCCGTGAAATATGTGTTATTATTGCCGCAGACCATATGTATGTATATATGCAGTGGCGGACTGGCCAGGTTGCCAGGTTGACCAATAACATGTGGGCCACAGGGGACCTACGGTGGCCGTGCAGGGGCCCACAGTAGCATTGCAGGACCCACAGAGAGAAAGAGAGAGAGGTGGAGAAATGATGTGCAACAGAAATGTAACATTGATTACAGGTTAAAATATAGTCTAGATAGATGAGAAAAGAAACGAGGATGTAGTTTATGGAACAGCCAAATGGTTTAGAAGTCGGCCTTAAGTAGGAGCAATAGCATTAAGAAAGACATGAACGACCCCACATCATTTTGTTTTGAACATTTTGAAAGTAGGTTTATAAGTATGAATTTTCAGTAGACCTTTCGTACTTCTCTCAGTGGACTATCGGTATGTATTAGAGACGGTGGAGATCCTGGTCTTACGTTCAATCCTGGTCGAGAGGTACATGTCAACTTCTTCAGTATTTTTTTTTTATATCCCCTGGAAAAAAACCCTGAAAAGTTTTACCGAGAACCCTACTCCCAACCAGGATCGAATTTCAGACCAGGATCACCACTGTCTATGATTCCTCCAATTAAGCCGCCGAGACAGGTTCAAAAGTATCATAAAAATTAATAATTATAAACCTAATTTCACAATCAATGTTAAGAAAGAGTGGTGTCGTTCATGGCTTTCCTAGAGCTATTAGTCATATTTAGTGTCGACCTTTCAAACTTCTGGCTCTTTGGTAACAACCTTATTATTCCTATGTGTGTTTAACTGTTGAATTAATTTAATTCAATTATTTTAACAAACAAATAATATATATATACAGTGGCGGACTGGCCACGTGCCAGGTTGCTTAATGGCTAGTGGTCCCCAGGGGCCCACGGTAGTATTACAGGAGCCCGCAGTAACATTGCAGGGCTCACTCTAGTGTTTTCGGGGCCAATGCTTAGCTTTCAAAAGATACCCGAAGTCTAAGAGAAAGAATAAATTGGAGAAGGTAAGATATTTTTCCACAAAAATTCGATTGCACTGTTTTGTTTCCACTTATGTAGTTTTTGAAAACGTTATTTATTCATTATAAAAATTAAGTGATAGCATTCTATATGTAGGTGGGCCCCCTTCATTTCCTGACAACCAATAATTTTAGACCCAGTCTGCCACTGTATGTATATATATAGAGAGAAACAGAGATAGAGATAGATAGATAGATAAATAAATATAGAGAGAGGGAGACAGGCGGGGGTGCGATAAAGAGAAACAAATCTGAGATATTGAGCCAGACAACTGGCAGACGTCAACTGATAGTCTTAAAGCAATTAAAACATATCTCTGAAAATATGACAGTTTGTAAAAACATTAAGAAAGTATTAACATCACCGTCTCTATGTTTTTATCAGAACGGGATATTATACACTTTGGATCTCCTCAATAATCTTCATTCATACAATATGTCGTACGACTGTCAACATTGAAAAAAAAAAATCATTTCTTTTCCAATATCATTTTTGCTCGTAGTTATAATTTCATATTGATATTGTATATTTACATTTAAAGGATGGACTCAAAATATAGTTAACAGAATGTGTCATGCACTTGAAAAACAATTGATACTGAAATATTTAATCCAAAGAACATTTAAAACTAAAAAATATTTAAAACTAAAAAAAATATTCTGAAACGAACGCGAAATATTTGCCAATCACATATATGACTTTTCTTTCTTAGTGTTGAATAGAATTCACTATCTTTGCCGAAACAGTAATGCAAGCATCTCTAAGCAAATGTACAAAGTTGTAAATTGGTTGTGCGAAGGGATTCAATTGTAACTACTTTGACAAATAGAGATCAATAGAAGACCGACACATGTCCCAAGTTATTTTATATGCCTTCCAGAAAATAGAAAAACATTCATCATAGACAAATATTGATTATCTTTCTCACTCGAAAACCATTTTTTATCTAGTAACTGTATGTTACCTGCATTAACTATGATAACACTAAGTTAACTATATTTGCACAATTTTCTCTATTGTCTTTTATAATGTAATGATTTTAGACAATTTAATGATAGGAATGAGGTTTCTAGTGATACGACAGGTATTTCATATAATTGTGCTTTGACTCCTAACATTAAAACACGAAAAACCTCATATGAGATGCTACCTCAGAGGAGGGTGTAATAGTAACAAGAACCTCCTCATCATTTACATAATCAACAACAACCCCAATAACAACAACAGCAAAAACAGTGCATTGACTATAGCAACTACGAAAGTAAAGAAAATGAAATTACTTTTTGTAAACAATATCTGTCTCTCCCCATTGTTTAAACACTTTTGTTATTCAAATATTTGAAACACATTCAATCTCCTTTCTATATAAACATAACCATTTCCACGTTGACAGAATTCATGGCATCATAGTCGTTTGTCTCAGAGAAAGAGCTTTAGAGAAGATTATTTATAGAGTAGATATTATATACGTAGCTATAACATGTTATTCGTTCAATACATTTCTTTTAAGTATTTTATTTTCTGCAAACAGTTCCATGTACTGATATTGAACTGATGGCGTCTTTGATATGAATTAACTAGATATATTTACTGAAAGCTGAATTTTATATGCGAACCTCATGGCATAAAAATACATAAAATACAACTGGATAAGCAGATAAACAAATAAAAAAATATTGACATTATATTTCTTTATCTCATATTTTTCCCAAAAATATTTTTTTTTCGGCAAAGCTCTTCTGTTAGGGAACGGGTCGCAGGTGGTCTCTAGCGATACATCTACGATATAAGATTGTTACTTGCAATATAATCTGGCACCTGTCGGGCTATTAAGTAACCTCGGATCAACAGCGGTAAACTAATAGGGGCGATGGAGCAATGGGTGACACGTCTAGTTCCCAAGAAAACTCTGGCAACCCAGTGATTTAGTTATAACGAGGTGAATAAAGGCGGCCTCTAAAACAGCTTAGCCCTCGCGTGCCGAAGAAAAGTAGCAGAGCAGTGTCTGGCACGAATAAGACCACTGAAACTGCAATATGGTATGAGGAAACAAAAAGAATCATACCCCATTTTCCTTCGCATGGGTTAACACGGCACGCGTTCAGGTCTTAGGCAGAGAGCCCTGTCGTGAAAAGTATATTGCAGTCACCATTTACTGCTGTAAAAATTGGCTATGTTCCTGCGACTGGTTCTGGTAGTCATGGGATGGATGCACAAAGATTGCGAATTCCGAGACTCCAAATTGTGTTTGAAAGGAAGCAAACCATAACAATTGGAACCTGGAATATTACAAGCATTACAGGTAGTGGAGGAGGATAGATGCTATCGGCTAGTTATACTCCGGGTTTCCTCAACAATGTTCCGTGACTCTGGTACTATAGATATGGATGGAGGAAGGAAACTTCCCTATTGAAGTGTGACGCCAGAAATGACAGCACAGGAGGGAGAGGGGAGACCCCGTCCCTCAGAATGTGTTATGGACTGAATCCCACTATGAGGGAGAATTTGCTATCAGCTTTCTATTTAGTTATTTGCAACTTGAGAATACCGAAAGCCAAGGAAAACCACAGACTGGCACGTCCAGCTCAACCTATATGATAAAGTGAGAAGCGCCGGCGTATAAGGAAGGTATACGGACAGTTTTGCATCCAAATTCAGAGAATTCCGTGGGCAAACTGATGACTTTGAACCGGATAGGAGAATGTTTAAATCGATAGTTTTTGTTTCAGTCGTTAAATGATACGAGCGAAAGCCGCTTGGCGTACGGCCGGGCGGCTGGAGCACCCCTTGGTTCAAACAAGAGGTCAAAGATGCCACTCAAGGAAAGAAGGATGCCTACGAATCTTGTCTTGGAAATAACTTCTCTTTCCTGCACTTGCGGTAAAGCTAGCGCGGAATGATGCAGCAGAGACACGAAAGGCATGCCAAGTTAAGTCATGGGAGGACTTAATGGTTAAGCTGGAATCCGTATTCAGATCAGAAAATAAATTGTTCTGGCAATCCATCCGCTGACTTCGTAATAAATAACACGACCTCCTCCATCCCTAATATGAGGAAAGCACTATGCGTTCTCCTCTCTTCTGGGAGGTGGATTCTCACGTGTGACAAGGATATTTTGCTGATCTCCTAAACACAATCACAAAAACTTCCCATGTACACGACATGAATCTGGGAACGATGACTATTCTCTCTGAAGCTGAAGTCCCAAGAGCTACCAAAGCCGCTGCGGAAGATGAAATTTTGCCCTGGATGTTAAAAGGAATCATCTGGTTCACTATAAGGAATTATTCCGTATAGCCTGGATTTCTGGAAGTGCACCTAAGCAGTGGCAACCAGAAGTGATAATCTGAATAAAAAAAAATTGGGAGACAAGGGAGATTGCTCCAATTATAGAAGGTTCTCCT
Organism: Eledone cirrhosa; assembly: GCA_964016885.1. Classification (NCBI taxonomy): domain Eukaryota; kingdom Metazoa; phylum Mollusca; class Cephalopoda; order Octopoda; family Eledonidae; genus Eledone; species Eledone cirrhosa. Next base: position 52,232,665 of record OZ024742.1, on the reverse strand, counting down.
TGTTAAACGTACTCGGTAAGTCTATGCCAAGTGTATGATATAGTGTAGAGGGATTGTCGAGTCCAAGCTTCATGATGAACAGTGTGGTTTTTTCCCCGGAGCAGCACAACCGAACAAGTATTTACACAGTGACAGGTGTTCGAGAAATTGTGGCAGTATTGCCAATAGGTGTCCCTTTGCTTTGTAGATCTCGAAAAGTTATACGACTGCGTTCCACACGTCCTGCTATGGAGGGTTCTATTTCAGTACTGGATATGTGGAAAACGTATTGTTGACCCGATGCCTGAGTATATGTGTTCGGATAAATGGTGCTGAAACGAAATCAGTTAGTGTTGTATTCGGACTCCAACACCTCTCCTGTTCATTATTCACGAACAGGATTGTCAGGCGCAACCGGGATGGAAGTGGTATCACGACTTCTGTGTGTAAGATCACTCGATTGGAATTTGCAGACGATATTGTTTTAATTAACTCGTCAGAAGGTGATTTCTGACATGTACTTAATAGGTTTGATGTCGAGTGCTGCACTGCCGGAATAAAAATCAGTGATGAGAAGAGTGAGACACTCGTCCTCTTGACGAAGTCTGCGCAATGCACTCTACATGGGAATGGAGTTTCACTGAAACAAGTGGAAAAGTTCAATTATCTCGATGGCGTATTCACGAGTGGTGGAAGGCAAGAGGTTGAATGAAGTGCAAACATTGCAAGAGTTGGTGCAGTAATGCTCCAGGTTCATCATTCGTTAATCAGAAGAGAGTTAACTGCAAACGCCAAACTTGCTATCTTCAATTCGGTATATGTACCAGCCTTTAACTCTGGGAAATGAGTGAAAGATACGATCTCAAATAGAAGCTGCAGTAATGAGACCCTTTCGAAGGGCCCTTCAAGTAACGTTACTCGATAGAATGCGTAACTCTGAGTTCAGAGAGTAGCTTCAGGTAGAGCGGCCACTTCTCCGTATGAAGAGATGACAGGTCCATTATTACATTGACGTCGTAAAAAGAAGAATAAGAAGGCAAGTATTCTGGATACTGAACTGAAGAGGGAAATCAGGAAACTATGGATAATCAGACATGTAGAAATGATACCGATTCTGGTTGCCGCATTGGGAGCAGTTAGTTAAAGGTGAGATGCATGGCTTGAGGACCTGAGAATTACCATTAGGGCGGGATTGTTGCAAAAAACAGCCTTGCTAGGAACATCAAGGATTCTAAGGAGGTTGTTAGAATGTTGAAGGAGAACGAATTACCCAAATGATATTTGGCCATCGGCTTTGGTTCGCATTTTTGGTATAGTATCGATATAACGTCTGCCATAAAATCTGATCAGCGATTTATTAGCTTATAGTGCACAGTTTAATATCTCTTGTAAATATAGTCCTGGTGTGTTGGTATCTATCGATAAATGTATATGAGCACGAAGCATTCAGTGATGCACCTGTTATTTTCTGTGTAATAATTCTTAACAGACATTCAAATAGACACAATTTTACCAGGATACCTAGATATCGCAATGCTTTAGGATATGTATATCCCTTCATGTTAAAAATTCGAGAGGAAACACAGAACAAAATAAATTCATTGCAAAATATTTTGGTGTTAACAATATATTTTATAGTTAGCAATTCTACATAATTAATGTTGTAGTCATTTTCTGATCAACGCTTTTCTATTTAGACAAAGTTTGAAAATGAACATGTTTTAACTTTGAGTGATCTGTTCGGATGGTTGTCAAGTAGTTTATTCGACCATTCTGTAAAAAATCATCATAAACCAGGAAAAAAACAAACAAAAACAGAGCTCATTTTAGTTACCAGGATCAGCAATGTGGTGTCTATTTTACATGCCTACTGTACTGAGGTTCAACTTGGTTGTGGATAAATGGGCAAGGAGGAAATCTGTCAAGCTGATTTGCTCATGATGCACTGTTCCAATTTGGAATTGTGCCATTAAGTGTTGAATAATTAAATAACTGGCCGTATCCAACTGATTATGTCATAAAAGTATTGCAGTAAGAATACACAAGATCTACATATATCAACTTATCGTTGTTTAATGACTATTTCCAAATAATATAGCTAGCAGATAGATACAGGAAAATGTAGATGTAAGTTAAAGAACTTACCAAAGATCATGCTCATAAAGGGACCATGGTCTTTTGTAATGATCCATTTTACAAATGGAAGGGTATTGCTTATAGCCAGTGAATTGGGAAATAAATGTGCAACATTTCTTGAATAATTCTATTTGAAGAAGAGTTAGTTGCTTTGTCCCAAATCACAATCAATTCTAACACACACACACACACACACACACACACACACACACACACACATATATATATATATATATATATATATATATATATATATATATATATATATATATATATATATATATATATGTATGTACATATATCTGGGTGCGTGAGTGTGAGTGTGTACATAAGACCGTTGATTGCCCTAACCATAGTTTGTTGATTGAGATGGTGCAAACGCAAAGAAACACTTAAATAAATAACGACAACTACACACACACACACACACACACCTATACATATATATATATATATATATATATATATATATATATATATATATATATATATGTGTGTGTGTGTGTGTGTGTGTGTGTGTGTGTGTGTGTGTGTGTGTGTGTGTGTGTGCTAGTGGGTGAGTGTGCGCGAGCGTTCCTGTATTGATAACAACATGTTTGGTAACTGCAAAACAAAGACAGGAAGTTGTTGTAAAGAGAAGACATCACGTATTATGATAAACAAACGCATACTGATGGTGTGGCCATTGTGTGTTTTCAGAAATTATGAGCTTCATACATTTCACATACGTATTTACTCAGTAATCATTAAACGAAATTTACATAAATCGACATGCATACATAGATACATACATACATTTTTACATATATGTATGCGTCACCCCGATTATGTAATATTAAAAATATAGTGTATGACTCATTGTGCAACCTTTGCACACGAACGTAACGTAGAAACTGTACAGTCTGGGTGTATACATAATAATAACTAACGCAAAATGTCCCCTCTCAATTATAAATTCGTATTTAAATCATAGATTTTTGTAGAACCATTGATTGAGTAGATAACAGCGAGAACTCTACGGATTATAAACAATCAGAATTATTAACTATATATTTATATATATATATAAATGAAGTAATTCCGTCGGAAAGGTACCGGAAAAAAGAGTGCTCTATGTAGGTTACAGAGCTTATTAGTTATGTAATAAACAACATAATATGATTATTTCATTTACCAGTGGTTTCTTGAAAGCAAATAAATCTGCTTTCAGTCGTCAGAATGAAAAAAAAACCTTGTGATTTATTCAATGTGGATTTAAAACAAAAATATAAGAAATATGAAAGTGAGGCTGGTGAAACGGCGAGCGAAGAAGAAAAAAAGGGGAATATATATATATATATGTTTCTTTTATTTGCCACTAGGGCATCAAAATATATATATATATAAGTATATATACACACACACACATATACATATACATATATATACACATGCACATACATATATATATATATATATATATGGTGGCTGCCAACTCGTTTTCGAGTACGGCCACTACTTCATATCCATGTAGAACCCCTACTGATGCGCTGAACGAGTGTGGCTTTTTAGTCCAGCCAGCGATTTGAAAACTCTGGTACAAACATTGCACTTGTGACAATTATTGACACATAGTGCTGGGCCCATGGTACCATGTGACAACAAGTGCAGAGAGATCTCCAGATATAAAGCAATGCCTGTGCCGTGAATCTTTTATAGTGAGCAAAGGCACTGCACAAAGCCAGTCCCACTCTCTTAACCAAGATGATATTTACCAAAAAGAAGAACAAGTCAACATCATTGGATACCATCAGGGTTGCAGGTGTTATATGAGAGTTATCCTTCTCCTAGAATTCTGCCTTGACAAAGGCTAAGGGGTCATCTCTCCCGGTGATTTTGGATGGTCATTGACACTTAAGAGCTCCTTTGCCCTTTGACAGGTTTTGTTCATATACTGAAATAATAAGCTGTCACATAAGTGTATATGTATCAATCGGCATAGACAAATACAAATATATACATGAAGTAATAATAATGAATAAATAAATGAATAAGGACAAAAAATATTCAAAAACAAAAATAAAAAATAAATAATGATAAAAGAGACAGATGAAGCACATTGACAACGAAAAGAGACGAGGGGGGAAGCAAAACAAAAATAAATAAAAATATTTTGTAAAACACAGACACACAGATACACACATACACACGCACACACGCACACACACACACACACACAAACACATACATACACACACACACACACACACACATATATATATATATATATATACATAACGAAGGAATTGTGGTAAGGAACCAGATGGACCATAACGCACCTGTGTACTCAATACTTAGGGTAATAGGAAAATGTTCAAGAACCCGACGGCAGAGCTCAAGACGTTTCGACAGCTATTTCAGTCCAGAAATAACCGTCGAAACGGCTTGAGCTCTGCCATCGGGGTCTTGAACATTTTCCTATATATATATACATATATATATATGTATATGTAGCAGTATCCTTTATTGTGGAAAAGGAAAAAAGGAAAACATTGCTCAACCTGGATGGGAGCAGAAATTTTATTTATTATCAGATAGTATGAACATAAATAAATAATATAATATATAATATAATTGTTTCTACATTTGGCACAAGGCCAGCAATTATTCCAGTGTATTACTGGTGCTTTATTTTATCGACACCGTAAGGATGAAAGGCAAAGGTGATCTCGGTGGGATTTGAAGTAAGTTCATAAAGGGCCATAACAGTTCATAAAGGACCAAAGCATGGCGTCAGACTCTCTACCGATACTGCCAATATAATATAATATAAGTATAGTAACAGCCGTACTAAGAGTGAGAAATGAAATTTCGTCTCATTTTTTCCGTTTCTAATATAATATAATACATACACACACACACACACACACACACACGCACACACACACACACACACACACACACACACACACACACACACACACACACACACACACACACACACACACACACACACACACACACACATATATATATATATATATATGCATATATATATATATATATATATATATATAGCGGCGATGAATTAGTTTAGCGAGGTTTTTTATATGAAATCTCGCTGTCACTGGTCAAATGGCAGATTCTAAAGAATCAATCACGTGACACTGAGGCTAGTCGGTAGGAGTGGGATGGTAAGATGACAGAAGCCTACTAACACACCAATAAATTAGTAGTGGTTTTGGCAGGTTTGCTCGACAAATAAGTAATTTGGAGATAAATATAGAGAATTTAGTATATCTACTAACATATGCGTACAGATGTACGCTAATGCTAGCAAATACACAGGTTATGTCATTTGACCAGTGACAGCGAGATTTTCAGTGCATGGAATCCAGTCCCCGCTAGCTGTTCCATTTACCGAATTATTATTATTTTTATATGAGTCCCCAGTGTCCGCGCATTGCCTGGAGACTTAGCTGAGAATAGACTCCCTGATGACGCAATGAATTCTCGACAGTTTATTACGTAACTGTCTTTATCCTATTGCAGAAACTAATTAGTTGGAGTGAAAATTTTAGTAAGTAAGATAATTTTTTTAAATTTTCTTATCTTACGTCTTTTATAGTATTGTTCTGCATCCTCCTGCATTGAACCACCTAGGTACTATGATATAACCTGTGTATTTGCTAGCATTAGCGTACATCTGTACGCATATGTTAGTAGATATACTAAATTCTCTCTCTCTCTCTATATATATATATATATATCAATGATATTAATAAATGTAAACAGTATTTATAAAACCATATTTATTTTATTATTTTATTATATATATTTCAAGGGTACCAACATTTTGGTACGCTCTCATCAGATAAAATACAAAATTTGTTTTATAAATGGTGACATACCCGAGAAACCAGACCTTATCGGTTCAGGGTCAGTTTGGATAGTGAAAGAAACATTTCAAATCTGTAGGATGAATATGTAAATGCTGAAAACGTAAGGCTGAAAAAAGATCGTTATATTTAGACGCTAGGTAAATTTAAATAATTATTAGGATCATTTTTATATGGGCGAATAAGAAAAGAAAAAAAAAAGTGAGGTTAATATTAATATTAGTGTGTAAGATAATTTAAAGAATGAATATAAGAAAAAAATATAGTTAGAAATACACTATTATTATTAAGATGAAATGTGTGATGGTGTAAAGGGAGTGATATAATTATATTTAATTATTTAATTATACAATCACATATTTTCATAGTATCTATAGAAAATAATATGAGAGTTAAGAATGTGTTGAAGTGGTAGAATACCAACTTAAAATTAAAAAAAAATTGAGATATACAACAAATTATTGGATGTATTCAAATCATGAGTTATAATATTATATAGATAATATTTATAAGTGTATTTTAAGGTTGTAAGTATATTTTAGTTTATTATATTACAACGAACTATTTATATGTATTTATATAAATATTTTGGTGAGTATATATGTTGTTATTTTAACTAGATAGATACATTTTTATATATGTTAAGGGTTACGAAGAATTTTGTGTTTACATTTTCAATATTCTAGTTAAGAAATGGACGTAGTTATAAATTTTATTTGAGAAGATTATTTCGTACATCAGATATTTCAATCAAGATTCACAAAAGATTTATTAAGTCAACGAAAATAAATATTTATGTAAAATTTAGTTGTTACGTAGAAGGAATGTTTAAGCGTGTTACATTATAAAGGAAAAGATAAATCCAATGTTTCTTAGTTAAAATAATTGTTAAATTTGTCATTTAATTCTAGAATTTATTTTTAAAGAAATATACAATTAAGATATATGTGGAATATAAGTAGAAAAATTTAATATATTATTTTGTATATGATTATAAAGTATTTTATATTAGATATTTTCAAAGATGATAATTCTTTTATATATGCATTTAGATAGTATTATCTACATCAATGCATGTGTTAAATTCTATACAGTGAAACAAATATTATTACAGACATCATAAGTATATTTAGAAACATTATCAAAATTATAAAAAAAAATATATATTTCAAAATATCATTGAAAACCATTAAAAAGAATATCATTTGAAAAAGAATATCATTTGAAAAATATAAGATAAAAAGAAAAATATAATTTTAAAATCACCACAAAATCTCGACAAAAACATAGTGAAGACATAAAATGTAAACAAGTGAAATATATTCTATAGATTAAAGATACTTCTGAAAGTCATTCTTTTTATTAATAGGCAGGTAAGTATTTCTGTAATACACAAATTTCAAATTCTTGACAGAGTCATATTTCGGTATGCGGGCGCTTTCTAAATCGTTCCCCAAGAGATTGAATAGTCAATATTATTGTTTTTTAAGTACCAAATTAGATGTGAAACTGATCTAGAAAATGTTTTACCATATATAAATTATCCTAATGATTATTTAAATTTACCTAGCGTCTAAATATAACGATCTCTTTTTCAGCCTTACGTTCCACCCTCATTTACATATTCATCCTATAGAATTGAAATTTTTCTTTCACTATCCAAACTGAACCTGAACCGATAAGGTCTGGTTTCTTGGGTATATCACCATTTAAAAAACAAATTTTGTATTTTATCTGATGAGAACGTACCAAAATTGTGGTACCCTTGAAATATGTATAATAAAATAAATATGGTTTCATAAATATAGTTTCCATTTATTAATATCATTGATATTATACTCCAGAAAATCTGTAGAGTGCTTCGAATCTGTTATAAATAAATTTGTTGAATAACCAGCAAATTAAATATCTCTTTGCTTATATATATATATATGTACACACACACACACACACACACACACACACACACACACATATATATATATATATATATATATATATATATATATATATATATATATATATATATATGTATATATATATATATATAGAGAGAGAGAGAAAAAGATGAAATCGAAAATGCAACTGGAGTCTTATTTAAAAAATATATATATATATTTATTTGGTTCCTTTACCGGTTTCGCAGTTCTCCAGCTTTTCAAAAGTAGAGTTGAGATGGAGGGTCTGTGGTTTTTCTCACATCTGGTTGGTCTTTGAATGTTACTTGTTTTATATGGAAAAAAGTGGCTCGAGACGCCACGTTTTTAGAGAAGTAATTTGATTGGTTGGTCAATAAGTATAATAAATTTCGCGCCAGTTCGCGTTACAAAGTTCTTCAAACAAGGGGGGGGGGGGGGCTCAGGTTGTTTTTTCATATATGAGTGAAGTTTGGTTGTTTGATGCAGTCACGTGAATACGCATATCAGCTTTCGCTCCAGTTTGTTTGAATTTCTTTTTACTTAAAAAGGGGCTCACGAAGGCTTTTTTTATAAATGAAATTTGATTGGTTTTAAATGAAATTATGGCTGTCACATGAATAAGTTCATTAAATTTCGGGCCCGTATCTGGGAATTTATTTTGTAGCCTTTTAGAGAATTTTATGACAAACAAAAGATAATGGTCAAAAGAAAGGGATGGGAGGTATTGTTCTGGTTCAGTGAATATGGCAGGTTGTTTTTTCATATATGAGTGAAGTTTGGTTAGTTGATGTTGTCAAGTGAATAAGCACATCAGCTTTCGCGTCAGTTTGTTTGAATTTCTTTTTACTTTAAAAAAAGTGGCTCACGAAGGCTTTTTTTTTACTAAATGTAATTTGATTGGTTATAAATGAAATTATGACTCTCACGTGAACATGTTCATTGAATTTCGGGCCCGCATTTGGGAATTTATTTTGTAGCCCTTTAGAGAATTTTATGACAAACATAAGATAATGGTCAAGAGAAATGGGATGGGAGAATTGTTCTGGTTCAGTGAATATGGCTGGCTCGCTGGGGTGTCAGAATTCAGACTTTCTATTGAAATAAAGAAAGTAGAGATTTGTATGTTTAATTGTGTGTGTATGAGTGTGTGTGTGTAGGAAGATGATTCTATTAGTAGAAATGGGGGAGGGGGTTGTGTGTGTGTGTGTATATGGATGTTATGGTGTGTGTGTGCGGGAGTATGTTAAGGTGGAGAGAATATATATATTTTATGTGTGTGTATGTGTGTAGGAAAGTGACTCTATTAGTTACAATGGGGGAGGGAGTTGTGTGTGTATTTTGGTGGGGGTGTGATGTGTGTGTGTATGGGTGTTATGTGTGTGTGCGGGAGTATGGTTAGCATGTTAAGATGAAGAGAATATATATTTTGTGAGAGTGTGTGGGGGGGGGGATGATTCCGTTAGTAGAAATATTTTTGAATGAATATATTTTCCTTATTTATTCGTATTTGTTCTGTTGTATTGTCTGCGTAAACGTATGTTAAGGTTCATTTAGTTCGGGTTTTTATTTTCTAAAGTAAAAGGTGTTATGTGTGTGTGTATGTGTCTGTTTGGATGGTTAGCATGTTAAACGATATTTAATGCTGGTCTATATTTTTGAATAAACATATTTTCCTTATTTATTCGTATTTGTTCTGTTGTATTGTTGCGCAAAGGTAAAATGGGAAGACTTGGAATTTGGGTGTCTTATTACTTGCGCATATGTCTAGATGTGCGCTTAGTAGTATCTGTCTCGTGGCTGGATCTCGTAATTGTTGGCGATGAACTGTCATTCTGTTTCTGAGTGTGAGTTTAGTTTGTCCTATATAATCTTCATTGCATCCTTAACATTTAATGGCATAAAGAAGATTTTTTGATGAGCAAGTGAAGTGATTCTTTTACAGCAAAAGTTTGTCCTGATTGAAATGTATACGTGTTGCCTTCAATGAGGTGAGTGCAGGTTCCACAATTAGAGTGCCCACATTTTTTGACAGTTGGTTGTGGGTTTGTGGTAGGTAATTTGGCATTGGTGAGTAATGTTTTCAGTGATTTCGGTTGTCTTTTGCTTTTGATTATTTTGTGTTTCAAGGGCTTTTTTTCATTCTTAGGTCTTGTTTCAATAGTGGGATGTTCTTGTGAATAGTGTTGTAAGCTTTCGCATTTCTTGGGCTGTGTGTTGAGATATACGATAGAATATTGGACGTACCTTGAATTTGTTTCTGTTTTCGTAATTCATCAATGCCTATTGCTTTAGCCCTTTCTATTCCATTATTTATTAGTAATGTTGGGTACTGTCTTTCGAGTAGAATTTCCTTTAATTCTTGAAGTTTTTATTTCGCGTTCCATAATTGGAGACAATTGGCAAATTCTTCTTGCTAGGTTAAAAGGAATGTTCGTCTTCGTGTGCTTTGGATGGTTGGAGGTGAATAGCAGGTATTGTTTGGAATCTGTTGCTTTGTAGTGTATGTCAGTTTCAATATTTGTATCTTTTTTTAAGATTAATATGTCCAGAAATGGGAGTTGATCTTGGCTGTATTCCATTGTGAATTGGATGTGGTTATTGATGCCGTTAATTAAATTTTTGAAATCATTCAGTTCGTCGAGTGTGTGGGACCAAAGAATGAGACAATCATCCAAGTAGCGTTTCCATTTCTCTGATAAATATTTGTGAAAGTTCAATCCGTATTTTGATTTGGACTGTTTATATATCTAGACTTCTAAGTATGCCATGACTAAGTTGGCATAAGTTGGAGCGGCTTTTGTACGCATCGCAGTCCCCGATATTTGCATGTAAGTACTGCCATCGAAATCAAAAACGTTGTTCTGCAAGATAAATATTAATCCCTCGGTGATGAAGCTTTTTTCTATTCTGCCAGATATCTCATTGGGATATTTCTCTAGCCAGAATCCTATTGCTTCTAGTCCGTATTGGTGTGGGATTGGAACACATACGAATAAATAAGTTCATTCAAAAATATTTCTACTAACGGAATAATTTTCCTACACCCCCCCCCCACACACACAACATATATATTCTCTTCATCTTAACATGCTAACCATACTCCCACACACACATAACACCCATACACACACACATAACACCCCGCCCTCAAACACCCACAACTCCCTCCCCCATTTCTACTAATAGAATCAATTTCCTACACACATACACACACACAAAATATATATATTCTCTCCACCTTAACATACTCCAACACACACACACATGACACCCATATACACACACACACAACTCCCTCCCCCATTTCTACTAATTGAATCATCTTCCTACACACTCACACACACACACACACACACACAAATAAACATTCATATCTCTCTACTTTCTTTATTTCAATAGAAAGTCTGAATTCTGACACCCCAGCGAACCAGACATATTCACTGAACCAGAGCAATTCTCCCATCCTACTTCTCTTGACTATTATCTTTTGTTTGTCATACAATTCTCTAAAAGGCTACAGAATAAATTCCCAAATACGGGCATGAAATTAATGAACTTGTTCACGTGAGAATCATAATTTCATTTATAACCAATCAAATTACATTTATAAAAAAAACCTTTCGCGAACCCCTTTTTTTAAGTAAAAAGAAATTCAAACAAACTGGCACGAAAGCTGATGTGCTTATTCACGTGACTGCATCAACCAACTTTGAAGAACATTGTAACGCGAACTGGCGCGACATGTATTATACTTATTGACCAACCAATCAAATTACTTCTCTAAAAACCTGACGTTTCGAGCCACTTTTTTCCATATAAAACAAGTAACATTCACAGACCAACCAGATGTGAGAAAAACCACAGACCTTCCATCTCAATTCTACTTTTGAAAAGCAGAAGAACTGCGAAAACGGTGAAGGAACCAAATAAATATATATATTTAAAAAAAATAAGACTGTAGTTGCATTTTCGGTTTCATCTTTTTCTCTCTATACCTTCACTCGTGTAGGACACCTCGGTTATTTTTCATTTTGTAAAAAAACCTCACTTTCTAATATATATATATATATATATATATATATATTAGAAAGTGAGGTTTATATATATATATATATAAATAAATAAATTATACAATTATCAAAGTTGTGTTAAAATCATTTAATAGCTCACAATCGTGTCTTCCAAACTCTCGCTTGGGGTCATCGGAGCATTATCAATGTTTGCACATATATTTAACCTCCTATTCAACTGAACAATAATATAAATACATGTAAATTGATGATGTCAGCAACAGTTTCGTATTTACTCGGCGGAATGGATGTGACATATTTTACGAGAATTGTATTCAAGTTCAAATTCAAATCAAAATTAAAATTAAAATCAAAAGCACGGAGTGGAATACATGCAACAGTTAAAACAAAGGAATAGTCCAAATATTAAAGAGGCATTGAGGAAGCAGTTTTGAGAAAGGAAGAGTGCGATAACAGTTCATATGCAGGCGTGTGGATAGTGTGACTGCGTAAGTCATATACATGAGAAGGAGACAAGCAAAGCTATTATGCATATGTAGATGAATAAATACTGCAGTTGAAGCAAATACGTTAATGTATTAGAGTCTATGGTGGGTGTGGAATGTTGATGGTATTCGAATTAATACGAACACCATCAACATTCAACACATACCATAGACTCATGTATATGAATTACGCAGTCACACTATCCACACGCCTGCATATGAACTGTTATCGCACTCTTCCTTTCTCAAAACTGCTTCCTCAATGCCTCTTTAATATTTGGACTATTCCCTTGTTTTAACTGTTGCATGTATTCCACTTCGTGCTTTTGATTTTAATTTAAATTTTGATTTGAATTTGAACTTGAATACAATTCTCGTAAAAAATATGTCACATCCATTCCACCCTGTAAATACGAAACTGTTGCTCACATCATCAATTTATATGTATTTATATTATTGTTCAGTTGAATAAGAGATTAATTATATGTGCAAACATTGATAATGCTCCAATCACTCCAAACGAGAGTTTGGAAGAAAGGATTGTCAGCTATTAAATGATTTGAACACAACTTTGATAATTTTATAATTTATTTATTTAACTGCTCTGTAAAACCACTGATGTTCATACATTGAGCTATTTCTCTTACTGGTAATAAGGTAATAAGAATTTACTGACCTTCCTGTTTATAGTTGTTTATACTATATACATAACTATAAATGTTATTATATATATATATATATATATATATATATATATATATATATATATATATATATATATATATATATATGTATATATATATATATATATAAATATATATATATATATATATATATATATATATATATATATATATATATATATATATATATATATATATATATATATATATATATATATATATATATATATGTGTGTACATATTGAATTACCATATTTCGCCGTAACGTTGCCTCAATGAAATAGTGAAATAATAAAAGAACATATACAACCACTGAACAGAAGATGTGCACACATGTGTGCTGATGCCCATCTTTCGTTCAACGCTTTTATGCGCCAGGTTATTATTACACTCCTTTATTTCGTCAAATCTACGGCGAAATCTTCGAATTCAATTTTCAAATCCAGCTCACCCTTCTTAAACATTCATTGCTTAAATATATATATATATATATATATATATATATATATATATATATATATATATATAAAGAATTAGTATATCAACTAACATATATATACATATGCATACCTATGCCAGCAAATATATAGGTTTTGTCTTAGTAACTTTGTGGTTCAATGCATGGGGATGCAGACCAATAATATGAGAGATGTCAATGCATGGGGATGCAGAACAATAATATGAGAGATGTAAAATAAGAAAATTATAAAAATTAACTTACTTACTAAAATGTCACTCCATAGGAGTGAAATTTTAGTAAGTAAGTTAATTTTTATAATTTTCTTATTTTACGTCTTTCATATATATATATATATATATATATATATATATATATATATATATATATATATATATATAAATCAGGAAAGAAGAGTGACACAGTTTGCTATACAAAAAAGGATTTTAATCTCATTGCTGACAATTGTTTCTCTGAACTGGTAGGTCTAGAGATCGCTATCCGCTTATTTTCACGTTACTCGATCGCCAATACAAAGTTATAACCAGTCAGTTCATCGGAGCTTGCGAGAATGAAAAGAATATACAGGCTTGAAAAGAATATACAGGCTATATGTAGTAGTAATGGCATTCAGTCAGAACAATAACAACAATATCAACAATGCTAGCAATAAATTATTTGATATAATCACAACATCAATCTAGGTGGGAAGTATAGTATATCTACGATTTTAACGTGTAAAACTAGCTGACATGAGGCAGATGTATAAAATTGACATGTAAAACCTGACATGTAAAAAAATTGACATGTAAAAAATATATAATACACCCTACGACAGTTTTTACATGTCAATTTTATACATCTGCCTCATGTATTTATGCATGTATATACATATATATATATATTGGCAACATGACCCTCCAAAAGCATATATATATATATATATATATATATATATATATATATATATATATATATATATATATATATATATATATATTTATGCATGTATATATATATATATATATTGACAGCATGACCCTGCCAAAGCATAACAATATATATATAAATATATATATATATACATGTATATATATATATATATGCTTCTATATATATATATATGTATGTGTGTGTGTATATTTATATACATGTATATGTGTGCATGTGTATGTGCATGAGTGTATAAAATGAAATAGTTTAACGCCTATTAAATTACCAACTGTCAAAAGAACGTGCCTTGCCTTATGATATATAACGGTATATATCCAACCAAATATTACAAAATCTATATTCAGTAATATCATCACTATATTCTTGTGACATTTGCTGTATTCTTTAGTATGAAATTGAGATAAGAAAATAACGATGTCCTATTAAATCTATGAAGTAAATCAGACATACAAAAAGAAAAAACAACAACATTGAATTTCAATTTTAAGTAACTAAATTTGAAGACAGACATATTCCAAAACAAATATATAACTGAATGAAACCTGAATGATGACCAATATATTTGTTAAGAAATATCTAATTCTATTTCAATTTGTTTTGCCACAAAATAAATTAAATTGTTCTCATAAAATAGATTACAAATATTGAGTAAACTGTTCAAATGTATATAATATATAAATAACGTTTTATTAATAGCTGTTTATTATTTCATTTGTTTTCTATTATATTCTGGGGTTGTAAAGCAACAGAATATGAAGAGTCGCTGAATAAACGAATGCGATCAAATTACTCATATAAGCGTGACTTTTATATATATAGCATATATAGATATATATAGTATAACTATATCGTATATATGAATATATTCATATAAATATAAGAAAACTCATCGCTAGAACAGCCATTAAAACAGCCAAATGCTGTCAAAAACAGCGATGAACAAAAATGCCTCAGAGGACAGAGACGGGAGAAGAGTGGTCGGTAAGTAAAGTAGTCAATGCATAGCAGAGTATAAATATCTTATATAGACATGGCTTCTACAGGACTATAACTTCCATTCCAAATAAATCATCAAAGCTTCTCAGAGGATTTCCTTGGAATGAAACAGTTCTAGCCCTGTAGAAACCATATATATATATATATATATATATAACGAAGGAAATGTGGTAAGGAACCAGGTGGACCATAACGCACCAAAGTACTCAATACTTGAGGTAGTAGAGTGGGTAATAGGAACCAGTAAGACCCCGACAGCTGAGCTCAAGCCGTTTCGACGGCTAATTCTGGACTAAATGAAAATTTATCCTGGTATTTAAATAGCCGATCTTCTCAAGGGGTAATTCCATATATGGTCAAAGTGATTGTCAAAAATCAGTAGTAATTCTGTGGTTGCAAATTAGTAGGGGAGATGGTGGCTAAACCTGCCAGTAGGAGAAAGAGGGGAGGGGGTGGAGTAGCCCCAATCAAGCGTTTGTAGTGCCAGCTACAGCTACACTTATTTGCTTTTCTTCACTCTCAGTATTATTTCTACCCCCCATTGTTCTACCTACCGTTCCGACCCCCCCCCTCCCCTGTATCTTCTTTGACCTCATGCCCAGCTGTAGCTGGCACTACAAACGCTTGATTGGGGCTACTCCACCCCCTCCCCTCTTTCTCCTACTGGCAGGTTTAGCCACCATCTCCCCTACTAATTTGCAACCACAGAATTACTACTGATTTTTGACAATCACTTTGACCATATATGGAATTACCCCTTGAGAAGATCGGCTATTTAAATACCAGGATAAATTTTCATTTAGTCCAGAATTAGCCGTCGAAACGGCTTGAGCTCAGCTGTCGGGGTCTTACTGGTTCCTATATATATATATATATATATATATATATATATATATATATATATATGTGTGTGTGTGTGTGTATGTGTGTGTGTGTCTCTGTATGTGTGCGTGTGTGTACTTTGTTTTTATATTTACATCGCGAAATTCCTGACGTAGCATGTTGTGATGAAAGAGATATTACTAAAATTTAGAAAGATCATGCTGGCTCCAATATCATGCGCACCGCTTGAGTTTTTCACCAGTCTTTATTATTAATCATGTAACTATTCCATCCCTTATTCGTTTAAACAACTAATCGGCTATTTACTTAATTATCAAATCTCTTTTCTAACACGCTCTTTGAACTTATCAATGAATTTTTGAATTATGTATCTCCTATTCGTGTTGACTTGAACTTCACTCTACTACATCCTTTTCTCTGAAAAGAACAAATGATGAAACTAATCTAGATACCTGAAAATAATTAATATATATTTAAGTAGTATTGAGTGCAAATCAGGCATTTACATTTATCGCTAGAGCTCTAATAAAGGGTTTTATAATATGAATTGAAAGTGAAATTCTTCACTAACACACGTTATTGAATATTTGTGTGCCTTTTCATTAAATTTTACGGGTGCATCTCCTGGTATGATATATGAAGATTTTAGCTGTAAACATAACGTTTTCAGAAATATTATCATGAGTACAAGTCAAGCATATTCATATGTTCCTTGACTTGAACATGATTTTGCAAATAGTGCATGTTTGAGAGTGTATGTATGTGTGTATGTGTGTATGTGTGTGTGTGCATGCGTGTGTGTTGGTGTGCTTGTGTAAAAATGATCATAAACTTTATTTAGAGATTAAGCTATTTAGGTCACCAAAAACAAAAATACAATTCATCACAATGTTTTTCTCCATACACCTTGGCTGACAACTTAGGGCTCCATTTCTAGTAGAAAATATAACTACCATTTTTCATGGTTTCAAATATTTCCTGAGATAAAACATGCCATAGAAAGCAACTTTAAATTCCATAAAAATAAATGTAAAAGTATTTTAGAATAAAATTCAAATTTTAACATTGTGGTTGTTGCATAAAAAGAAGATACTTTCAATAGCAATATATATATAGTTTATATTTCACAAAATCTTGTATGGATAAACATTTTGCTTCGATTTCCACTTCTAGTGTCTTTTGTAAAAAGTATTGTATTTTATGTATTTTATCCACATACACACGCATGTATATGTTATATTTCTGATATATGTATACCTGCATGTACGTGTATGTGTATATATATATATATATATATATATATATATATATATATATATGTGGGTGTGTTTATGTGTATGTGTATGTGTGTTTGTGTTTGTGTTTGCGTGTGTGTGTGTGAGCGTGTGTTTGGGAGAGAGTGTGTGTGTTTGAAAAGAACTTATGCGTTGTGGCATATAAATTTATAAATTTTCAGCCAGCTTTTAAAAGATCTACAATGCTATTATCAATATTATGGAGTCTCTGCATTTATGAGTTCCATACAACTATTTGTTCTATTATAATACATATTTTTCGTTTTTCCGTCATTCTTGCATGCAAACATCGATAAATGCTGGCTCTGATGTTACACTTGTTGTTGTTGTTGTTGCTGTTGCTGATGTTGTTGATGATGTTGTTCTTATTTTGTAGTATAAAGTTTTCAATTTCAAAGTAATATGTTCTTGTTTCTTACATAAGCCAGTGTTCCTAACACCGAGCAACTGGTTTATTGATTCTTCAAACTCATACCTCATAACATGAAAACTACGAGAGTATTAAACTGGAAGGATTTATTCTTTTGGAAGTATCGGTAGGACATCAGATACGCTGCTTCGTAGCATAGAGCTACCGCCGTTTACATTCTGAGATCAAATCCTGCTGAGGTTAGATTTGCCTTTCATCCTTACGCGGTTGATAAAATAAAGTAACGCACTGGGAGTGAACTTAATCAACGTTCCACATTTTCCCAAAATTGCTGGCCTTGAGCCTAAATCAGAAACCATTATTGTTTTTATTAATATATCTGTTGTTAAAACCGTGGTTTGGCAGTATCGGTAGAGAGCTGGACATCATGATTCGTGGCATAAAGCTACGACTCTTGACGTTCTGAATTCAAATCCCGCCGAGGTTAGCTTTGCATTTCATCCTTACGGCGTCGATAAAATAAAGTACCTGTAACGTACTGGAGTCGATTTAATCGTCTTTCCTCTCGCCTTCAAAATTGCTGTCCTTGTGCCTAAAGTAGAAACAACTATTATTTTTATTGTTGGGTCTCTCGGGACGATTCTGTACATCGCTCACTGAGATTTGATTGTTTTAAGTTGTTTGAAACAAATTGAGAGTCAGACTCCGCCAAGGGTGCATACTGTCACCGTTCCTGTTCATTATTTATATGAACAGAATTGACATGCGCAGTTGGTAGTGGTATCATGACTAGTAGATGTAAAACCAGTCGGCTGGAATTTGCAGACGACATGGTGTTACTTAATTCGGCAGAAAATGATGTCCATCTTTCACTCAATAGGTTCGATGCCGAGTGCTGCACGGCTGGAATGAAAATCAGTGATGCGGAAACTGAGACACTCTCATGGAAGCCTGCACAGTGCACTCAAAAAGTAAGTGGAGTTCCAATGAATCAGATAGAGAAGTTCAAGTATCTCGGGGTCGTGTTCACGAATGATGGAAATCGTGTGGCTGAATTAAGTGCAAGAATCCAGGAGCTTTTGGAGTAATGCGTCAGCGTCAGCATTTAGTAATCAGAAGAAGACGGATGGGGGGGGGGGGGCAAAGGTTAAACTCGCTTCAATTTGGTATTCGTGCCAACCCTTACTTGCAGCAACGAGTTATGGCCATCTATGTTCTGAGTTAAAATCTCGCCGAGGTTAATTTTCCCTTTCACCCTTACGGGGTCGATAAAATAATGTACCAGTGATACACTGCGATCGTTTTAATCGACACCCCCTTCAAATTGCTGGCCCTCTGCTTAAAGTAGAAACAATTATTTTTTATTGCACATCATTACTACTTTACTGTGCACAGCTCTGGGCGCCTTGGGTATGAGCAGTAACGTTTTTGTTGATGCTGTTTCTATTGTATTGATAGTACCTTTCGTAATATGTGTGCAATGACTAGTAGTGCTATCTTTTGTATGCTGTATATATTTGTAAGTCCTGTTTCTGTTTGTGCTTAAAATTTGTCAAAGTAACACGTTGTAATGACTTATATATATATATATATATATATATATATATATATATATATATATATATATATATATATATATATATATATATATATATATATATAATTATAAACTTATATATAATATATACTTATATATAATATATAATATATAATATATACTTATATATAATATATAATATATAATATATACTTATATATAATTATATATATATATATTTATTAAAATAACAGATTAAAGTTTAAGCAAAGAATATATATATATGATAGTATACGTTTTCAGTAATAAATAATATGTAGCAATCTATATCCTGCTTTTTAATACGAACATGTAATATATAAGAGTTATAGTGAAACTTATATAACTATGTAAAACTTATTATATATTAAGTAAAGGGAAGAATATAGCATATAATCTCCGACGTGTCTCATCAAGCTGTTGGGTAGTGTACATATTATGGCAGGATTGGTAATCCATTTTTTTTTAGATAAGCAACGTCATAAATAAGGATGCACATATGTATGTTATACAG
The DNA here is from genome assembly GCA_964016885.1 of Eledone cirrhosa. Taxonomy (NCBI): domain Eukaryota; kingdom Metazoa; phylum Mollusca; class Cephalopoda; order Octopoda; family Eledonidae; genus Eledone; species Eledone cirrhosa. The sequence goes on along the minus strand of OZ024742.1, from coordinate 52,212,549 downwards.
TATAGAAAAATATTATGAAAATTTAGATGATGAAAATCTTCTATTGACAAATATATAATCTAATATCAACTAGATTTCAAAACTATGTAATCAATGTAATCTATAGATCCTACGCGAAATATTGACTATCTTCCATAGCTTTCTTTTCATAAAGCCATGCATTCTGTCGTATAAGATGTTTTTCCAATAGATATTCCAAGTACTTCGTACATTGTAATGATTCTGCCATGCACAAAGTTTAGAATACCAGCTACATTATTTATTCAGTTTGATAGTAAGATTAAAAATATTTGTGGCCTTTAGGCCTGTCTTGTTGAAATACTATTGGTTTCAAATAAGTATACATGTGGTGTCCGTAAGTAAGTAAATATACATACTTATATATATACACTTATATATACATATATACGTATATATATATATACTTATATATACTTATATATGTATATATATATATATATATATATATATATATATATATATATATATTTATATTTATATATACATATATATGTATATATATATATATATATATATATATATATATATATATATATATATATATATATATATATATATATATATATATACATATATACATACATATATATATATATATATATATATATATATATATATATATATATATATATATATATACATATACAGATTTCAGAAAAACCACAGACCCTCCATCTCAACTCTACTTTTGAAAAGCAGAAGAACTGCGAAACCGGTAAAGGAACCAAATAAATATATATATTTTTGTAAAAATAAGACTCCAGTTGCATTATCGATTTCATCTTTTTTTCTTTATATATATATATATATAATTAATATATATAAATTAATTACTAATACCAGTAAGAACGCTAAGTGTTTGCACATTTCAGAATGATACTAAGAGTGATTGAGTATATATACTCATGAAATACATGTTGCCTTGTGGTTGGTTGGATGATATGCACATAACCTGATGCGAGTTTAATAATATCCGAAAATCGATTCAAATGTTGCTCATGTTTTTCAACTTACAGGGAAATTCTTATTTTCTGACATGTTTACACGTATAAAAAATCAATATGTGTATATATTTATACAAGTTGGTGCAGTCTCGATTGAATACTCTATATTTATATAGCTATAACTAACTTTGTCAATCATACACTTCGGCTGCTAAAGCACCTCTAACTATATATATATATATGTATATATATATATATATATATATATATATATATATATATATATATATATATATATAAGCATATTATAAACGTAAACATGTAGGTATGTTTTTGAAACGGTGCGCGAGTTTGAAATTAGAAATTAGAAATTATAAGAAATTTCTAGCCTGATAGAGGGGTTTATAACCCTCGGTGAAATGGAAAAAGATGAGTGTTGCTGTACAAATATATATATATATATATATATATATATATATATATATATATATATATATATATATATATATATATATATATTTATAACGAAGGAAATGTGGTAAGGAACCAGATGGACCATAACGCACCAAAGTACTCAATACTTAGGGTAGCAGAGTGGGTAATAAGAACAAGTAGAACCGCGACGGCTGAGCTCCAGAATTAGCCGTCGAAACTGCTTGAGCTCAGCCGTCGGGGTTCTACTCGTTCCTATATATATATATATATATATATATATATATATATATATATATATATATATATATATAAATGGAAAATAATGAAATGGAATGAAATTTGTCAATCTTGGTACGGTTGTTACCTAAATGTAAGTATGTATGCGTACATACATATATGTATACAGACGTACAGTAGTATGTGTATATATACATACATGCACACACACACACATATATATATATATATGTATGTATGGGTTTACCGAACATTTATTACAATGTTCGGTTTGTTTGTAAACAAACAGCCCGAATTAAGCCGTACAATTTATTATAAATTAAATTTATAAATTTAAAAATTTATAAATTTCCGATTGGTTGGTTGTTTCCACAACCGGACGGTTGTTTATATATTGTCAAAATTCTTTCGTCACACATTCTGTGACATCTTCAATGACTGGGGATTCTTTTCTTTGTTTTTGTGCCTCTCCTTTGTTCTGTCCTACGCTATCTTGTTTTTGAATAATTTATAATAAATTGGAGTGGAGCAACAGGTGTGTGTGTTTCTTATTGGCAACATGACCCTCCCAAAGCATAACAATATATATATATATATATACATATATATATATGTATATATATGTTTATATATATATATATATATATATATATATATATATATATATATATATATATATATATATAAACGGAAAAAATGAAACGAAATTTCATTTCTCACTCTTAGTACGGCTGTTACTTAAATATAAGTATGTATACGTACATACATATATGTATACCGACGTACAGTAGTATGTATATATATATACATACATGCACACACATATATATATGTACTTATGGATTCACCGAACATTTATGATAATGCTCGGTGTGTTTGTAAACAAACAACCCGAATTAAGCCGTACAATGTCTAGCAACCATCGTTGCTCATTTGTTCAACGCTGACAAAGGAACGCTGTACTAGTTTCAAGCTTATTAGCTATCGTCAGCAACGTATACCTTTCTGCCAAATGGTTGAACGTCTGAAAGTATATACTTTCCTCATGCATATTAACGGCTGAGCAGCCTAATTTACATATCGAGTGAGTAAATCATCCGGGGTTCCGAAAACGATTAACGGAAAAAATGAAACGAAATTTCATTGCTCACTCTTAGTACGGCTGTTACTTATATATAAGTATGTATACGTACATACATATATGTATACAGACGTACAGTAGTATATATATATATATATATATACATACATGCACACATATATATATATGTACGTATGGATTCACAGAACAATTATTATAATGCTCGGTGTGTTTGTAAACAAACAACCCGTATTAAGCCGTACAGTGTCTAGCAACCATCGTTGTTCATTTGTTCAACACTGACAAAGGAACGCTGTAGTAGTTTCAAGCTTATTAGCTATCGTCAGCAACGTATACCTTCCTGCCAGATGGTTGAACGTCTGAAAGTATATACTTTCCTTATGCATATTAACGGCTTAGCAGCCTAATTTGCATATCGTGTAAGTTAATGGGCCGGGGTACCGAAAACGATAAACGGCCGATAAACGGCCCATTAATTCACTCGATATACAAATTAGGCTACTAAGCCGTTAATATGCATAGGGAAAGTATATACTTTCAGACGTTCAACCATCTGGCAGGAAGGTATACGTTGCTGACGATAGCTAATAAGCTTGAAACTAGTACAGCGTTCCTTTGTCAGTGTTGAACAAATGAGCAACGATGGTTGCTAGACATTGTACGGCTTAATTCGGGTTGTTTGTTTACAAACACACCGAGCATTATAATAAATGTTCGGTGAATCCATAAGTACATATATATATGTGTGTGCATGTATGTATATATATATACATACTACTGTACGTCGGTATACATATATGTATGTATACATACTTATATTTAAGTAACAGCCGTACTAAGAGTGAGAAATGAAATTTCGTTTCATTTTTTCCGTTTATATATATATATATATATATATATATATATATATATATATATATATATAATATAAGATCAAAAGATGGTTAAAGGAGTTCAATATATTTTATTATGCGCATTTCAAAAACAAACATCATCAAACAATAATATTTGTGTTTTCATCAGATAAAACAGGAGAACATGATATGAAGGCTAAAAAAACACTTGTTGATAGTGCAGTTTTAAATCAACATATGAAAAGTGGTTTTAGATTGATGTGTGATATTGGGAAAAATATTTTATTTAGAGAGGGGGGGAGAGAAAAGGATGAAAAGGGAAGGAGATGAGAGGGAGAGATGGGTGATAGAGAGAAAGAGATAGTTTTTATAACAGAGAGGAGATATATTTTATATAGAGGGGTTGAAAGCCGTTGGAAGATACTGTATAAATTAAAAATTTTTGAAAATTAACGAAGGGAGGATATGTGCGAGGAAAAAATATATTATATTTAGGGAGGGGTGGGGGTGGAAAGGATGAAAAAAAGGGGAGGAGATGAGAGTGAAGGTGGAAAGGGAGAGATGGGTGATAGAGAGAAAGAGATAGTTTTTATAACTGAGAAAAAGATATAATGTTTTAATATAGAGAGGTTGGGAACCGTTGGAAGATAATGTATAAATTAAAGGAATTTGAAAATTAACGAAGGGAAATTATGTATGGAGATAGAGAGAAAAAAATAACGAAGGGAGATTATGTATGGAGATAGAGAGAAAAAAAAATAATAATTGTGGGTGAATATTCAAAAGGAGAAATGTAGGAATCTTAAAATTAGCAAAGAGAAAATGTTTATGTATAGGATTTGAGAAAAATAATGTGAAGTTAAAGTTTTTATATTGAATTCATATGTATTAATAATGAGTTCGTTGATGGGGAGAAAAAAATAATAATAAATTAAGGATGAAATTGAGATTAAAAAGATTTATGATAGAGAGAAAAAAAAATAATAATGATTGCGGATGAATACTCAAAATGTCAAAAACAAATGTTATTGTTTTACGAAGAGATATAATGAGGGTGATGAGTAAACGGGTATTATAGAGTGTATAATGCCCTTTAAAGTAAGGTAGATGGGTATATTTTAAAGAATATATGAGTATATATTAAAAAAAAATATATAATAATAAATTAAGGATGAAATTGAGATTAAAAAGATTTATGATAGAGGGAAAAAAAAAAAAAAAAAATAATAATGATTGCGGATGAATATTCAAAATGTCAAAAACAAATGTTATTGTTTTACGAGAAGATAGGATGAGGTAAATGAATAAACGAGTACTATAGAGTGTATAATGCCCTTTAAAGTAAGGTAGATGGGTATATTTTAAAGAGGTGTATGTATATGTGCCTTTGAGAAAAGATTCTAAATTGATAAAGAATTGAATATTAACTGTATACTTTGTGAAAAGTTCTATGGAATTTATGGAGGCAGATGGAAAACAAATCCGAGCGTCTATTTATTATGGATTCTAGGTTAGAGATAATGGTAAATTTTTCATTTAGGCAGAGATTACAGATTTTAGATAGAGAACTGTTCAAGTACGAGGATGCAGAAGAAATCTTTTTCCAAAAGATGTTATATTTAATGTTTTTGTCTTTTAAGGACCATATGAGTTCTGAGAGAGCAGTGTTAGTTCTTTCAAATACAAACTTAAAAGAACTAACACTGCTCTCTCAGAACTCATATGGTCCTTAAAAGACAAAAACATTAAATATAACATCTTTTGGAAAAAGATTTCTTCTGCATCCTCGTACTTGAACAGTTCTCTATCTAAAATCTGTAATCTCTGCCTAAATGAAAAATTTACCATTATCTCTAACCTAGAATCCATAATAAATAGACGCTCGGATTTGTTTTCCATCTGCCTCCATAAATTCCATAGAACTTTTCACAAAGTATACAGTTAATATTCAATTCTTTATCAATTTAGAATCTTTTCTCAAAGGCACATATACATACACCTCTTTAAAATATACCCATCTACCTTACTTTAAAGGGCATTATACACTCTATAGTACTCGTTTATTCATTTACCTCATCCTATCTTCTCGTAAAACAATAACATTTGTTTTTAACATTTTGAATATTCATCCGCAATCATTATTATTTTTTTTCCCTCTATCATAAATCTTTTTAATCTCAATTTCATCCTTAATTTATTATTATATATTTTTTTTTAATATATACTCATATATTCTTTAAAATATACCCATCTACCTTACTTTAAAGGGCATTATACACTCTATAATACCCGTTTACTCATCACCCTCATTATATCTCTTCGTAAAACAATAACATTTGTTTTTGACATTTTGAGTATTCATCCGCAATCATTATTATTTTTTTTTCTCTCTATCATAAATCTTTTTAATCTCAATTTCATCCTTAATTTATTATTATTTTTTTCTCCCCATCAACGAACTCATTATTAATACATATGAATTCAATATAAAAACTTTAACTTCACATTATTTTTCTCAAATCCTATACATAAACATTTTCTCTTTGCTAATTTTAAGATTCCTACATTTCTCCTTTTGAATATTCACCCACAATTATTATTTTTTTTTCTCTCTATCTCCATACATAATCTCCCTTCGTTATTTTTTTCTCTCTATCTCCATACATAATTTCCCTTCGTTAATTTTCAAATTCCTTTAATTTATACATTATCTTCCAACGGTTCCCAACCTCTCTATATTAAAACATTATATCTTTTTCTCAGTTATAAAAACTATCTCTTTCTCTCTATCACCCATCTCTCCCTTTCCACCTTCACTCTCATCTCCTCCCCTTTTTTTCATCCTTTCCACCCCCACCCCTCCCTAAATATAATATATTTTTTCCTCGCACATATCCTCCCTTCGTTAATTTTCAAAAATTTTTAATTTATACAGTATCTTCCAACGGCTTTCAACCCCTCTATATAAAATATATCTCCTCTCTGTTATAAAAACTATCTCTTTCTCTCTATCACCCATCTCTCCCTCTCATCTCCTTCCCTTTTCATCCTTTTCTCTCCCCCCCTCTCTAAATAAAATATTTTTCCCAATATCACACATCAATCTAAAACCACTTTTCATATGTTGATTTAAAACTGCACTATCAACAAGTGTTTTTTTAGCCTTCATATCATGTTCTCCTGTTTTATCTGATGAAAACACAAATATTATTGTTTGATGATGTTTGTTTTTGAAATGCGCATAATAAAATATATTGAACTCCTTTAACCATCTTTTGATCTTATATTATGCATACTCCAGTCCCACAAACTGTAGAGTGCTTCTTATCCGATATCTGCATTGCTTTATTGTACTACAATAAAACTCACCTCCTACATATATATATATATATATATATATATATATATATACGTATATATATATATTTATATATATTGATGACATACTACATTGAGAGAGAGAGAGAGCAGAAAACAATTGGCGTAGCTTTGGAATATTTGCAAATTGTAGTGGTCAGGAATGCAATAATACAAGGGGAATTCCATTGGCGAGATGTGCAAGGGAAGGGAAGACACTCTCAGATTAGAAATTGCGATAACTTTTACGAAATTCGACTGTAAAGTGTTGAGACACAGCCGCAAAGCTAGAAGTCCGTTTAATCTCATGAAGACGAGACAACATAAGGAAAGCTCACCATAACAATTTTCATGAAAATATGTAGAGAAGCCCAAGTAAAAGAAAAATTCAATGTGTATTGTCTTGTATTTCAAGGTATGCGACAGATGATACTATGGAACTATATATGAACTGATCATAAATTTAATATGTTTGAAATATAAACTATGTATATATCTCAGTTTTCATTCCTAGTTAAAGTAAGGTTTCTTCACTTATTATTTCAAGGACTATATGAATGTCACACAATCTCTCCTTTCAATGTTCTATTAAATACTTGACATCGTAACAGAGATTTATATACAATGTACATGTATATATGCATACGTAAGTGTCTGGATGTAGATACTAACATACATGTGTGGATGTAGATACTAACACACATGCATGTATATATGTCTGCGGAGACACATATATCACACAAATGTTTACAAGTCGACGCTTGTATACGAAACAACACACCCCCAAACTTGCTCAAACATGTATAGAAGTACATTATGTATTTTCATAATTTTGAACTTTTCTACATATGTATACGTTTCTGTCTCTATCTCCCCCTCTATCTGTATATATATATATATATATATATATATATATATATATATATATATATATATATATATATATATATATATATATATATATGTATATATATATATATAGGAACGAGTAGGACCCCGACGGCTGAGCTCAAGCCGTCGGGGTCCTACTCGTTCCTATTACCCACTCTACTACCCTAAGTATTGAGTACTTTGTTGCGTTATGGTCCACCTGGCTCCGTACCACATTTCCTTCGTTAAAATATATATATATATATATATATATATATAAAATATATAAAATATATAAAATATATATATATATATATATATATATATAGTATAAAAGAGAAAACACAGGTAAGCATTAAGAGAAGGATTTTATCCAGGTATTTACGACCGTTTCATTGGTAAGTGTAACCTTATATTACTATACTGCAAATGGCAGCCACTCAATTATAATTGTTGTTCACAGTCCAAATTTTTAAAATAGTGAGTATGTTACTCTTGAAATAATTCTTAATATATAGAGAAAACATTTATTTGGAATTGTATTTACTAGTATAGAGAGAGAGAAAGCAGAAGGTGAGGGGACAAACGGAATAGTATAGATAGAGAGGAAGGGGGAAGAGGTAGGAAGTAGAGTGACAAACTGGGATGGAGGGAGGGGTACAGGTGGAAGGATTCCTTGGTCAGTTTTGATAGCAGACTTCATGTCGTGGAATGTAGTGAGTTAAAGAGAATTACATTGATCATAGTGGGAGGGATGGATAGAGAGGGAGAGAGAGAGTGGGGAGATATAAAGAGATAAATAAATATATATATATAAAATAAAGATAAAGATAATATTGACAAAAATAAACGCAAAGAAGGGGGTGAGAAAGAAGAAAAGAAAAGATAGCCAAGAAGGGGAGTGATGCAAGGAAGAAATTAAGAAATAGAAGAGGAATGAGGGAGAAGAGGGGGATATATGTATTGGTTTTGTGGGTAATTAAAAGGGTTTAGATACAACAAGAGGGTATAAAGTCTAAGTATATGCAGTTTGTCAGTTGGTAGTAAGAGGTTAAGGGTTCGATTTGTAGTGCGAAAACTTCCCTTTGAGTCTCTGGTTACAATAAATTGATATTTCGATTTTATTGTTGAGTAACTTATTCTTCAAACTCAAGACGTGGAACAGCTCAAGGTCGCATAATCGACAGCTTCTCATACCACTCCGATATGGGGGCGCGTTCGATAATTTGTTTCCACTTCAGGGTGTATTGATGGTTACTTTCCCTCAGTTGCCAGGTCTTGTTTGCAAGGGTAATTACATAACAATGCTGGGAATGTTTCATTGCGTAAAGGTGTGTATACCAACGGCCTTTAAATGTATTGTCAGGAACTGGATCACAATAAGCAATTTGTTGCTTCTCTAACTATTTATATATATATGTATATATACGAACCTATATATAAGTAGGTATGTATATATATATATAAATGTAAGTATGTATGTATACGTACATACATATATGTATACAGACGTACAGAAGCATGTATATATATATATATATATATATATATATATATATATATATATATATATACATACAGGCACACATATATATGTACGTATCAATTTACCGAACATTTATTATAATGTTCGCTTTGTTCGTTTATAAACAAACGGACAGCCTGTTTACGCCGTACAGTGTTCAGGCAACCACGTCACATTTTTGTTCATCACTGACACAGGAACGATGTACTAGTTTCAAGCTTGTTAGTTATCGTCAGCACTGTATACCCTTCTGCCAGATGGTTGAACGTTCGAAAGTATATACTTTCCTTATGAAAATTAACGGCTGAGCAGCCTAATTTGCATATCGAGTGAGTTCAGTCGGCCAGGCGCACCGAAAACGATAAATGGAATAGAATGAAACGAAATTTCATTTCTCACTCTTAGTACGGCACTTACTTAAATGTAAGTATGTATGTATAAGTACATAAATATATGTATACAGACGTACAGTAGCATGTATATATATATATATATATATATATATATATATATATATATATATATATATATATATATATATATATACATACAGGCACACATATATTTATATGTACGTATCAGTTTACCGAACATTTATTATAATGTTCGCTTTGTTCGTTTGTAAACAAACGGACAGCCTGATTTACTCCGTACAGTGTTCAGGCAACCACGTCACCTTTTTGTTCAACATTGACACAGGAACGATGTACTAGTTTCAAGCTTGTTAGCTATCGTCAGCACCGGATACCCTTCTGCCAGATGGTTGAACGTTCGAAAGTATATACTTTCCTTATGAAAATTAACGGCTGAGCAGCCTAATTTGCATATCGAGTGAGTTCAGTCGGCCAGCCGCACCGAAAACGATAAATGGAACAGAATGAAACGAAATTTCATTTCTCACTCTACGACGGCACTTACTTAAATGTAAGTATGTATGTATACGTACATACATATATGTATACAGACGTACAGTAGCATGTATATATATATATATATATATATATATATATATATATATATATATATATATATATATATATATATATATATATATATACAGGCACACACATATATATGTACGTATCAGTTTACCGAACATTTATTATAATGTTCGCTTTGTTCGTTTGTAAACAAAAGGAGAGCCTGATTTACGCCGTCCAGTGTTCAGGCAACCACGTCACCTTTTTGTTCAACACTGACACAGGAAAGATGAAATAGTTTCAAGCTTGTTAGCTATCGTCAGCACCGTATACCCTTCTGCCAGATGGTTGAACGTTCGAAAGTATATACTTTCCTTATGAAAATTAACGGCTGAGCAGCCTAATTTGCATATCGAGTGAGTTCAGTCGGCCAGGCGCACCGAAAACGATAAATAGAATAGAATGAAACGAAATTTCATTTCTCACTCTTAGTACGACACTTAATTAAATGTTCGGTAAACTGATACGTACATATATATATGTGTGCCTGTATGTATATACATATATATATATATATATATATATATATATATATATATTTATATATATATAAATACATGCTACTGTACGTCTGTATACATATATGTATGTACGTATACATACATACTTACATTTAAGTAAGTGCCGAACTAAGAGTCAGAAATGAAATTTCGTTTCATTCTATTCCATATATCGTTTTCGGTGCGCCTGGCCGACTGAACTCACTCGATATGCAAATTAGGCTGCTTAGCCGTTAATTTTCATAAGGAAAGTATATACTTTCGAACGTTCAACCATCTATCAGAAGGGCATACGGTGCTGACGATAGCTAACAAGCTTGAAACTAGTACATCGTTCCTGTGTCAGTGTTGAATAAAAAGATGACGTGGTTGACTGAACACTGTACGGCGTAAATCAGGCTGTCCGTTTGTTTACAAACGAACAAAGCGAACATTATAATAAATGTTCGGTAAACTGATACGTACATATATATATGTGTGCCTGTATGTATATATATATATATATATATATATATATATATATATATATATATATATATATATATATATATATATATATATATATATATATATATATATATATATATACATATATATATATATATATATATATATAGGAACCAGTAAGACCCCGACAGCTGAGCTCAAGCCGTTTCGACGGCTAATTCTGGACTAAATGAAAATTTATCCTGGTATTTAAATAGCCGATCTTCTCAAGGGGTAATTCCATATATGGTCAAAGTGATTGTCAAAAATCAGTAGTAATTCTGTGGTTGCAAATTAGTAGGGGAGATCGTGGCTAAACCTGCCAGTAGGAGAAAGAGGGGAGGGGGTGGAGTAGACCCAATCAAGCGTTGGTAGTGCCAGCTATAGCTGGGCATGAGGTCAAAGAAGATACAGGGGAGGGGGAGGGGGAGGAAGTCGGAACGGTAGGTAGAACAATGGGGGGTAGAAATAGGAAAGAGAAAAAAATACTGAGAGTGAGGAAAAGCAAATAAGTGTAAAGAAAAAAGTAAAGTAAATTAAATTCTACGACCTAGGTGTCAGGCTATTGACAATCTGCACTACATCCACCGCCGATCAAACCATCCTAGGAACATCACAAACACCCTGGTCAAAAACATCTCCCTCCGCATATCCCGTTTGTCAGCTAATGAGCGGATATTCGATGAACATGCGCCTTATTACAACCAGGCCCTCAAGCGGAGTGGTTTCCGGGAGGAAATATCCTACTGTCCAGCTCCCATTAGCGGAACCAGCAGGAGACACCGCCGCTCACGCAATGTAACATGGTTCAATCCTCCCCACAACGCAGAGGTGACTACTCCCATCGGGAAACTATTCTTTAGGCTCATTGAAAAACACTTCCCATTACAACACCGCTACCACAACATAATTAACAAAAATACCATCAAACTCTCTTACAGCACTACACCAAACTTCGCACAAAACATCGTCTCCTCTAACAACAAAAAACTCAACCCCGATGGCAGAAATAACCTAAATAGCAGTGGAGAACCGACCAGGAGGTGTAACTGCCCGGATAGATCTATTTGCCCACTCGACAATAGATGCAGAGACCGTAATGTGATCTACCAGTGCAACGTGAGGACGGATACCTCCAACAAAGCCTATATAGGACTTACCGCATGTGACTTCAAGACCCGGCTATACCAACATAGACATACCTTCCGAAACCCGGCCCGGCGTCACGCCACTACACTTTCGGGCCACATATGGGACCTCAAGGACAACAACATCACCTATGATCTCACTTGGAGATTACTGTCCAGAGCCAATTCTTACACGGGAGGACGCCGTCCGTGCAATTTATGCTCGGAGGAAACTTTACAAATGCTGTTTTCGACGGACCAACTCCTAAACAAGAAAGATGAACTGGTTACTGCATGTAAACATAGATTGCGTAGGACTTACCTCGCCCTCAAACCCCATAATGACCCGGGGGGTAGACTAGGGCTATAACACCCCACTTGCCGATTTTGCAATGGGTAACCCCTGCTTGCCAAGGAAGACGTAAGATCTTCTTTGTATTCTTTTATCGCTTCCTTTATTTCCTTCCCCCCTCTCTCCCTTGTCCTTCTACCCCAGCTCTTCTCCTTTGTCGGCGTCTTTTCTCGCCCACCCGAGGCTGCCCTTTGGCCCCATGTAGCCTTAGTACCCCCACCACCCCTCCCCTAGTCTATGATAGATTTGGCGGACTCCGCCCTTTATAGCAGTTGGCTTAGACCACGGATACTTGCCCCCTTTTTCCGACCGCTCCCACTATTCTCTGTGCCCTCTATATTCCTTAGTGGCACTTATGCCTTATTTTTTCGTTTCAGTATTTCTTGCTTCGCTTTTCTTCTGGGCGGGGTGGATTCTGAATTTATTTCTCCATATTCTACCTTTATTTCGTACGAACTTTCATGTAGCTTGTTTTAGATCTTTTAGAGTTAGCATTAGTATATATTTTTCTCGGGACTCAGAATTATTATCTCGTACAAGTTCACTTTGCTGCACTGGGTCGTTGCTGGCCCGGGATGGAAACCTTTATTGTTTATTTCGTGGTAGTCTCTTTAGTATTTTGGCCCCTTTTGTTGACCCGTCACCGTATCATTTACGTACTTATACCTCTTAAAAGGGTCCTTGCCTTTTCCGTCCCACCTAGTTCTTTTACTTATTTCGTTATTTATTTATTTATTTATTTATTTACTTCTTTCTTTCTTTCTTTATTTTATTCTAGCCTAACTATAGCCTGACACCTAGGTCGTAGAATTTAATTTACATTACTTTTTTCTTTACACTTATTTGCTTTTCTTCACTCTCAGTATTTTTTTCTCTTTCCTATTTCTACCCCCCCATTGTTCTACCTACCGTTCCGACTTCCTCCCCCTCCCCCTCCCCTGTATCTTCTTTGACCTCATGCCCAGCTGTAGCTGGCACTACCAACGCTTGATTGGGTCTACTCCACCCCTCCCCTCTTTCTCCTACTGGCAGGTTTAGCCACGATCTCCCCTACTAATTTGCAACCACAGAATTACTACTGATTTTTGACAATCATTTTGACCATATATGGAATTACCCCTTGAGCAGATCGGCTATTTAAATACCAGGATAAATTTTCATTTAGTCCAGAATTAGCCGTCGAAACGGCTTGAGCTCAGCTGTCGGGGTCTTACTGGTTCCTATTACCCACTCTACTACCTCAAGTATTGAGTACTTTGGTGCGTTATGGTCCACCTGGTTCCTTACCACATTTCCTTCGTTATATATATATATATATATATATATATATATATATATACATGCTACTGTACGTCTGTATACATATATGAATGTACGTATACATACATACTTACATTTAAGTAAGGGCCGCACCAAGAGTGAGAAATGAAATTTCGTTTCATTCTATTCCATTTATATATATATATATATATATATATATATATATATATATATATATATATATATATATATATATATATATATATATATATATATATATATAACATGAGAAGAAAGAAGAACACTGCGTGGTTGCACATGGGTTAAATATGATAACATTAGTCCCTCGTCAGTGATTTGCCAACCATCATTGATATTTCATCGCATTAAAAATCATATACCTCGGGTTGGTGCGAGCAATAACTAAAAAAAGCTATTGGGACAAGTAAATCGCGTAAAGCGAGTGAGACAAGTAAACAACATAGAAGGATAAAAGCAAACCAAAGATAGGAAAATAAACAAGCAACATGGTTATCCGGTCAGCATAAGCTGGATGGATTTCTTGAGCTATCAAGATACAGACCGTCTGACGTGAGTGAGATGTGAGCAAGAAAAGACCCCACTACTAGCCAAACGGGAGGAAGTGAGAAGGGGAGAAACAGAGAGTGAGTGAGTGGAAGTGCGAGGAAGAGGTCAGTCGAGAGAAAGGGTAACTGACAGAGGGGGCGAAAGAAGGTGAGAGAAACAGAGAGAACGGGGAAGCAGTAAGAGCAAAACAGACAAGCGCAGCCGAGGTAAATATGTATAAAAAACATGAGAAGAAAGAAGAATACTGCGTGGTTGCACATGGGTTACATATGATAAAATTAGTCCCTCGTCAGTGATTTGCCAACCATCATTGCTATTTCATCGCATTAAAAATCATATACCTCAGGTTGGTGCGAGCAATAACTAAAAAAAGCTATTGGGACAAGTAAATCGCGTATATATATATATATATATATATATATATATATATTGTATGTATGCTTATGTACACACACACACACACACATATATATATATATGTGTGTGTGTGTGTGTTTAAGAATACAGGCATATCGGAATAACTCTATCACATTTTCTTCTTCTTCTTCTTCTTCTTCTTCTTCTTCTTCTTCTTCTTCTTCTTCTTCTTCTTCTTCTTCTTCTTCTTCTCTCTCTCTCTCTCTCTCTCTCTCTCTCTCTCTCTCTCTCTCTCTATCTATCTATCTATCTATCTATCTTTATGTATTGGCGTGTAATTGTGGATGTGTGTGAGTGTCTTGTGTGTGTATGTACAAATCTATCACATTACACACATATACATAAATCAATAGAGATCTAACAAATATATAGACATCCCCGTCTATACGTGGAATATATGCTATATGTAATTATCTGTCAGCCTACATTTCTGAGTAAATGTGCTTGGTTACCAATTACAAGAATACATTGTTACGTTGACGAAATTGAATTTGCTGTGATGAAAGTAATCCAAATATTTCTTAGATCAAAATCACACGCAAATATATATATATGTGTATATATATATATAAATATATATATATATATATGTATATATATATAAATATATATATATATCACATACGCACACACACACACACACACACACACACACACACACACACACATACACACACACACACATACACACATATATATGTATACAAATACTTATATGTATACAAATACTTATATATATATATATATATATATATATATATATATATATATATATATATATATATATATATATATATATATATAGATGGATATATAGATAATATTATATCTGGGTGTATATATGTGTTTGTATGTTTGTAATGGAGGTTTTCATAGAGAAATGAACAGAAAAAAAAGATATATCCTATGGGCAAGAGGGAGATAAAAACTCTACATAACAAAGTAGTTTGTAATTATATTATATCTACGAAATAGTATATTTTATACGTAGAAAACATCAAATAAAACGAAAATAGATGAATATCATAAGAAAGAGTTTTATTTCTATTTAAAACTGGCAGAATTGCAGGAAAGAATCTTTTTCACACGCACAGATTCATGAACAAGAGCGTGTATTCTTTCTGTCTCTCTTCCACACACAAGTGGAGATACATATTTATACATATTCATACATAGTCAGATAAATATCGAAATATGGATGCATAAAACCTCACACACACACACAGACACATATATATATATATATATATATATGGACACGCACGCACTCGTAAATATATGTACAAGAATTGAATACTTGATACTCAAAAAACAAGTAAGGAATTGTCTTTTGCTTTGTGCTTACAAGAAACCTGTAGGAGTAAGTACGTATGTTTCTATATATGGAGATACAAAGATAGAAATATCATAGTTACACACATTCACGCACACACGCATATGATGACACATACCCATGTTCAAACATACACTAACGTTTATATATATATATATATGAATGTATATATAATGTATTTTGCAATACACTTTATGCTTAATTAAAAGCATTTTGAAGACCGTATGCTATTGTTTTAGAGTAGTGACAAACTCACTTACTTTAATCTCAGCAAACAATTCTAATATATATATATATATATAAGTAATAGAATATCCCATGTTTCTTTCTAGAATAGCATGTATTCTATCACTAGTGATATTACACACTCATAATTCTCCATCACATCTATCGTCAGGTAATGCAGGTTAAGTTCTGTGTCAACCCTTTATAACAAAATATCATACAAAGTAATATTAATTAAATATATATATATATATCCCACATACGCACACACACACACACACACACACACACACACACACACACATATGCTTTCCACCATAGTTACGTCCCTTTACGGTCTCAGTTCAAATCCCGCCAAGGTTAACTTTGCCTTTCAACCTTACGGGGTAGATAAAATAAATTACCAGTAATGCACTGGGCAATTGCTGGCCTTGTGCCAAACGTAGAAACAATTAATTAAATAGTAATTCAAGAGTTGTGTTTAAAATTTTTCATCCTTGTTGTTTTAGTCTGCTGAAGTTTTCCATTTTGATTACATAAACCTATAACGACATTGTCTTGAATTTTCCTGAGAAATAATTCTGGGAGCCACTATTTCTCCAAATTGAGCGATGACAGCTCCAATACTATTGGGATGTGGTTACAATGTTTCAGGAAAGAGTCGTTGCAGAAATGTTACGGGCAAAGCCAACCGGCCAGAGGCCCAGAGGTAGACCCCAATCAAGATGGTTGGATAACATCCATGAGGTTGACTGGTCTCACTTGTGGATCCACCTGAATCTGTTGGAGATGGTTGCCTCTGAAATGACCCGCTGGAAGGAGTAATTTAGGACTCTGTACCCATGACCTTCTACGAAATAAGTGTGTGAATAATAATAATAATAATAATAATAAAAACGAGGTAAATTGTAACAAAATGAAACATGTGTCAGTGAAAACGAGGTAAATTGTAACACTTCGAATCCCAGGGTTGGGGCGGAATCACTGGCAACAGAACAAATTAAAAAAAGGATCGAAAAAGTGGAGGGAGTGCATGCTCAAGATGAAACTCCAAATGAAAATAATGAAATCGTAAATGATAAAGAAATGAATGAGAATGAACTTGCCAACTTGAAGGATGAAATTATGATCGAATGGATGAAAATGAAAGAATCTAACATGGGGCAACGAGACACCCTCCCTAAGATCCAGAACTCCAAACAGAACCAAAAGATAATACACAAGACTAACATAATTCTCAAAAACATTATCATCACAAACAAACTAAACATTACTGATTTAAATGCTCTCTATTATGCATCGGCTAAAGTCACCACTCACTTATGTGGAGTGAAGATGAAAAAACAAAGGAATTCCCACAAGAAATCTACTTGGCAAGAGAACATCAATCGCCAAATAACCTTCTCCGATCTGACATAGAAATTTTAACAAACTATAAAGTAGGTGAACATGTTAAACAAACTAAACTTAGAAAATTGAAATAAAAGTACAGTATAAAATCAACATGTGACATAGACATGCTGATAGAAATAACCAAGCAAAAAGTGTCGGCCAAAGCTGCTCGTATAAGGCGCTTTGAAAAACGATCTAGATTCTATAAGGACAATAATATGTTCAAAAACAACCAAAGAAACTTCTACATAAAAATTGGTAAGTCAACAATAACTGGTAAATCAATACCACCCAAGGAGGAAGTGCAAGAATTCTGGGAAAAGATCTGGGCCGAAGAAAAAGTTCATAACATACATGCCCCATGGATAGACAGACAAATGAAAGATACAGCTCACCTTGAGGAACAAATATGGGAAAATATAACAGTTGAACAGTTGCGCTTGGCTCTAAGAAAAACCAGCAAATGGAAATCCACAGGAAAAGACAAAATACAAAACTTTTGGATAAATGCCTTCACAGAGTCTCATGAGCTGTTAGCCCAACTTTACAATGAAATAGTTAAGGAGCCAGAAAAGATACCATCATGGCTAGTTAACGGCATTACATTCCTGCTTCCGAAGAATGATGAGACAAACAATCCCAAAAATTACAGACCGATAACTTGCTTGACCACAATGTATAAAATGTTAACATCAGTCCTAACTGAATACACATATGACCACCTGATAACAAATGACCTATTTCCCATTGAGCAGAAAGGGTGTAAACGAGGCTCATATGACTGTAAGTATCAGCTTCTGGTTAACAAAATGATACTGGAAGATTGTCATAATAGACACAAAAATCTATCGATTGCTTGGATAGATTATAAAAAAGCATTCGATAGTTTGCCACACAGTTGGATTGAAAAATGTTTAGAGATTTTCAAAATATCCCCCGTTGTCAGGAGGTTTTTGTCATTCAGTATGGAGACATGGAAAACGACACTCCTTTTGAATAGTGAAACAAAATCACTGGAAGCTGGAGAAGTTAATATTAATTGTGGAATTTTTCAGGGTGACTCTTTATCACCGCTTTTATTCTGCATCACATTTATACCATTAAGTAAAATGCTCAATGAAACAAAACATGGATATAAAGTCTATGACAAAACCATTAATCACTTGTTCTACATGGATGGCCTGAAACTATTTGCAAAAAATGACGAACAATTGCAAGGGCTATTATCCACTGTGGAGCAGTTCAGTGATGACATTAAAATGGAGTTTGGACTAGATAAATGCGCCAAAGCAACGTTCACCAGAGGAAAGATGCTGAAGAGTTCAGACATTAATCTTGATCGGGGGAACGTGATAAGAGAACTTGATCAAGAAAAAACTTACAAATATCTAGGTGTTTGTGAAGGAGACGGAATCAAGCACTCGACAATGATGGAAAGGATAAGGAAGGAATGTTACCGCAGAGTAAGAGCAATCTTAAGAACGGAATTGAATGCAAGGAATAGGATCGATGCCATAAACACGCTTGCCATACCAGTAGTAACCTACAGTTACAATGTCATCAACTGGTCAAGCACAGAGATCCGTAGGCTCGATACAAAAATTCGAAAATTCTTAACCATGCACAGAATGCATCACCCTAAGGCAGATAGAGATAGAATATATCTCCCTAGGAAAGAAGGAGGACGTGGGTTAATCCAGTTAGACATTGCGTTGAAAACTGCAACAATTGGATTATCTACATATCTAACGGAATCACATGATTGGATGATCAAACTCGTTTTGAAACACGAAAGCATCAAAAGATCATATTCCATTACAAAAGATGCACAAAGATATAGTAATGGACTACAAATTTCAGAAGTCCCATTTACTGCTGAAATGGAAAACACAGAAAAAGCAAAGCAGGTAAAAGTAACTGCAAAGAAAGAACTGCTACAGAAACTGGCTAAGAAATGGCAAGAAAAGCCTCTGTAGGGAAAATACCCAGAACGAGCTAACAATCGTGATGTTGACAAAACTTTAACCCATCAGTGGTTGGCATCCTCTGGACTGAAATCGGAGACTGAAGGACTGATTATATCAGCACAAGATCAGTGTCTGCCAACAAAAAATTACCAAGCCAACATAATAAAAAATGGATGCAGCCCATTATGCCGTGTATGCAAAAAACAACCAGAGACCATTGACCATATAATTTCAATGTGCAGTCCTATAACTCCAACCGAATACCTAAACAGGCATGACAGAGCTGCACAATACATACATTGGATAATGTGTAAGCATTTTGACCTGCCCCATCAAAAGAATTGGTGGGAGCATCAACCACCTCCCATACTTGAAAAAGATCACATCTCAATCTTGTGGAACTTTAGCATCCAAACAGACCGAAAAATAGATGCAAACAGACCTGATATAAGATTGAAGGACTTTAAAAAGAGGGTATGCCTGCTAATTGATATGTCTGTTCCAATAGACAAGAATGTATCTATAAAAACATTTGAAAAATTGAGCAAGTATAAGGACCTGGAGATAGAAATTGGAAAAATGTGGAAATTGAGAACTAAAACAATACCAGTGGTTGTAGGCGCTCTGGGAATGATACCTAAGGGGTCTAATGATTACTTATCGCAAATACCAGGAAACCCGCGTATAGGAGAAATACAAAAGATAGTACTAATGGGAACTGCCCATATAATAATGAAGATTCTGTCAATATAAGTACATCACAAGTCTAAACACTAAAGATGCATGTGTGAGTATGTATGTTCTTTCTTGAACATGGCGGACCTTGTTGTCTCTTGAGGTCACTGGTTGTGACTTGGTGATAACTCGTATAAAGCAAGATAAATGCAACTGTAATAATAATAATAATAATAATAATAATAATAATAAAACAACCAGAAGATGCTGTTTGGACAGCTTGAAGGGAAAGAAAGAGGCAACGACTTGATCCCTGAGGCGGAACAAACTAAAACATTCTGGAGAGGAATATGGGAGCAGGATGTTAAACATAATGACCAGGCAGTGTGGATTGAGACAGTACAGAAGGAGATTAGTGAACAGGCACACCAACAAACTGATTTGAGTATCACAGTTGAAACTCTTAAGGGGCAGGCCAAAAAACTAACCAACTAGAAATGACCTGGCCCAGATGGTGTGCAGGGGTATTGGATTAAAAACATAACATCCCTCCACCCGAAACTGACAACCATGTTCAATGACTGCTTGATGTCAGGTGAGGTACCAGAGTGGTTGACAAAAGGTACCACAGTTCTGATAATGAAAGACCGAATCAAGGGTAATGATGTTACCAACTATAGACCTATCACATGTCTGTCCGTAATGTGGAAACTGTTGACAAGCATTATGTCTGAGGAAATCTACCATCACCTCCACACAAACAACTTGTTACCGGACGAACAGAAAGGATGCCGAAAGAAGTCACGTGGCACAAAGGACCAGTTACTTATTGATAAGATGGTAATGAGGAATTGCAAGAGGAGACACACTGGTCTTGCCATGGGATGGATAGACTACAAAAAGGCATTTGACATGGTCCCTCATTCTTGGATCACCAAAAGCCTTGAGATATTCAATGTGGCAGATAACATCAGACAGTTGTTGGGCAAAAGTATGAAGTCCTGGGAAACAGAGTTAACATCAACTGGAGAATCCTTGGGAAGCGTGAAGATCAAGAGATGTATCTTCCAGGGAGATAGTCTGTCCCCTCTGTTGTTGTCCTTGCCCCGATGCCCCTGACCAGTGTACTGCGAAAAGTGAGAGCAGGATACAGGTTGGGAAAGGGAGGGCTTACCATCAATCACCTCCTCTTCATGGACGATCTTAAGCTCTTCGGGAAGAGTGAGAAGGAGTTGGATGTGCTTGTTGACACTGTCCGTATTTTCAGCAATGATATATGTATGCAATTTGGTATTAGTAAGTGTGGAGTCATTGTGATGACGAGGGGTAAGTTGAGCAGAAGTAAAGCAATCCAGATACCAACAGGTGAGATGATAAAGGAAATTGACACTGAGGAAGGATACAAGTATTTGGGCGTTCTGGAGGCTGATGACATCAAGAACAAAAAAAATGAAGGAATTGATAAGAACTGAATACCTTCGGAGAGTAAGGAGCGTATTAAAGTCACATCTGAACAGTAGGAATGCCATAAGTGCAGTAAATTCCCGAGCTGTGTCTTTTATTAGGTACACTGCGGGAATTCTGAGATGGAATGTTGCTGAACAAAAAGAAATGGATAGGAAGACTAGGAAGCTATTGACTATCTACAACATGTTCCACAAGAGGAGTGATGTCGATAGACTCTACCTAAGGAGATCTGAGGGTGGAAGAGGTCTTATCAGCATAGAGGACTGTGTTCAGATGGAGAAAAACAACCTACACAAATACGTGCCTGATAGTAAGGAGCTAATGCTCAGAACTGTACTGAGGGAGGGGACAATAGGCTAGGGGATATCCAAGGAGGAAATAACTTCAAGGAGAAAGAGCAGCCTTCAGGAAAAATCCCTTCATATTACCTTCTTTGAGAGAACTGAATTTAGAGATCCACAGACATGGAACTGGTTGAAAAGAGGATACCTTAAAAACGCTACAGAAGGAATGTTAATGGCTGCGCAGGAGCAGGCCCTCAAAACGAAGTGGTTGAAACACCACATTTACAAGGAGGAGGCTAGCCCACTGTGCAGGATCTGTGGAGAGAGAGAGAGAGGAGACTGTGGCTCACATTGTATCCGAGTGTAAACACCTAGCCCAGACTCACTATAAGGGCTGGAGACATGATGTGATGGGCAGCGTGATCCACTGGCACCTATGCAAAGTAAACAATTTACCACATTCTGAGAAGTGGTATGAGCATAATCCAGAGGCGGTGATAGACAACGATCAGGTGAATGTGCTGTGAGATTTTAGGATACAGACGGACAAGAAACTGGAACACAATAGACCTGACCTGGTGGTTTTGGACAAAGAAAAAAGATCGTGTCTGATTGTGGATGTGTCCTGCCCATTCGACACGAGAGTGCAAGAGAAGGAGAGGGAGAAATTAAGCGATACCAGGACTTAAAGTGGGAGGTAAAAAGAATTTGGAACTGCCATGAAGTCAAAGTGATCCCGATTGTCATAGGCGCACTAGGGACTATCTCAAAAAGTTTCCAGGGATGGTTAAAGAAAATTGGCCCCTTCACGCTTTTTGGAACGCTTCAAAAGGCATGCTTGCTGGGAATAGCAAGAACCCTCCGATACGTCCTGAATATCTGAGGCTGCAGGTAGTGGCTTGATATTCATTTCAACATACTTTCCAGTTAACTAATATCAATGACTGAGACTCAAAGAGTAATAACAATAATAATAATAATAATATCGACTGTATGCTGAAACTTGTTGAAAAGCACGAGAGATGTAAAAAGCTTTATTCTATCTCGAAGGAGAGTAAAACAATATTCTACTGATCTCATGTTTAACACCCAGGCTGCACAGACTAAAGAAACTGCTGCAACTGATGCTGCTAGGCACATAAAATCACTGGCAAGATCAAAAGCGTAAGGAAAATTAGCATCAAATTGGGAGCAGAACCCTCTGCATGGCAAATATGTGGCCGTAGCAAACAAGCTGATGTTGACCAAAAGCACACCCATCAGTTGCTACGTAGTTCAGGGCTAAAGGCGGAGAGTGAAGGCTTCACCTTAGCTGCCCAAGATCAAAGCTTATTGACTCGTAATTACCAGGGCAATGTGATGAAAAACGGAATAAACCCAAACTGCCGATTCTGCAATTCTGAGGTTGAAACAGTGGATCACTTAGACATGGCAGAGTTGGCCAATATCTACACTGGGTAATATGTCGGCATTACAAAATCAAAGCTGAAGTCAAGTGGTACAATCATCACCCTGAGGCTGTAACTGAAGGAGAAAAAGTAACAATTCTCTGGGACTTTCCTGTACATACTGACATGACTATAAAAGCAAATAAACCTGACATCATTATTAAAGATCAACATAACAAGGTCTGTTTGTTGATAGATATGAGCATCCCATGTGATCACAATATCGCGGCAAAATAATTTGACAAGCTACGAAAATATAAATATCTGCTTATTGAAATTGAGAAAATGTGGCACCTCAAGGCCGTTACAATACCAGTAATTGTGTGAGGACTGGGAATGTTCAAGAAAGTAATAGAACAATATTTGCGAATGATTCCTGGTTTACCCTCTCTGCACGAGGTGCAAAACATTGTTTTGACTGGTACTTTACACGTAATGAGAAGAGCACTATCTCTGTAAGATTGATATCCCTCCTTTGTATTTACATATGCATATGCACATATGTATATATGTATACTGTTTATTTTTTAAATTATAATTAACGTGCCGTATTAACTGGCTTACCAATGCACAGTGTGAATTTATTTGCCCTAGGTGTCAGGAAAACACTCGGCATATATCTCAGAAACAATAATGAAAGAAAATAAAAATAACAATAATAATAATAATAAGATGAACAAATAACAATTAATACACAATACCAAATCGCTTTTCCTGTGGTTAATCAGGAAGCGCGTCCCTCAGGAAGGTGCCAACCTGAGATCGAAAAGTCCTCCTCTGGCACAAACTCTTTTCCAATTATGGACCTGGGTGGTTACTTGATCGGGGATTGCCCCAACTCGAGCCCTCCAGATCCACCACCCAAACCACCTCAAAAAGAAAAACCTAAAAGGATGAAATGGACCAGAGAAGAGTATAGAGAAGTAATATATGCATATTACTATGCATTAGGTAAGCCATCACAAGACAGACACATTTTAATCTCTTACAAAATCTGGAATACTAGGAATCAAGCTAGCAGACGTGATATGGATGGAAATAAGTTGGCAAATGTAAGGAGGTATATCTTCAGAAATAATAGACTCACAGACACTGAACTAACTGCAATCAAGCTGGCTGTGGAGAATGACATAAATATAAATGATAAAAGAACTGAAGAATCTCCTGGAGATAGTAACTAGTCACAAGTCTTTACTGAAAGACCTCCATCTGACCAAATCACAAATAGGTTTGTAGAAAGGAGAAGCCCTATTGAACTCGCTGAAAATAGCCAGAGAGGGACTTAGGAACAGTAAATGAAAACCAAACATCTGCTGAAGAACACATGGAGACTATGAAGGAATTAAAGCAAAAAATACTGAATGAGCTTGCAATAGTAAGACATTCTAGTATAAATGATCGAGAACCACTTCAAAAACTCCCAAATACAATCCAAAATAGAAAACAAATAATGATTGGTAATTCTGTGACAAAAGAAATCATAGAAGAACTAGAACCTGATCTTACTGAGTTAAATGAAATCATATATACATCTGCTAGAGTAATTGATACAAATTGTTTACCACCAAAAGAACAATAAAAAAGTCGAACCCTCGAGGTAAACCAATTTGGAGGAGTAGAATCGAAAAGGAGATTGACGCAATGAGAGGAGAAATATCTTTATTGAGTGAGTTAACCGCTGGAAATGATATAAGATCCAAGAAGGTAAGAAAGCTAAAGAGAAAATATGGATTGTCTTCTAGAGAAGCAATTGTTTCAACAAAAGAATCTCTGAAACAAAAAGTCCAAGTAAAAGCCCAACGAATTCGTAGATTCGAGAAACGAAACAAATTTTACAGGCAAAATAAGTTGTTCTCATCCAATACCAAGTCATTTGATAGAGAAGTAGGGAAGAAAAAAAAATTATTGAAGACCATAGAAGAGGTTGAAAATTCTGGAGTAAGATTTGGAGTGATGAGAAGACATATAATGCTAATGTAGATTGGATTAGTCGCCTGGAAATAAACAGCAAAATGTATTTACACGACTTGTTAATAGAACTGTATTTCACATCGCCCTCTCATGATCGTCTGTTACAAAGATCCTACACGATTTCTTAACATAACTTAGATTCCATTCCAAGTTTTATTATATCGTTATTTAATTATGCTTATATAATCATCCAATCAATTACAATTCGCTCAGTACTACAAATGGCGATATAAAATGTCAATTGAAATTAGAAGCCATTGACATAAGAAAAGAATAATTAAATGAAGGCGAACATGGGAATGTTTCTTGATGAAAGGGATTTCTCAAGTGTGTATTAGAAACTGTGTGTATCCAAATGAAAGCTTTTTGGTTGTTACACCGCTATCTTTTTCCGATGTGAATATACTGCAATGTGGCTCATTAATACTTTCATCCTGCTTATACTGACTTCCTTATTATAGCTGGTTGTCATATTATCCCAGATAAGAATAATTGAAATGTTGAAAATACATGAACAGATGCAGTGTTTATACGAACATGAATTCTATATAAAGATGATGCATTCATTTAAAGCTTTCTGCATTTTCTATTTTGCTCTGCTATCTATTATATATTTGCTGGTTCATTGACACAAACTAGATAAAGAAAATCCTAAATAGCAGACAGAAATAAATATATTTTCAGGTATTTACATTGATGCCATACATAGTAGTCCAAACTCCCTTAAATCAAACCTAACTGTCGTAAACAATGAATGACTTGGATAATATAAAGCTCGAACCCCCCCTCGCCCAATAAATA
The DNA here is from genome assembly GCA_964016885.1 of Eledone cirrhosa. Classification (NCBI taxonomy): domain Eukaryota; kingdom Metazoa; phylum Mollusca; class Cephalopoda; order Octopoda; family Eledonidae; genus Eledone; species Eledone cirrhosa. The sequence continues at coordinate 52,185,931 of OZ024742.1, read as the reverse complement.
TTTTCGGCTAGAGAAATAGCCATTTGATCAAGCTTTAGTTCTATCTATTCTGATTGAGAGTTAAGCAACAACTTCCATTAACTCACCATCATTGCTTTACTTTCAAGTATTATCCAACCTATTATATAGAAGATATTTCACATTATATAAACCTATCACCCAAAATTGATTGCAATCCACTTTTCAGAAAATGAATATGGTTTATCTGCAATTCATTCAAGAGAATTTAAGCGATATTACTATCCCTAGCTTATTATAAATCTCAACTTTAATACAATACATTTAACATAATTGGTATGGATTAACAAGAACCTAGAATCGAAAAATTGGCAGAAACGTTAAAATATCGGATAGAATGCTTTGTGGTATTCATTCTGTCACTCTACCCTTTAATTTCAAATCCCACGGTGGTAAACTTTGCCTCTCATAATTTGAACACCGATAAAAAAGTACCATTCTAATATTAAGGTTTCTTTATCACTTCCACACACGCACTATCTCTCTCTCTGGAAGACATCAGCTGAAAAGAGGATGAGTACGCCTGTTTGAAAATGACTAAGATCGTTGTATGTAATTATGATACCTGTATGATGCCTTCGGGAGGTTTGAGCCCATACATACAGATCCAGAAACCAGAAAATTATTTAATACATGAAATTGGTTTCCACACCATTAATAACCCGGAAATTGCACCCATTTGTGCACATTACACTTGTATATTTGTCCTCTTCCAAAATTATAAAATGCTGTAATCCTTTAAAGTAATAAGTAGCAAAGCATCCTATTAAACAACTTCTCCTAATTTCGACGTGCCTACATACTTCAGTCATAAAATATCCCACTAAACACTCGGAACAATGATTCTCTAGCAATTCTCTCCTATGTATGTTTAATCATAACATTAACTGTATCAATCTAACAAGTGTACGAAGACCTGAAATTGATAGAGATATTTACCACAATCATTGGCGTAAAATGTAAGAAAAAAATGAAAATCAAAAGTAGCGGTGAAGATAATTAATATCATCTCCTGCCTTAATAAATTCAGCACAATATCCGTATATCTATCACGTTATATTTACAAAAAAAAAACAACGGTTCTAAGATGTTATTAGATATAAGCTTATCATTAATTAACTTATGGTATTTCTATGAGGCTAAATATTATACTCCTAACCTTTGTCAGTTTCCAGTCTTTTTCAAACATTTACGTTTTTTGTTTTATAATGTATCTAAAATGACAGAGGGATGCTGTTACAATCTACTCCACACGCACACACATATGCACGCATATATATATATATATATATATATATATATATATATATATATATATATATATATATATATATATAGGAACCAGTAAGACCCCGACGGCTGAGCTCAAGCCCTTTCGACGGCTAATTCTGGGCTAAATGAAAATTTATCCTGGTATATAAATAGCCGAGCTTCTCAAGGGGTAATTCCATATATGGTCAAAGTGATTGTCACAAGGATTGGTCACAAGTTAGAAGTAATTCTGTGATGGCAAATTAATAGGGGAGAGGGTGGCTAAACATGCCAGTGGCAGAAAAAGGGGACGGGGTGGAGTAGACCCAATCATGCGTTGGTAGTGCCAGCTACAGCTGGGCATGAGGTCAAAGAAGATACTAGGGAGGGGGAGGGGGAGGATGTTGAACAGTAAGTAGAACAATGAGGCTAAAAATATATATATATGAAAAAAAAAATACTGAGAGTGATAAAAAGCGAATAAAGGTAAAGAAAAAAATATAAGCAATTTCTACGACCTAAGTCTCTAGCTATTGCTAGGCTAGATAAATAAATAAATAAAGAAAGAAAGAAATAAAGAAATAAAGAAATAAAGAAATAAAGAAATAAAGAAATAAAGAAATAAAGAAATAAAAAAATAAGTAAATAAACTAGGTGGGACGAAATAGGAAAGGACCCTTTTAAGAGGTATAAGTACGTATATCATACGGTGACGGGTCAACAATGGGGGCCAAAATACTAAAGAAACTACCACGAAATAATTAATAAAGGTTTCTACCCCGGGCACAAGGCCAGAAACCACCCAGTGCAGAAAAATAAACTAGTACGAGATAATAATTCTGAGTCCCGAAAAAAATATACTAATGACAACCTGCATTACATCCACCGCCGATCAAACCATCCTAGGAACATCACCAACAACCTGGTCAAAAACATCTCCCTCCGCATATCCCGTTTGTCAGCTAATGAGCGGATATTCGATGAACATGCGCATGATTACAACCAGGCCCTCAAGCGGAGTGGTTTCCGGGAGGAAATATCCTACGGTACAGTTCCCATTAGCGGAACCAGCAGGCGACACCGCCGCTCACGCAATGTAACATGGTTCAATCCTCCCCACAACGCAGAGGTGACAACTCCCATCGGGAAACTATTCTTTAGGTTCATTGAAAAACACTTCCCACTACAACACCGCTACCACAACATAATTAACAAAAATACCATCAAACTCTCTTACAGCACTACACCAAACTTCGCACAAAACATCGTCTCCTCTAACAGCACAAAACTCAACCCTGATGGAAGAAATAACCTAAATAGCAGTGGAGAACCGACCAGGAGGTGCAACTGTCCTGATAGATCTATTTGCCCCCTCGACAACAGATGCAGAGACCGTAATGTGATCTACCAGTGCAACGTGAGGACGCACACCTCCAACAAAGCTTATATAGGACTAACCGCATGTGACTTCAAGACCCGGCTATACCAACATAGACATACCTTCCGAAACCCGGCCCGGCGTCACGCCACTACACTTTCGGGCCACATATGGGACCTCAAGGACAACAACATCACCTATGATCTCACTTGGAGATTATTGTCCAGAGCCAACTCTTACACGGGAGGACGCCGTCCGTGCAATTTATGCTCGGAGGAAACTTTACAAATGCTGTTTTCGACGGACCAACTCCTAAACAAGAAAGATGAACTGGTTACTGCATGTAAACATAGATTGCGTAGGTCTTACCTCGCCCTCAAACCCCATAATGACCCGGGGGTAGACTAGGGCTATAACACCCCACTTGCCGGTTTTGTAATGGGTAACCCCTGCTTGCCAAGGGAGACGTAAGATCTTCTTTTTATTCTTTTATCGCTTCCTCTATATTTCCTTCTTCCCCCCATCCCCCCTAGTCCTTCTACCCCAGTTCTTTTTCTTTGTCGGCGTATTTTTCTCGCCCACCCGAGGCATCCCTTTGGCCCCTTGTAGCCTCAGTACCCTCACCCCTCCCCTAGTCTATGATAGATTTGGCCGACTACGCTTTTTATAGGAGTTGTGTTAGACCTCGGATACGTGCCCCCTTATCCGACCGCTCCCCCTTTTTTCCGTGCCTTCTATATTTCTTAGTGGCACCTCTGCCTTAATTTCTCGTTTCAGTATCTCTTTCTTCTCTTTTCTTTTGGGCGGGGTGGATTCTGAATTTATATTTTCCGTATTCTACTTTTACCTCGTACGAACTTTCATGTAGCTTGTATAAGAACTTTTGTAGCGTGGCGGTACCATTAGAGTTAGCATTAGTATATTTTTTTCGGGACTCAGAATTATTATCTCGTACTAGTTTACTTTTCTGCACTGGGTGGTTGCTGGCCTTGTGCCCGAGGTAGAAACCTTTATTAATTATTTCGTGGTAGTTTCTTTAGTATTTTGGCCCCCATTGTTGACCCGTCACCGTATGATATACGTACTTATACCTCTTAAAAGGGTCCTTTCCTATTCCGTCCCACCTAGTTTATTTACTTATTTTTTTATTTCTTTATTTCTTTCTTTCTTTCTTTCTTTCTTTCTTTCTTTCTTTCTTTCTTTCTTTCTTTATTTATTTATTTATCTAGCCTAGCAATAGCTAGAGACTTAGGTCGTAGAAATTGCTTATATTTTTTTCTTTACCTTTATTCGCTTTTTATCACGCTCAGTATTTTTTTTTTCATATATATATATGTTTACCCTCATTGTTCTACTTACCGTTTCGACTTCCTCCCCCTCCCCCTCCCTAGTATCTTCTTTGACCTCATGCCCAGCTGTAGCCGGCACTACCAACGCATGATTGGGTCTACTCCACCACCTCCCCTTTTTCTCCTACTGGCAGGTTTAGCCACCCTCTCCCCCATTAATTTGCCATCACAGAATTACTACTAACTTGTGACCAATTCTTGTGACAATCACTTTGACCATATATGGAATTACCCCTTGAGAAGCTCGGCTATTTATATACCAGGATAAACTTTCATTTAGTCCAGAATTAGCCGTCGAAACGGCTTGAGCTCAGCCGTCGGGTCTTACTGGTTCCTATTACCCACTCTACTACCCTAAGTATTGAGTACTTTGGTGCGTTATGGTCCACCTGGTTCCTTACCACATTTCCTTCGTTATATATATATATATATATATATATATATATATATATATATATATATATATATATATTAATAAAAACAATGAATAAAAACAAAGAACAAGTTTCTTATATTAAAAAATTCATCATTTTACGATCGTTTCTAGGATATATATGTGTGTTGGTATGTATATCATATAGTTCTATGTAAAAATATTTTACAAACTATCAGAGGAAATATACATACCTTCACATATATATGCTGTCTTCAGAAATAATTGTTTCTACTTTAGGCACAAGGCCAGCAATTATCCCAGTGCATTTATCGACTCCGTAAGGATGAAAGGCAAAGTCAACCTCGGCGGGATTTGAACTCAGATCGTAAAGGGACGTAACTATGCGGGAAAGCATAGCGTCCGGCCCTTTACTGATACTGCCAATCCAACGCTGTCTTCAGAAATAATGATATTTGTTTATTGAAAAAAAAACAACAAAGATTTAATATAATAGGTCTGTTTGGGAACAGGTTTTGAATTGACCAATAGAAAAGTAGTAAGAGGTTAAGTTGATAGAATAGTAGTAGTAGAAATTTAATTTAGGGGTAGAGGAATGCAGACTTAAGTTTTGAATGAAAAGAATACTTTGAATGAAAATAATACTTTGGGGATGAAAAGAGGTCAAGTTGGTGAAGGGTACACGAAAATTTGATGTTATTAAAGAATAATGTTAATGTTTAAACCGAAGAAGAATAACATTTTAGGGTAAAGGTGTTGGTGAGAAATACCAATCTTATTTAAAACACAAGGAATTTAGATCTATAACAAGAAATTTAATTAATTAATAGGTATACTTATAGGGATAAATTTATATTAATTCATATGGATGTGATAAATAAGAATTAGATGTTATTAAAGAATGTTGTTAAAAACGAAGGAAAATAAAATGTTGGGATAAATGTAGTAGTGAGAAATACCAATCTTATATAGACTACAAGGAATCTAGATTCATAACAGGAAATTAAATTAATGTATATGTATACTTTTGGGTATTAATTTTAGGAAAAGAGAGCTGTAAGAGGGAAATAAAATTATGAAGTTCTCTGTAGGAAAGTACTAATTATAGGTTAACTAAATTAAAAAAAATAATTATAATATGTAAAATATAAGTGTAAGGTGTATATTAATTAGGTTTATAATATTTGAAAGTTCTTCTTTCTCTCTCTATATATATATAAATATATATAACATAGCGTTATACCCACACACGTGTTGTATACAGGATGTTTATGAAAATCATTTGACACCTTTCCGTTATATTTGTTTACACACACACACACACACACACACACACACACACACACACATACACACACACACACACACACACACACACACACACACACACACACACACACACACACACACACATAAATATGGTGAAAGAGTGAAGAATAACATGGTCAACAGTACAAAAAGGGTTTTATTTACAGTATTAACAATTGTTTCATTGATTATGTTGTCTAAAAATTGCTAAAGTTGTGTCACTGAATTTTAAATACAATTTGTGCTTAATCAAATCATCAGAAAAAAACTGACTAAAATTATACACGACGTTTGTAATATACTAGGAAAATTCAAATATATATAAAAAAATATATATATAGATATATACATATATTTATATATATATTATATATATATATGTATAGGATTTTACACCCACCAGTCATGAGACCACTTCCAACTCGACTGCACATATCAATCCTATTCATGTAAATAATTGTAAATAATGACAGTACGTACCGTTGGTGGAGTCTGACTCCAACATTGAATGGTTTCGATCTAACACAATTTATCCGAATTAAAAATACTTGCGGATTCGTATAGAGACACCAGGGTAGCAAGGAGCTGACCATTGATCCCATACTCTTGCAGAACCTTCCATATTTCTCGAAGACCTGGCACAGTGTGAATATTTGGTCGGCTGTGTTGAGTCCGAGGCGAAAACCACACTGTGCATCAGTTAGCGTGGAGTCGACAATCTAACTGCATCTTTTTACCAGACACTTAGCATATAGTCTACCGGGAAGGCTTAAAAAGGAGATCCCTCTGTAGTTGGAACAATGTCTCCTTTTTTTTAAATTTGGATTATCACTCCCGATTGCCATTGCTTAGGTGCCTTTCCAGAATTTGATGATTCTCACCATAAATTTGGAAGATTACCCAGAACATCGCATATATATATATAACCAGGTATGTAATTTGAAGGCTGCGAGAATGCAAATGGTGTGGTAAGATTAGATATAAAAAAAGGCAACAAAGTTGCCCTGTGTTACTCGTTCTCTATTCAAACAAGACCTTAATTTTCGGGAAAAATTCTCTTCATCAGAAGTAAAAAAACCTTGGAAAACTGAGGAAACGTTTTAGTATATGTCATCTTTTTTTCTGTTTATGCTGTTTGTAGCCGGAAGTGGTTGTAGGAAATGTGAGAATTGTTAACGGCTTTGTGTCTGCATGCGTGTGAGTTATTCTGTGTGCGTTTCTTTTCTTTTTTGAATTTAATATTGTATTTATTAATTTACTTAATTTATATATTTATTTATTCATTATTATAATTTAATATATGTGCCTGGCACAAGGAATGTATGTACAAGTGCAGATAAAATGTATAATGGGTATTGCGTTTTTATGCAATTGGTATTTAGTGGGTGTTATAGATTTTTCATACATACATGCACATACAAACACACCTCTTTACTGGCCCCAAAAAGATGCATGCGCACCCCTGCACATATGCAGCCACATGTGTATGCCATACACTGTTAACAGCCGGAGGCGGTGTTGTGAGTTAAGTTCCCATAGGCAAACTTGTGTCTTGTGCCGGGCTGCGGCTTGACGTTGGTGTGCTCTGCGTTTCATGTTTTAATGTGTTGCATGTTTTGTGTTTTGTTTGTGTTGATATAAGTTCTGATAGGCACTGTGCCAAACAAACATAAATGTGTTATTATTGTACAATAGATATTATTGGCGGTGGATTGGCAGTATTGGTAGAGGGTCGGACGCCATGCTTTGACGTATAGAGTTACGGCCCTTGCCTTTCTGAGTTCAAATCCCGCCAAGGTTAACTTTGCCTTTCATCCTTACGGGGTCGATAAAATAAAGTACCAGTAATGCACTGGATAATTGCTGGCCTTGTGCCTAACGTAGAAATAATTATATAATGGGTATATTATGCTGGGTTGTAGCTTGTTAAAGTGTTGTGCATTTCGTGTTAAATGTGTTGCATGTTTAGCGTTTTGTATATATGTCGTGTGCTGGAGTCTAATTAGTCGGAGGTGTGTGAAGTTGTTTAAGTTATGAATTGTGTGTTAAGTTCCGATCTGCTGTTAGTGTGTGGTGTCACTTTGTTAATATTAATTGCTTCCTTAATTCTAAGACTTCCTAAATTTCGATCTCTAAACTAAATCGGAACTGTTAAGTATTTGTTGTTGCTTCTAAATTTGTCTATGTATTTCTTGAAGGATGAAACATGGGTATCTAAGTGTACCTTAATGCGGATTTGTAGTGGTCTGATAGTGCTACAATGTAAAAGTCCCTACATTAATCACATTGAATGCGGTAAACCACGTATGCCTGTTGGCATTATTCTTGTGTCATGGATAGGGCAGTTGGCCAGCGTGCATTGACTGTTCGAGTTTCTTGGCTGCCTCTTGGTTAGTTGTGCTATATCTAGCCCTTCTCTACGGATGGCTCTTTGAATCGCGGTGGTTATACCTTCGCTGACGTGTGGTAGCTTCAGAAAGCAGTTTTTCGTGGAGTTCATCTTGCGTTTGTAGGATTTCATGTTCCTAAAATGGTTCAAGGTGGAAGGTGGTTAACCGTTGTTCCTTAGGACTTCCATGAAATGTACGGAGTGAGAGTCTCGGTCTTCCGCCTTGCTGGATTTATTCCGGATACCTGTGAACTCGTTTGTTATGTACCCTCTTTTAGCACCAAGGGGGAGGTTTGACTTATGGTGCTCAAATAGGCCCTTAATGGCGGCCTTCCAGTAAAATCTGGTGTGATTACCGCCTTTTAAAGTTATTTTAAGCTGGAAGACTAGCAGGGATAGGGATCCTGTGCTATCGGGATGTTCAATGCTGAGCCTTATGCTGTCATCCATGCTAGACAATATGGTGTTTATCCTGTTGCCTTCATCACGGGATGATGTGATAATGAGTATATCAGCCACATATCACGAGGAAGCCAACATAGATTGCATGGAGGCGTAGTGGAGAAGGATGAGAAAGTGCGTTAGACTCGAGGGGATTATTTCGGAGGGGAAACGTTTTTTTAATTTGGATTTGAATTTTTTTTTTGCGGTTTCAGTCCTGCTTCGTTTCTAATTCACCTCATAGCCTTCCAGAAATTCAAACTATCGACACCAAGATTAGAGCAGAAGTTATTTGATAGCATTTCCCTGTTTATAGCATCTGTATAAAACAATGCACCAATATAACATATATGAGTTGTAAATATATATAAAACTATGAATAGAGAAACTAAAATGTTCCGCATCATCATAAGTTTACACCTATTAAATTTAATATATTGGTGAAGTAGACGAGTGATTAAAGAACACATAGACACCACCAAACAGAACGAGACATTTAACATAACACTTTCCAGTTTCTGACAATTACTAGAGTCTCAGGTTTTAAAATATTTAAAATGACTAAAGGTTGGTCAATAAAATATATTTATTGGAGTATATATAAATGTACATCAATATTCATTATAACATACGCCATGGAAAACAATGAAGTAGTACTGTACTTATTCAACCAACCAACCAGGCAGTCAGTCAACAGATCTTTGAAACAGATTCACTAAGGGAATTAACATTGCGTTATATGGTGCTGATATAGAAAGTCATCTGATTCTGAAAATGTGTGCCTGTGAGTGTTTAATTAAACATCTTTAATGGTTTCACACACATACTTATACGAACGTATATATATATATATATATATATATATATATATATATATATATATATATATATACGTTCGTATATATATATATATTCACGTGTGTATATGTGTATGCATGTATCTATGTATGCATGTGTGTATGTAACGCAATAAGATACAAGGAATACATATATGTAACAAAACATAACGATTATCTCTGCAATCTACTGTAGTTTTTTCACTGCTGTCAAATTTCATTATTTTACATGCAATGATTTTAGGTTTCCACTGATTTCTATCGTAATGTACTGTGTCTGATATAAGTCTCGTGAATATCATTCAGCTACTGCATAGGGAACTTCAACATTGTCTCTCGAATTGCTAGAAATGGTAGCCAAATCTACCTTTGTTCACACCCTGCTATTTGCAGTAAGGAAAGGGCAACATTGAGAATGTTATACCAGATGTATCTAAATACACAACATTTGAGTATATATATACACTTATAAACTCCGGGAAATGCAAAGGGGTTACTGTCTGAAAGGTTTGGATGAAACAACCAAGTGATCGAATTTTGCTGGTGCTAAACAACATCAGCACAATCACAGAACAACATCTACAACACCACCAAAAACTACAACAAGAACAATATTACCAACAACAACAATATCAAGATATCAACCAGCATTTTGTTACTGCAAACGGGTAGTGTAAAGTTTAATAAAAGCGAAAGCCTGAAAACGTTAGTAAAAACCTATTTGAACGTTTGTAAGGCTCCGAATTGGCAGAGTCGCTAGAATGTAAAATAAAATGTTTCGTGGCATTCATTCCGACTCTCTGCTCTCTGAATTCAAATCCTACCGAGATCAACTTTGCCAGCCACCCTTTCGAGGTCAATAAAAAAAAGCAGCAGTGAAGTACTAGCGTTAATTCTTCTTCTGTAACTCTTTCTCAATTCCTCTCTGGTTCACTCTCAATCCTTCTCTGGAAAAAATCGGCTATGTTCAGACTTGAAGATGAATGGTCTCCATCAGGTTTAACATGCCCAAGAAACACCGCATACGGTGTCCCTACGACTCCAACAGGCATTACGGGACTATCACATCACATCACACATATTTTGAACCATATGGAAGGAGTTTTATTGTATTTTTGAACAAGCCAATCCCATTTGGTGTCAAACATGTAGTCGTGAGACGATACCATTAGTAATATTAAAGTCTGATCCATAAAGGAAGTTAATTTTAATCCACCATAAGATATAATTCCTAAGAAAACCTCGTGGATCTTATGGATAAGTAAATTGTCTTCAGTAATGCTGAGGTTATTTTATCCATGTCCCGAGTTCAATCTCCTTGCCTGGCATCGTAAGAAAGTACATTTTAACAAAGCGTAGGATTAAGCAATGACTTTTGAATTAAAGTTGGTAATCAGAAACTACAAAAGCCCGTGTTAGCGAGGTGCTTAGTGATTAAGGTGTTCGGCTCATGATCATAAGGCTTCATTCTTTGGCGGAACGTTGTGCCCTAGAGCAAAGCACCTTTTTCACGTTGCTCCAGTCATTTTAGCTGGGGGAAATGAGCTGTATCTATTATTCAAAGGGCCACTCTTGTCACACAGCGTTTGACTCAATCCACACACATATATATACATATATATTATTCACGTGAAGAAAGTTGGTTAATCAGATAATCCACCGACTTTAGTCATAAATAGACGTAAATCACTTCACGAATTGCGTTCCTTAAAGTATTATCAATAAGGTATCAAACGAAGTATCAAAAAAATAATTCATTAAATAAAGCACCTGTAATGTACTGGAATAATTGCTGGCATTGTGCCAAAAATAGAAACAATTATTACAAAGAAGAGAAGGGCGGTGGATTGGCAGTATCGTTAGAGCGTCAGACACCATGCTTTGCAGTATAGAGTTACATCCCTTCATGATCTGCGTTCAAATCCCGCCAAGGTTAACTTTGCCTTTCATCCTTACGGGGTTATGGCCCTTCATTTTCTGAGTTCAAATCCCAGCGAAGTTAACTTTGCCTTTCATCCTTACGGAGTCGATAACATATAGCACCATTAACGTACTGGGGTCGATTTAATCGACTTTACTCTCCACCAAAGTTGCTGGACTTGTGCCTATATAAGAAACCAATATTAGGAAAAGAATTCGACGGTATACAACTCATACATCTTTGATGTTGAATCTAGTTGGTGGTGCGAGAACGGAGTTAATTATTGCTGGCCTTGTGCCTATACTAGAACACATTATTATAAAGAAGAGAGATAGTTTTAAGTGTACATTCTCTATTTGTTATATAATACTGTTATATGCATTTCAAAGGCGTCAATAATAACTAGTTGATGTGTGTTCATCAGACAGGTGTTATGTTGTAATGTTCTTGTTTTGGATATTCTACTGTAGTTAGGGACGTGATGTTAGCAGTCCACTACAGTAACCTAATTGTTTTAAAAGTTACAATTAAAATTATATAAATAAAGAATACATATACATTTTCTATGTGTATATAACTTTAATTGTTACAACAAAAATATTATTGTGTTAAGTGTTATATGATGAGGAGCTTTCATATTTACTGATTCATCCATTATTCTAATGGAATTTGAGACTTCACTCTGAGAACGGTTAATAATATATATGAAACAGACTTTACTTTTTAATGAATAAAAAAAATCAATTTATAAGTAGATAACAATATATCTGAAACAAAAAATAGAAAGGTAATTATTCCCTCTCGATTTTACTAGATTCTTAACTTGTATGTTTCTTTAGATTGGAAGTGGAGTGTTGTACATTAATGTTCTTTATATTATGTTATGATTAATATTCTTTTTCACCTAGGTCAACTCTGCTTTTCTACCTTCTGAAATCAATAAAATAAAACCCAGTTCAATATGGGGTCGATATAATCGACTTCTCCCCCCCCACACATTACTTGCCTTGTGCCAATCTCAGAAAAAAATATTATTCTTGTCTGCTCAATTCTGTTGTAATTTGATGTCATGCAATCACATTGATACTTTTCACAATATAGTATTATTAATTGGATTAAAACAATGAACTAAACAGTTGCTAGTCTCATCCTTCAGATTCGAGATCTATCTTATTATATACACTGAACATGATTGAACAACTACCAATTGGCACTACATTACATCTTATCACTTGTGAAATTGTCATTCTTTTGCGAGATGATTCAACGCGCTTCTACTGCATACCACACACACACACACACACACACAGACACACAGACACACACACACACACACACACACACATACACACACACACATACATAAAAACATACGTGTACACAGGATACATACTTACATATATAGAGTGACAACATTAAAAGATTACAAAATTATAGAGCTCTGTACAAATCAGGTCTCCTCTCCTCCTGAAGAAATCAGCTCTCTTCTGACCTGGAGAGAGAACGGCCTCCACCTTGTTTAAAGTGACCCTACCATACCATCAGGTGTAACGGCCTCACACATACATATGCCATGTTCAACAAGTACAGATTTGGCTGTTATATCTTGAAAGCAATCCACTGACGTATATGATCCACGCTCGTCTCAGTTGTGGAGGTAACTATGTAAGAGTAATATGAATTGAGATTAAAGTATGAATGTGATACACGAGATCACACCATGCACATGATATCGCTTATTGACTCATGCTGTACGTTTATTGTTAAAACCCTCGAGGGCAATCACATCTCCAACCACGAACTACAAATAATTATTAGAACTATAAAACAATAATACCTTTCACGAGGAAGTAAACAGAAGGATGTTTATACTGTAATGTTTGCCTTTATAAAAAGTTGGCTTGCTGTGAGTATTGCGATTGCATTGTTAATCAAATAAAATATGTGAATAGAAAACTTAACAGAAAACGTAAATAAATATAAATAAGAGTGAAGATAATATCAGTAGCAGTGACAAACATGAATACAATACAGAAAATATTGCATTATCACTGATATTGGTGAATTTATTAAAAAGAAAACAAATTAAATATTAATTTAAAATAACGTTAACAGCTATTACTACTACTACTACTACTACTACTACTACTACTACTACTACTACTACTAATAATAATAATACCATTACTACTACTACTACTACTACTGATGATGATCTTGATGATGATGATGATGATGATGATGATGATGATGATGATCATGATTATGATCATGAGGATGATGATGACTATGATGATGATCATTATTCTTGAAACTAAGCATAATTCACAATTTATTGATATTGGCTTTCCTTCTGTGATCAATTATTCCGACTGTTAATGACATGTGTGTCAGATTATAACTGCATGCCTTCTATAATATATAGCAATACGAGGATTTCGATTAAGAAGATATATGCGTTACATTGCTTCAAAGAATTGATTTATAAATGATTCTATTTAAAGTAAGCTGTGCATTTCCTTGCATGAACAGATAGGTACCAATAAGTTAACCGTTTATCTTTAATATTTTAATATCATATCCCATGACATATGAAGTAGAAGATTAAATTGCGTTTATTAATAAATATAATTGTGTTTCTTTTTTACAAATGCTTTCAGGTTTTCAGTACAATACATATATTGAAATATATTTGAAGCGGAATATTGCTTAAAAACAACAACAAAAAACAAGGTATGATATTTAATTTAAGTGAGAATGAGCTGATCTGAGACACAATTTTACATTTGACAATCAGTGACGCGAACATTGTGCTGCAGCTGTGAGGGGGTGAAGCAGCAGTACGGGATAAATTGAAGTCCAGCAAATGACAGTTCAAAGCTTTCTACTGTGTCTGTGACGAGGAGAAAGCGTTCAATTTCAGCCCAGTGGATGAGTTCAAGATTTACAACTGTGGCTGTATAGAGGAGGCGGTATTGGATTCAATTCCAGTTTAAGACTTACCACAGCCACAAAGATTGTATTTTCATTACTTCACTTTATCTTCGTAGCTGAGTCGTTTGTAAAATAGGAAATTAGAGGTGTGAACGTTTAAAATGAATTACAACAAATAACACATTATTTTTGTTTGTGGTTTATTCATAGGAAGAACGAATCGGTGCATTGCTAGAGTTGTCATAACGTCGGATATAATGTTTTGCTGTAATTATTCCGGCTCTGTGTTTTCTGAAATCAAATTCTATCGAGGGAAACTTTGCCTTTCATCGTTTCCAGATCGATAAAAAGTGTACTAGCCTAGTACTGGATTCGATATTTCCTCTACTTCCATTTTACTATCTCGTTCCCCTACTCTAGATAAAATCAGTTGTGTTGAGACCTGGGAAGAGGAGGGGCTCTGTTCGGTTTAAAATTCTCAGCCATTTGACCATACATCCATACATACACACACATATATTGAAAGAAGGGCTACACCCAACATAAGGAATGCCAGGAAAGGAAAGAGAATAACTCATAGTATACTGCCCCATGTTGATAATAGTTTGGTTCAATACTATAAAGAAAAAAAAAAGAAAACAATTACTCATGTCTTAGAATCGATACTTAAATGACATTTTAAACGATGAAATTCTTAGCCGCAATGTCATGCTTGCCTCTATTTAACCTGTAAATCTTAAAGTATGTAACGAAGACCCTAAAAGTTACAAGTAAATTTTTCTAGTTCCAAATTTTAACTTAGAAAACTTATACTTCAACGGACACTCAGGAGAATAATTGGAGAATTAATTTTCACCTTGAACAGAAATTTAATAATATAACGGATGCATTTTCATTGATGTGAAAATGAAAGTTTTATTGTATTGAATTTGAATTTGATTTTAAATTACAATTTCAGAATTGAAAGAAAAGTTTCAGTTATATCATTCCTGCTTAATTCTCTGTTAATTTGTGTCGCAAGTCAAAGCCTGCATTGCGTAGTCTCTGACAGGTACATTCATTGTATGCTTCTTCAGGACAGGAGATAGACAGAGTCGTTAGTGCGTCGAATGAAACGTTCGCTGTTCAAATTCAACCGAGATCAACATTACCTCTCATCATTCTAAGGCCAACAAAATTAAATACCAGTAAAGAAGAAGGTTCGATATAATCGACATTTTCTCCTCAGAAATTGCAGTCTTTGTGCCTAAATTAAAAACGCTTGAAAACGACTTCAAAATTTAATCCCAAAGAGAGGAAATCGGAACGTTATCCATTGAAGGTTCCTTAAACACCGATGAAGGGACTTTTAGGTCCCGAAATATAAATATCTAGAAATCCTTATATTTCCCATATAGCGCATTTTGTTTGTCATTTTGAAATTGTTATTCTTATTTAGAGATTGAAGTCTCCTTTTGTCAATATTGTATACTTCAAGATCAGAAAGATATAATGATTATAGATGAAGAAGACATCTCAAAATTTTTAAAATGAACAATACAAATATAAGCCTCAAGGTCGTTAGAAATGCTAGACCTCACCATCACTGTATAGCTTTTTGGTCAACTCATATCTTAATCATGGCAAATACTATCCTTTTTCGTCACGATCAGAAAATACACAACCTCCAAATCGCAGATCTTTTTATTGTAAATGAAAATATTAATATAAATTGGAAATAACGATTTCAAAACGAAATCTTTGATTTGAAATTGAGACATTTCAACTTCGAAATGAGAATAATAATTTTAGAAAAGAATGTACTATTCGTGGAAAATATACAGTCTATGTCTGACACCTTTTTTTTGGAAAGGAGTAGGATTTTTATTTCCTGTATTTTATTAGTAGAGTAAAATCATACTGAAGCACACGTGTATAATTGTTCCAAACTAGGTTGGATGGCATTTTTATACACTATTACCTTGTATCACATGATATAGCTTTCTGATTTAATTTTTATAAGCATTTCTGGGTTTATATAAAACTGAATATAAATTCATATTATACTAAGGAGGATATACCTATTTTATGATGGAGTAAAAATATATTATTTGCCTGCATACGTAAAAGCATTTTCAATGGGCAACTCCCATGCTAGAGACATGCAATATCACTATCAAATACATTGTTTATGATTATGTTCTATACATGTATTTAATTATCCACATTTCGATATGTAATACAATGTAGTTCATTCATAAGTAGAGAATCTCAAAGTCTCATATGCCTATAAACTTTAACATGAAGAAGGCTTTCTCGCGAGAAAGGCATTTTTATTGAATCATTTCAGAGTTAAATGCTTGCTTGGAAATCATTATTCTCACTTTAAAGTGACATGTACACACTTTAGGGTCAATAAACTCATTTTAATATAACATGTGCTCATTTTGAAACATCTCGTCTCATATGAAGTGTCAAATGCTCACAATAAGGCATACAAATACTCTAATAATCCTCTCCAAAGCGTCAGCTCCAATATGAAGCTCTGCTTCTATAACTGGAAGGCGAGAACGCTTACTGCTAAATGCAGAGACAAAGTAGAGCACATGTAATGACAGATCATTCAACTGATTGACATGAATTCACTCTCCAACAACGAAATATCATTGTACCCCAGATGTATTGTGTCCGCTCTTCTACCATTACCGAAACGCTATGAAATCCAATGAGCTGGCTTGTTTCCTACCACATTACCCAGGAGACGGAGCTGGCGTGTGTCCTACCACATCCACCCAGAGACGGAACTGTCTTCTATCCAACCAAATCACCAAATCATCCCAGACTCTTCAGATTTTGTTGTGTTTTCTTTCTTTCACCCATACTTTAACCATCCTCTGACTACACACGAACTCCTACACCTAGTCATCTACACCTAAGAATATTGATCCATTGAAATCTCCTCCCTACACCTGCTTTCCTTTCTGTAGTTAACGTAAAGCTGCGACGAATAATGTTAGCCACCATTATCTAACAGTTCTCTAAGGAGCCGAAAAATAAAAAAAATGAAGAGAAATAGAAACGAAAAAAATATTTTGTTTACTATGAAATAGGCTTTATAAAACTAAGTTAGAAATCAGTCAATATTTAAGATATGCAAATATTTAAATATAATCCATGAATAATTGAATCGCAAAATATGTAATATATTCTGCCGCATATCTGTTCTTACAGGTTTTATCATATATACAGCTTTAATGAAATTACTGCATAGGCTATATCTTTGTAAACATCTCAATAAATACAGGCGTGGTATTAATGAAACTAACTGGTGTTATCCATACTAATAATGTTGATATGTAGTTTTAAAGCATAGCTATATTAGGACATTAAATATCAATTAATTAATTCTCAACTGTTAGCTTATCGTATAATTTATTGGGTTATTTAGTTATTATACCTTTTAACAAATCGGCCGATAGAGAAAAATCGTTAATTTATTCTAGATAAATTACCGAAGATAAAGTGAGATAAAAGCATGAGTAGGATAAGAGAGATATGTAGATATATGTAAATTATGCAATTATTTGCACATATTGGAATGACCTTCCTTAATTATTAACTACTATACCGCTGTTCTATAATTTTAAAAATATTCTTTTAAAATTTCAGAATGAAGTTTATTAGATGCATAAATGTGAGGAGGCGTTCTTTCGCTTTGACTACAGATGCCATCAAGGAATTAATTACAAAAGAAAATTGTGTGACTAAAATAACACAACACACTTGCTGGTTTAAAACATGCAACTATCTTTGGAAAAGTTCCTTCTTCAGCAATGAATATCATTATATGAATAGCGTACATGTATTTAAACAGGGTATATTGCTTTAACATTATGTCTAGCTGAATATATATTGAATATGAACGAAGAAAAATATAATTCAATTGGAATAGAAAAGCTAATTCGACAGAAATTACTCAATGCTTCTTGGCATATAGTTTTCTTTTTCAAATTTATGATGTTTAATATTACAAAAAATATATTCCAGTAATTGATGATTATGGCATATTGGATGTTATCATTATCATACTTCAGTGCAATTGGTATTGTAACTGATACCTGCATGTATTTTACGAAAAGTAATTTAGTGCTGATATCAAAGGTTTTTCAGGTGATGTTTAATAGAATGCGTTGCGGTATTTGTTCTGGCTATCTGCCATCTGTGTTCAAATCCTGCCGAGTTCTCCTTTGACTATCGACCTTTTGAGGTCCATAAACAAGTACCAATCAAGTATGGAGGTTGTTTCGTCTCCTATAACATTTTATCACCACTTCTCTATAACTCTTTTTCTCCTTTGGAAGTAATCAACTGCTTTAAGACCTGGAAAGTGGATGGGCGTTGCCAGGTTTAAAATGCCAAAGTCATGTCACTACACTACGGCTCCTCTAGAACACCACCAGACATTATGTGTCCCTGTATAAATTCATCGGCATTTATTATATCAGAAATGTACTATTCCACACCATTCCATTATATTTGTAAATACATTATAAACAGATATAGAATAAAGTGAGATAAAACTAAGTATAATTGCAGGGATGAATTCAGATAGAGGATAATTATGATATATTAACTGTAAAATCTTTAAGATGTGATAGCAACCAAGTAAAATGTTTCTAATAAATATTATCTTGTCATAATATTTGAAATTTATATAGATATCTAAACTTGGCTCTTTAAGATGTATTGCAACGGTTCCTTAATAGAAATTCATTGCAACTTGAAATTCTATGTGAGATTTGGGTTGTTTCCATAGGCCTATGGTTAGGCCGTCAAGTAGGTATGGAATATAGGAATATCCAGAATAAGTAAATATTTGACATGTTTATCTCTATTATTAAAACTAAAATTATTATTAAAACTTCAAATCCCACCGAGGTTAACTTTGCTATTCATCCTTAGGGGGTCGATCAAATAAAGTACCAGTGACGCACTGGCATAATTCCTGGCCTTGTGCCAAACGTAAGATACAATTATTAAAACTAAAATAGATTCTGTACGATTTTCATTGTTTTGGGATGAGGCTGTTATATGTGACTGTTTGCTCTGTTGACAATTTCATATCGAGACAAAAACAGCTGCTGCTGCTGCTGCTACTACTACTACTACTACTACTACTACTACAACTTCTACTACTACCGCTGCTGCTACTACTACTAATACTGCTACTACAACTACTACTACTACTTCTACTACTACTACTACTACTACTACTACTACTACTACTACTACTACTACTACTACTACTACTACTACTACTACTGCTAGTATTCTAATTAGAAAGTCAAACTATTGGATACCTATCAAACCTGCACGATAAATATATTAATGTTACATACAGACAGATAACTTTCTATTTTCATATCAATATAATTAACCAATTATAGAGTAGCTGATTGGATATCAGTTTTTAAAAATTCTACATACTTATCAAAAATCTCTTGTTACTGTACATATTGCTTGCTTGCTTGATCAGAGGTTGAAAAAATGCTACACAGCTTCATCTACAACAGAGGTTCTCAAAGTGGGCGCTTCCGCCCCTCATGGAGCGTTGAGAAAGTCCAGGAGGCAGTAGAGATGATATAATATTGTTTCTACTTTTGGTACAAGG
>OZ024742.1:52138562-52161062 GCA_964016885.1 Eledone cirrhosa | reverse complement strand
TTTCACAATTTACTTCTCTTAACAGTTTTAAATGGCAAAAACAACAAAAGCAACAACAAAAAACTGTTTAAGTAAAAAATAATATACACACAAACACATATATATAGCCTATCAAAGTTCTTTCGTTGCACATCTGTAACATCGTCAGTAGTGCTATTATGTTTCCTCCGTTGCATTGTATGCTTACGCCATCTTTATTTAGTCTGTTTATTTATTTATTTATTTGTTTTTTTTTTGTCTTCTCTGCGCATGCGTTTGCGTGTGTGTATAGTGTTTTGTTTGATGTGTGTTCTTGTTTGGGTGACTGTATTGGTTAATGTATTCTATCTTAGTTTACTAGTGCATGTTTATATGTGTTTGTTGTTATTGTGCTTGTGTATGTATTTATTTATTTATTTATTTAATTATTTATTTATATTCTCTTATGTCAGTGTTGTTTGTTTGGGTGTTGTTGTTATTCCATTCATTTTTTCTGTTTAGCCTTGGCCTTCTAAGTTCTATTTCGCTGGTCTCTCTGATTTGCCTATCTGCTGGGTCATGTCTATGTTTAGATATTATTCTAACTTCTATGTTGTCTATGTTACCGTTGTGTTGTTGTCTGGCATGTTCGTATAATACTGAAACGTTTTTTCGTCCTTTTAGTTCCTCCCAGTTTTGGTCTATCCTTTCACCTATGCTACGAGCTGTCTCGCCTATGTATGTTGTTGTCATGTTTCTGCAAGTACCCTCTGTACATCTTATGCTATTGACTACGTTTCTAGTTTTACAGTTTATCCGGGTTTACTCTACATATGATATATTTCCTATTAGTACAGTGGGTTTTCTTAAAAGGTTAGGTTTTGCTGATCAGGGATTTTATGTTGGTTCCTGGCTTTTCTACCACCTTAATCTTTAAGTGGGTCTTTCTCAGGACCTTTCTACACTGGTTAGCTAATTTCCCTCCAGGGGTAGCGTCCACAAACATGACACTATGGTATCTCTGGTTGCCGTACCATGAGGTGGCTTTCCCTATCTTATGTCTAGTCCTATCTAAGCTATTCCATGATTTGCTCCTGTATAATGGGCAAATTCCTTTCATGTCCAGTTCTATGAGGGTCTTATACTTCTACGTGGCTCCTTCGTATACTCTGATTCTGTCTCTTTGGTTGTAGCCAGAGAACTGCATGCGGTTGATGAAGTGTTGGATGTGTCTTTCCATTTCTGTTGGGTCGCACATGCGGGACACGTTCTTCATCACTCGTACCAAGTCTGCGATCAGAATATTAAACTTAGCACTACTGGACATTGCTGAGACTTTGAGTATCAGGTATTTGGAGGCCATGGGTTTAGCATAGTGTGAGTGGAGAATTTGGGCTCTCTCGTCTATAGTATTAATCCAGAGTTCCGTGTCTAATACAGGTAGTCTATTGTTAGCGTGTTTGGAAGGGTAGTCGATAGTTACAGTTATACTCTGGTGTAAGGAATTAGCTATCTGCTGGATGCTTTCCATTGTGCTACGTTCTACATCAAACTTGTTAGTGCTCTCTTGTGGGGATGTCCTTATTACTATATTGATGTCGTCTACGTAACGAGAGTACATGATGAGGTCTATGGAGCTCTCATCAAGGAGATCTTTGAGTCTCCTTTCCCACCATACCATAAAAAGGTTGGCAACGTCACCAGCTATGCTGACGCCAATGGCTGCTCCCTCATTTTGGGTGTAGATCTTCTCGTTGAACTTGAATATGTGGCTCTTTAGAGTAGTTTTGATACTAGCCCCTATTGCATGTGCGACCATTTTTTTTACCTGATCATTGTTTTGGGGTGTCCGTATAGCTCTGGTCCACCCAATCCACCTTCCCATGGGAGTCTTTATTGCCATTGAGGTTATGGTTGGGGGTCTAGCTCGTATGGGTCTACTGGGGCAGAAACGTCTAAGGTCATGGCTGTCTAGGTAGTCAGTGTCGTAGGCAAGTCTAAGTAGGAGGCCCAGTTCGTCTGTGTCGACGTCGCAGAACTCCACCTCACTCTCAATGATCATCTCCACACATTTTTCCAGAGCAAAATCAATGTTAATGGATGGGTACAGTGATACCACATCCATACTGCCTATTATGCAGTTGGATAGGTTCCTGTTTTTGTTGCACTCACTGATTCTGCTGAGGATGTCCTGTGTACTGTCACATACATCTGGGGATATCTTGATTATGGGGCGTATAACCATTGAGAGGAAGTAGGAGATCCAGTAGTTGCTCGCTATATTTGCTCCGCATACAGGTCTTGTTGGTGGTCCTGTTGTCGGGTCGTCGACTGTCTTATGGTCTTTGAGGAGCCCATACGAGGGTGATATGCCATTGTTGGACGCCTGGAAGTTGTTGGCAGTGCGTCTGCTTGGCTTTAGGATGTCAGTCCACATCATCATGTAAGCGTTGAGGATTTTCTCTCTCCCATCATGTATTTGCTGTGCAATTTTGCTCGTGTTGGTGATGTGGGGTTGCATTGCCTTGATGTAGTTCGGCATGCTCTCTATTGACATTCTACCAGACTTATCCGTGGGTAGACTTACTACCTCACCATCCCGTGTGCGCTGCTTGAGGCTAACCAAGCCTTCTACAGGTTTCCTCCCAAGTTGTTGGACTTCTGGTCTTCTCTGTCTCTTAGTATACCGGTCTACTATTTGTCTAATCTTATTTCTAGCTATGGTGAACTGTGCCTCTGTCTCGTTATCTATTTGTTGTGGTATGCAAACTCTTTTATTAAAGGGTAACCTCGTAGGATAGATATTACCCATATTATATGTTTTGTCAGCTGGGTTGTCATTAAGAGGTTGTCATTATATCTATCGTCATAGTTGTGTGTGTTGTTATTATTGTTATTATGGTGGTGGTTGTTGTTCCTATCATTAGCATTATTATTATTGTTATGATTGCTAGATGTATTGTTGCTGTGATTGTTAGATGTATTGTTGTTATGATTGCTAGATGTTTTGTTGCTGTGATTGTTAGATGTATTGTTGTTGTTTTCTCCACCGTTATTGTTGTTGTTACTGTTATTTCTACCATTGTGGTTGTTACTTTTATTATGTTTCTTGTTTTTGTTGTGTCTATCATTAACGCTGCTACATATATTATTTCTATTATTACCACTGTGGTTGTTGCTGTTGTTGTTATTCGTATTGTTACCCTTATTACTACTGTGGTCCCTGTTGCTGTGTCTGTAGTTAATGTTTCTATTATTATTATTATTGTGGTTGTTGTTGTTGTTAATATTATTACCATTATTACTATTTCTCACTCTCCTGCTATTGTTATTGTTATGACTATTACTATTATAGCTGTTATTTCTATACTTAGAGTTATTGTTTATATTACTACTATCGTTATTATTGTGTTGTTGTTGTTTACTTTTGCATTCCAAAGTATTTTTGTGAAACACTTTTCCAGCTCCGTTTTGCACTCAATAGGGTTAATCTTTTTGTAAATGGCAAATTTTGGGGGTAGTTGTAGGATTTGTTGTTCTTGTTCACTGATTAAAGTGTTCCCATAAATATTTACTATGTGTCGAAACAAATATTGTTATACTTGGGCAGGGTCATATTTGTGTAATAATATTGTCAGAATTAATAACAGAACACACTCACTGTTTGGTTGGTTTTCGCTTCTGTGTCTTTTATATCGCTTTTATATCGCTTCTGTGTCTTTTATATCCCCAAGTATAACAATATTTGTTTCGACACACGTTTTCATATAAAAAACCTCACAAAACTATATATATATATATATATATATATATATAGTGGTAGAACACTGGAAGGTAATATCCGTAGTGGTAGAGCACTCAGTTCATGGGACGAGTTAGGTAGAAGTGGTTACACAACAGTTAGTTCACCATACCGAGAACAATTGTTTCATCTTTGCGGATCCTCAGCTCATAACTATGTCCATTACAAGCTGAGGATCCGCTAAGGTGAAACAATTGTTCTCGGTGAGGTGAACTAACTCTCTCTCTCTCTCTCTCTCTCTCTCTCTCTCTCTCTCTCTCTCTCTCTCTATATATATATATATATATATATATATATATATATATATATATATATATATATATATATATATATATATATATATATATATATATATATAACGAAGGAGTGGTGGTAAGGAACCAGATGGACCATAACGCACCAGAGTACTCAATACTTAGGATAGTAGAGTGGGTAATAGGAGAAGGTATGACCCCGACGGCAGAGCTCCATACGTGAAATAGCTGTCGAAACGGCTTGAGCTCTGCCGTCGGGGTCATACTTTCTCATATATATATATATATATATATATATAGAGAGAGAGAGAGAGAAAAGGTAATCAGAAATATATATATATATATATATATATATCAAATATTGAGTTATAAACTCGGAATAGTCTTTTACAATTAGATAGCTCAAAGAAGGGAATATTTCTGAGCCGTGTTATATAAATGAATATATGAGGGATGAACATCTATACAATTATAGATGTGTTCGGATTGCAAATGACCAAGTTAGCTAGGTTACACTTCTATAATTGTATAGATGTTAATCCCTCATATATTCATTTATATATATATATATATACCAACTAGAAATTGATTGACATATATATATATATCTAAAATAAACATATGAAACAATCACAGGGAATAATTTGTAAAAGTGTGTAAGCACACACACCTATGTAGGTAACTAATTAAAGTTTAACTAGAACTTTAAAAATAGATACCTTATAAATGGAAGGAAGATTAATCCATTTATAAGGTATCTATTTTTAAAGTTCTAGTTAAACTTTAATTAGTTACCTACATAGCTATGTGAGCTTACACACTTTTACAAATTATTCCCTGTGATTGTTTCATATGTTTATTTTAGATATATATATATATGTCAATCAATTTCTAGTTGATATAAAATGCTCGGATCTATTCATTGGAATATTGGAGGATATTCTACAGTGGATATGGTGCCCTTAAATTCTGACATGACACCCTTAAATTAATTTAATTTAATTTTGAATATATATATATATAGAAATATTAGAAATATTAAAACAATGAAATTAAACAAAAAACGGTTAATTCATAATAAAACTCATTATTTTACGATCGTTTCTGGGGGTAGCTCCCCGTATGTCCATTCAATTATTGATTTATGGAAAATATATTAGAAAATATGATAGTAAGAAAAATTACATACGTCTTCACTACCAGCAGTCTTCAGAAATAATTGTTTCTACTTTTGGCACACGGCCAGCAATTATCCCAGTGTATAAGTGGTACTTTATTTTATCGACCCCGCAAGGATGAAAGGCGAGTTTTGTTTATTGAAGAATACAAAAAAACATACATATGAATAAGTAACGTTTTATAACCAGGTTGAGGTTGACCATACTAAGAATAGGAAGGGGGAGTATAGAGTTGGTAGTAGTAGATGAATAAATAAGCCGTCAGCGGATGAGGTATCAAATGACTTTTCAAAAAAGAAATGAAAGATGCTAGTGTAAATGAATTTAGACATATTGTGTTGATGGTCAAAGAAGATTACGGTTGGAGGAAAAAGGGAACTGAGATTAGTGTGTTACATCTAGTAGAATGGTATAGAATAATCTTAAAATGTTTGTTATTTCAATGTTGTGAGGAATAATTTGTTCTAATAATATATAATTGTTTCTACTTTTGGCACCAGGCCAGTAATTATCTCAGTTCATTACTGGTACTTTATTTTATCGACCCCGTAAGGATGAAAGGAAAAGTTAACCTCAGCGGGATTTGAACTCAGAAAATAACGGGAGGTAACTCTATGCTTCAAAGCATGGCGCCGGACCCTCTACCGATACCGCCCTTCTAAAAATATATAATTGTTTCTACTTATGGCACAAGGCCAGCAATCACCCAGTACATTACTGGTACTTTATTTTCTCGACCCCGTAAGGATGAAAGGCAAAATTAACCTCGGCGAGATTTGAACTCAGAATGATAAGGGCTGTAACTCTATGCGTCAAAATAAGTAGAGGAATATAAATGAAACCAAATGGGAGTAAAATTTAGATATAATATAGATAAAATATTATATAGGTAAGGACATACTAAAGTTTGTGTAAGTATTGTATTGTGTTAGAGTGGTTAGAATGAGGTTTTCCCTGTAGGGAATTATATTTTCGAATAAAAATCTACATTAATAATCTGTTGTTTTTTTTTGTTAAAAAAAAGGAGGTTTAAATGGATATCAGCTAAAAATTTTGTTAGATTATTGAAAATAAAGTAATATATAGTGCTAAATTATAGTTAATTATTTAAAACAGTTATAGAGATGAGATATAGGATTTAATCCATGGATTAATTCTAATAGCGGAATATATATATATATATATATATATATATATATATATATATATATATATAGAGAGAGAGAGAGAGAGAGAGATAGATATACACACGCATATATATACACATATATATATACACATACGTATATACACACACAGAGACATACACATATATATATACATGCACACACACATACGCATACTATATACACACACATATATACATGTACACACACACATGTATATATATAGGCATACACTTATGCATGCATATACATATACACACACACACACATATATATATATATTCACACACACACATATACTTACACATTTTTTCTCCTATATCATTTTCTATAGTTGTTTAGTTGTATTTATAATATTTGAATATCCTTCTAATTTTATGGTTACATACTATAATTAATTATTGTCTTTTATTTAATAGAGTATCCTTCGATTTATTCATTTCAAAAATTTCTTGGGAACACAGTCCACACTCCCTTCTATTGTCCTGATAAGAAGTAGCTCTCTTAAGAATCTTCCAAGTTAGGTTATATTTAATATTCCTCTTTTTACAATTATTACTACTGAACAAAGCATTAATTTTCGCAAAAAATAAATCGGACTTAACTATGAATGAAATTATGATCATCACACACGCCAGAGAAACTCTACTGGACTTCCAAGACGAGTATTGGACTAGAAATACAAATAGTGAGTTATATGATATTACTATGGGCTCGATAGATTCGCCCAGGTTAGGGACCTTGTGGGCCGCTTCCTCCTATATAATTTAAATTCCTCTTTTTCCCACCTCAAAGGTGGTCTATATCGTGATGACTGTCTTCTTCTAGCTAACAATCTTAGTCTCTCAGCAATTGAGAGAAATAAAAAGCATATTAGGAAATTCCTCAAAAATTACTATAATCTTAGTTACTTTTGAAAATAGCACTAAAAGGTCAATTTCCTAGACATCACTTTAGACCTATCAACAGGCTCTTACCAACCCTACCACCAACCAAACCAAAACATCCATTATATACACTCACTATCTAACCACCCTAGTTCCATACTAAAAAATCTAGTGTACAATATCTCACTCAGATTATCTAAATTATCATCTAATGAAGAAATATTCTATAAAAATGCACCTTATTATAATGTGGCTTTAAATAGAAGTGGCTACAAAGATAAAATATTTTACATACCTAACACTATAAATACCCCTAGCATACAGCCAAGCATAAACAACAAACACCATTGAAAACACCAACAAGTTAGTGCTAGCAATAAACACCGAAAAACCTAGATCCTACCATTACTCCCAATATCCACATTAACACGAATGACACAAATTCTCTAAAAATCATCAATCCTAACGATTCCGGATATTTCTATAACTTACCTAATAATTGTTTCTACTTTTGGCACAAGGCCAGCAATTATCCCAGTGTATTACTGGTACTTTATTTTATCGACCCCATAAGGATGAAAGGCAAAGTTAACCTCGGCGGGATTTGAACTCAGTCCGTAAAGGGACGTAACTGTGCTGCAAAGCATGGCACCCGACCCTCTACCGATACTGCCAAATAATATTACTACAAACCATACGAAAACACGTAACTCCACTACTCTTAAAAAAGCAGTTAATAATAACACCTTATATCTTAATTCTCACAATAAACCTAATGATATATTACCTCTTTCATTGAACCTCCAACATAACCAGACTACATCCTTGCAATCCAAAAAACAAGGGAAACATATCCGAACTACCGTAGATAACAAGAATGATACCGAAATTCCAGGTTCTATCAATAATGCTCCATTAATAAAACTCACAATATCCTCTACAAATCAAACAAAAAGCAATAAATCAAAAACTAATACAATTCAAAAATCTACTAAACAATTAGTTCACACCCATAACAAAACACAATATTATAATTTCATCTGATAACAATATCTACCCTCAAACTTCTATACATACCTAATATAATAATAGGAAACCTTTTAGAAACCATAAAAGAAATGTAACATGGTAACGCTTCATTCAACTTGCAAACTATTGGCCAAATCCCTAAACATATTTTTACAATTCTCGATAAGCATTTCCCACCTAACCACAAATACCATTAAATATTAAAAAGAAATACAGTAAAATGTTCTTACTCCACATCGTGCAATATACAACAAAAAATAAGTACATATAACATCTATAAATGTAAAACAGCTTCATCTATACCACACACAATGGCACACCACACACAAGATATCTATGGTAATACTACAACGCGTAACCAGAATATTACAGCATACCTGCCTGCTACATCCACCCACTCAACTCACCGGCACAATACAGCAGTCTACAACCAACTACCATCTTCCTCATCCTTAATAGGGACTAAGAATTACATACCCAATCGAACCAATAGCTTCCAAAATAACCATGATCCTATAAACGCTATATCTAGTATAATTTAACCAACTAACAACAATTCGGGCCGCAACCACCCAACCGTAAACCCTTCTTTCCAAATAAAAAGGAAAACACAAATACTAGCACTATTATTGAGAATACGGATAGCACATCTGAAACCCTCTATGCAAACGATTGTAATTGTAGAATAAAAGATAATTGCCCCTTAAATGGAAATTGCTTAATTAATAATATAGTGTATAAATGTGTAATCACCGCTATGGACTCTAATCAATCCTATATTGGATCCAATTCTAATCCGTTTAAATCGAGATTTTATGCAAACACCCACAGTTTCCGAAACACAACATTAGCTAATACAGCTTCTTTAGCAGAAGCAGTTAATAATTGTAAAAAGAGGAATATTAAATATAGCCTAACTTGGAAAATTCTTAAGAGAGCTACTTCTTATCAGGGCAATAGAAGTGAGTGTGGACTGTGTTCCCAAGAAATGTTTGAAATTACTAAATCGAAGGACACTCTATTAAATAAAAGACCAGAATTAATTATAGTATGTAACCATAAAATTAGAAGGACATTCAAATATTATAAATACAACTAAACAAATATACAAAATATGAGAAAAAAGTGAGTGAGTATATGTGTGTGTGAATATGTATGTGTGTGTGTGTATATGTATGTGTATGCATAAGTGTATGCCTATATATATACATGTGTATGTGTGTACATGTATATATGTGTGTGTATATAGTATGTGTATATACGTATGTGTATATATATATATATATACGTGTATATATATGCGTGTATATATATATATATATATATATATATTTATATATATATATATATATATATATATATATATATATATATATATATATATTCTGCTATTAGAATTAATCCATGGATTAAATCCTATATCTCATCCCTATAACTGTTTTAAGTAATTAACTATAATTTAGCACTATATATTACATTATTTTTAATAATCTAACAAAATGTTTAACTGATCTCGATTTAAACCTCCTTTAAAAAAAAAAACAGATTATTAATGTAGATTCTTATTCGAAAATATAATTCCCTACAGGGAAAACTTCATTCTAACCACTCTAACACAATACAATACTTACACAAACTTTAGTATTTTCTTACATATATAATATTTTATCTATATTATATTTAAATTTTACTCCCATTTGGTTTCATTTATATTCCTCTACTTATTATATTATATTATATACTTAGGCGGTGAATTGGCAGTATCGGTAGAGGGTTGAACGCCATGCTTTCTAGCATAGTTACGTCCCTCTACAGTCTGAGTTCAAATCCCGCCGAGGTTAACTTTGCCTTTCATCCTTACGGGGTCGATAAAATAAAAGTACCAGTAATGTACTGGCTGGTTAATTGCGGCCCTTGTGCCTAAAGTAGAAACAATGATATATTTAAGATTATTCTATACCATTCTACTAGATGTAACACACTAATCTCAGTTCGCCTTTTCCTCCAACTGTAAACTTCTTTGACCATCAACACTTTTATATACAATATGTCTAAATTCATTTACATTAGCATCTTTCATTTCTTTTTTGATAAGTCATTTGATACCTCATCCGCTGACGGCTTATTTATTCATCTACTACTACCAACTCAAAGATCTATACTCCCCCTTCCTATTCTTAGTATTGGTAAACCTCAACCTGGTTATAAAACGTTACTTATTCATATGTATGTTTTTTTGTATTCTTCAATAAACAAAACTCATTACTTCTGAAGACGGCGGGTAGTGAAGACGCATGTATTTTTTCTTACTATCATATTTTGTAATATATTTTACATATATCAATAATTGAATGGACATACGGGGAGCTACCCCCCAGAAACGATCGTAAAATAATGAGTTTTTTGTTTAATTTCATTGTTTTATTATTTCTAGTTTTGACTCTGTATCCAATGAATTATATCGTTGAACATTTTGTATTTTTAACTTTCCTTCACGACATCTTCCACATACATATTACATTGAGTTCTTCTTACTGTTTAGACCCTACCATTGATAGGCAGATTTATATATATATATATATATATATATATATATATATATATATATATGAGGATATTTTCTAATACTTCGCTATTTTCATGGTTAGATGAGATAAGCTAGATGTACTTTAGAGCCCTCTATTCTTCAGACGTGGAAAGAAAACTAGATAAATAAACGACAGTTCCGGTGACAGAGCATTTACAATTGGAATTTCAAGAAAGCCTAGGATAGCATATTATTATTTATCCCTACATCTCTTCGGGCGTTTCAACGCGGATAGAATATCGCAATTATTTGTGGAGATAACTGGATAGTAACAGTTAATTATTTACTCCATTATGTGTATTTTATTCAGACTGTATCTATTCAGGAAATATATATATATATAATTGTTTCTAGTTTTGGCACAAGGCCAGAAATTATCCCAGTGTATTACTGGTACTTTATTTTATCGACCCCGTAAGGATGAAAGGCAAAGTTAACCTCGGCATATATATAATAAAATAACATTACATTAATTAATATCACAAGACAAGTTATCAAGAAAAATAAAGAATTCAAAGCAAGGTGCATTTAGGCAGGCAATTAAAATTTCAAGTGCAAAAAGCATAAGCTTGCACAAGTTTTCAGATATGCAAAATAATAAATTTATCACTGTTTTCTCCAGAAAAAAACATGTTAAAATATGTTAAAACTATGAATTGGTTACAGCAGGGGTTAGAAAAAAGTTTTTCAATAAATATTCAGGGCAGTACGTACAGTTATCTATGGTAGAAGTATTTGAAAATATGTAGAATATTTTTCTTTAGCCACGAGTCTCATGTAAGTTCAGAAGAAAATTATATGTATGGATTTCAGAATATTTTTACACATATATATTTTTCAATGTGACCGAAAGAATACGATCTCGAATACAAGCTGCGCAAATGGGATTCCTCCGAAGCGTCTTTGGAGTAACGTTACTCGATAAAGTGCGTAACTCCGAAATCATAGAGTCACTCCAACTAGAGCTGCTACTTCTCCGAATTGATAGATCACAGCTCCGATACTATAGGCATGAGGTAAGAATGTCTCAGGGGATAATCGATGGACAGATTTTACGGGCAAAACCAACTTGGAAGAGATCCAGGGGTAGACCCTAAGCAAATTGTTGGGATAACATCGATAAGCTTGGCTGGCCACGCTTAGTGATGCAGCTGGATCAGTTGGAAACGGTTACTTCTGACAGGATCCGCTAGAATGAGAGTTTGAGGACCTTGCCCCCACGACGGTGTATTTGACCATTTGATGTTGCATTGAAATGTATAAATTATATGCTTTGTCAACATTCAAGATAGTTATGTTATTTACATAAGTCAGTTCCACCAGATGTCAGGTATTTTGCCCACATTTCATAGGTACACGTTAGACATTACACAGTACATATTCAAGGCATATAAGAAACAGAAAAGGCACCCCATGGAGGACTCCGATATCGATGAAAAATAGGTTCGAGCTTTCTTCAGGTTGCATTACAAATCCTGAAGTACATGATTTTCATTGCATTTACTATCTCATGAGGTAACCCATACGTAAGAAGAAAATTGAGCATCTTCTTTCGGTCGATCGAAACAAAAGCTTTCTTGAAGTATATGAATACAATTGCTGCCTCCTTCTTGTGATACCGTTCTTCATCAACAATCCTTCTTAGAGCAAAATTGTGAGAGGGAGTAGAGCAAATGGGAGAAATCGATTTCGGCTGAAGCCTAGAATGTTGTCAATGCATGGTCTGATTTTATTCTGGATCATCCTATTGTACGTATTTGCTACAAGTTGCGTGAGACGGATGTCTCAGTAATTAATGCAGATGGTGAGATTTCCTTTCTTGGATAATAGCATTCTTTCTGATATTCCACATTCCTTAACCATGTGACCTCCAAATATTTCAATGCAGAATTGTCTTAGAAACTGGTGAGCTTTGGTTAGGTTTCATAGGTTTATAATTAGGTCATCAAACCCAGGAGCTTTGCCTGGTTTCATCACCTTTAGTGCATTGTCCTTTTCTATAAAGAAGTCAGTTATGATTATCTCTGGACGGATTTAAAATGATGTATCAATTAATACGACAAATTTTGTCAGCTGATAAGTCCCAAGTTCCTCTTTCGTTTGGATATATACCACATTCATCCTTTTCTCCTTCTAAGAAAGCTCTTTTATCAGTTTCCAAGCTTCTCTGCGGGAGTCGTTGTTACTATTTTCAAAATCAACCATGGTTTGGTTGAATTATTTCATCCTCCAGATGGTCGTAAGTATTGCACTGGATATTCTGGTGATACTGTACAACTGAAAATGTAGCCATTATTTTACCTTCCAGAATGGTTGTGACATGAAAGTGGGCTTCCTTTTAGGATTTCCGCACACTTCATTACAGATAGACACAAATAAGTTATCTTTGTAGATAAATTAGTATTCTTGAACACATGCAATTGCGATTTTGTAGGAGTAGATATGATTGTTGAGCTCATCAAAGGAAAAGTAGGATACTAGCGAACGACAGTTTAGAGAGCTAACGGTGTATAATCTTTTTGATCGAACCTTTTCCCCTCTTGGTCTGACATCGGAAGATGCTCGTCCAGTAGGATTTAGAACATCATCTTCATTGGAAGATATTGAGACTTCTTCATGATCATGCTGGGACACAAAATCACGAGCTCTAACAGTGGATCTCTTGCTTGCACTAGGCATGTTTTATATTAGCAATCATACTGTCATGACTTGCTAGGACTCAATTTCTGTAACACTCGTTTTACCGTGCCGCAGAGAAATATAATATTCCAGACCATTTAAAGTATCAAAATATTCTGCTAATAATTACTATATTCTCTCTAGATAATAACCAGAACATCATGGTGTGAAATGTTCTGCTTAAGAGCACAAACAATACCCATGTGTAGTTTTGATCCATTGAAATTTTCTCCGATGATATTGAAATGTTAATGCATTTCTTATATTCAAACTTATGCAATATATTTTATGTTATTGTATACTTAGTTTCACACTGCATTTTATATTAGCATATAGTTTGGTTATTTCTATGCATTATTCATATCCAGAGGCACATTACTCATTTTTCCGTCTTTGAAATTGCCAAAAGTAATATGTTTAGATGAATTTCCTACTGGTAATATGCATATCTATTCTCTGTTAATTTAATATCTATTATTTGTATCGTATATTTCGCATCTCATATCTAATTTCTATCTAAACTATCTAAGTACATGTAATCAATTGTCTCTCATTTGAATTTTTCAACCGACTTAATGGTTGTTGTTACACTACTTACATCTTACTTTTCTAATAAACTTCAAACTTAAGAATGCGAATTATCTAACAGATTTTTAAAATAAACACACACACACACAAATTACTAGAGCTATGAAAATATATAAAAACAAGACTATATCTGTAAAATTTCTCAAATCAAAGAAATATTCTGACAAAAGCAACAAATACATAAATGAAATGATAAATAAAATGAAACGTTGGAATCAGATTTTATTTGGTTTGAATATTTTTTTAAATACGTTCTGAAATGATAGAACTTTTTACATGACCATGATGATGACAGTTATGATAATGCAATGGGGAGATAAAAACATATGTACCATTACCCTCATTATTGTGATATCAACAATAACTCAATACTGGAGCATTGTAAAGTGGGATATTATGATTTAAGCAGGTTTTTATATCTATAACAAAATGTCTTTAAAAAAAAAAAAACATGTTATAAGATAGTCATATTTTAATTTGTGTTTTTTCATAATTTCTCTATTAAATAAAATAATACTAACGCACTATGACCACCACCACCACATTACCCCCTACAAATAAACACCATTTATTGAAAATAAGAAATCTATAATTCTAGGAGGGTTAAAACAATTGGAAATTTTTTATTCTAGCCTAATCTAAATTTATACACAATTCAGAATGTTTTGCTCACTTTCTTTTCCGAGTTTCTTAATTTCTATTTGAATGTTAAGAATGTAAAAACCCTTATTAAAATAAAGAAAAAAGCAAAGACATTTTACAGATTGCTGTATCTGTTCTGTTTTTTGTTTTACATACTGCTTTCAAATCCAGCCAAATTCAACTATGTCTTTCACTCTTCAGAGGCCGATAAAATAACTATCAGGGGTTGAATTAATCAATTTAACCACTACACCAAAATTGCTGACCGCGTGACTATATTAATAATTAATATTATAAAATTGATAGAAAACAGTCGTAAATAACTACAAAATCTTTCTTCTTTACCTTTCGATTCCTTTTCAATGAATACCAATCACTCTGGTATCCACTGAGCTTGGAGAACATGAGTGAATATCAAACATTATGGTTTATGTAGAATTGCTCAATGGTTACCGCCTAAAACAGTTTCTATTAACGTGGTAATTAATGTGAGACCTGGGTCGACATTCATTTAAGGTTTAATTGAGTTTTTAACAAAAGTAATATGTGTATGAAAACCGTAACCTTTGATGGAGTTGTAGAGGCGGCGCAGTGATAAACATCGTGTCGAGCACAGTAAACGAGGTGTAGCCCATCTCGATTTCAATTCGGAACAAAGACGGTTTCTTTCATAGAAGTAACGAGTAATTAATAGAGGGGAAGTGCAAAAGGATGAAAGGCAAGTTTCGTCTCGCCGCGTTTGGAACTCAGAATGAAGAGAACAGTATCGAATATCGAAAAACATTCTACTCGGCGATTTAACAATTCCATCAATTCTCCGTGAAGAGAAAGTGATACTTTCAGCAATAAAGCATTATTATCGACAAAAGTAAATATGTTTCTCATTGTAGTAATGCTATACAAAGCTGGCGATATGTTTTAGCTCTTATGATATATTGGATTTTGGAAAGGATTGGCTTTCCGAATAGAGTCTGTTGTGGCTACAGCAGGCAAAAATCCTCAAGGTATAGGCATGGCCATATGTCTGACCGATGGTCTACTTTATCGACACCTACCCGGCGATAAAACAACTTAACATTCTAAGCAACATATTTATGTAAGTGTTTTAGGATTCCAAACACTTCCAGTTTGTTGTTAGTAAGTCTAACCTTATTATATATACTGTGAAGGAACTATAACTTGAGGCTAATTAGTTAAACACAAAAGGATAAGCAGATATAAATACTATTTTATTTGATGGCAATAATGGAAAACAAACATAAGGCAAAAACAAACAAAGATATTAACTGAATTGAAGAGCAAAAGAAAGAAGAATGGCATCTTGAAAGACCCAATAAAAGTAAGATAAACTTTTAGTGTCTAAATAAGTGAGATCGTCTCTAAACTTACTTAAAAATATAACGTCTGTTTGAGAAAGTTTTATCAAACTAAAAATAGTATATATAGGTATACATACATATATATATATCTATATATATCTATATACATATATATATATATATATATATATATATATATATATATATATGTGTGTGTGTGTGCATGTGCGTGTATGTGTGTATATGTGGGTGCGTGTGTGTGTGTGTGTGTGTGCGAGTACACGTGCATATATCTGTATGTATCTGTGTATGTATCTCTCTCCGAATATATATATATATATATATATATATATATATATATATATTTTTATGTATGTGCGCGTGTCTGTGTATATATTGTATTAATAAAAAAATACCTGCAAAAAATAACGAACGGAAAGAAATGAACATAGAATTTGCTTGGAAAATAGAAATTTTGCCTTAAGGTTAGCTACTTATCAGATTGGAAATGGGTATCAAACGTTTTACTAGAGAAAAGAAAAAATATACAAATGCATTGTTATAACAGTGTCTGTCTTGAGATTATTTTTACACAAAACTATTATTCAATTGTTTTTTGAAGATATTATTCAAATGTTCTTTTTCGTCGATATATTTTCGATTTCTATAAATGGTATTACTCAATGTAACAGGTGTTGTGCAAGTAACATGGGATAAAACACCTTCTTATTGAAGTTTATTCATAGCAAAATCTGCAGTTTAAAAAATTATATATTTCCCCTGGACAAATAAAACCTAATTAAAATGAAAAATCTTCTCTTTATTAAAGCTGCTCCCTGGCTTCATGTTTGTGATTAGAAAGGGTCAACTATGGTATCGTTTGCTTTTTCAAAGCATGTCTGATGAAAAGCAATCTCTTTGAACAGAATATTCTCAGCTGAATACGTCTTTACTCTTGCTGCCGTTATCCCTACTTAATTCATTTTATGGAAAATGAATATCCAGTGGAAATCGTAAAATGTATCTGGTTTGGCTTTTGCACTTAGTCACGTTTAGGGCTTGCTTCATCAATGTTTGTCTTAGGTCAAAATCATATTAGAAATCCACATATAACTGTCTATATGTGAGTGTAGTCACCTCGTATCAATTCAACAATACTATGCACAGAATCTCGGAAACAAAACAACTTGTTAGAACCATGTAGCTATACGTCCCAAAAATAGGAAATATGCATATCTCTCAATACACTTAGATAAAGTGTTCATTTAATATGAAACAGCGAATATGCTGCTATGTTAGAAAGTTGGACAGGCTTCCTTCTAGTATTTGCTTCGTCTTTCTGCACACTAGATTCAATGTCGATAAATACGATACCAGACTATGGTTTGGTAGAATTTTTAGAATCTTGGACTAGACGCTTTGTTATATCTCTTCCAAACCATTGGATTCTGAGTTCAATTTCCAGAATGGGGAGGTCAATTATATCGACACCAGTATTAGAAAGATGAAAAACAAAGTTGACCGTGGTGGAGTTTCAACTCAAAATGTAAAGAGCAAGAACAAATAACGGGTTGGCATATATCCGGAGCTCTACCAATTCTGCCAATCAACCAAACAAAAACACCATGATATCTAACTTGGCACACGGCCTGCACGGTTTGGGAATGGGAATGTGGGTTATTTAAGCATCAGTATTTGACTGGTACTTTATATTATCGGCACAGGAAAGATGAATGCAAAGAACCGGCATAATAAAGGAAAAACAACAGCATTATGTCTAACGTTGTAAAGATACTTCCAATCATCAACCTACATGTCACGAAGCTGGTAAATTGAGGAGAGTTTAAAAGTTGATCAAATCGACCGAAGTACTTGACTGGTACTTTATTTTATCGACAGAAAAGGCAATATGTAATATCTTATTAAACCTATTTTCTACATATTATTTTGAATACCACGCATAATTCAATACAATCACAAAAAAAGTTCCTTACCTATCTTTAGTTATGCTTCTACCTGATATATGTGTTGTAGTTGTCGTCGTTGATGAGGTTCGGTTGTCTGGTAACTTCGTAATTATTGTTTACATAACAAACACACCAATATATTCATCAAATGTCCATCTAGATAGTGTACTAATATGGATGTATCCCTAAATGTATGATAAAGCAAATGAATAAGTCGTTATAAGCGTCGAATTAAATACCTCAGTATTTGTTCCTGCTCACAGCTCTCTGAGTTTAAATCCTGCCGAGGTGATATATTTATTTTACGTTTCGCGGTCGATAAATAATGCACTAACGCAAAACTGAGATCGATTATGCATTTGTATTTCTCTCATTCTCTGTTTCCCATCAGGAAATTGGCTGTTTTCAGACCTCCTTACCAACGTGATTCGTGAAATCGCTTCAACAATGCATTATTAATGATAGATCTTTTTACAACAGCTGAGTAATGACAAAATTTGTATAATATATTATTATTTTGGTTCCAGATGATATATCTGATAGTACACAATCAGTAACGACTGTGATAAGACATCGCATTAATGATGGAATTGTCACACATTCACTGATCAGCGATATTTCTCGAACAATAACCAATTTGAAATCAGCGATAAATGCGATAAATGACAGAGGCACATGAAAAACATAGCAATAGAACCACATACACACATAAACATGCCTTCTTATTTGTGTATTTATCTATTTACATACCTCCTTACTAGCTATCTATCTGCCTTTCTGTCAATCTATAATTATCTGTTTATGTATAGTAACCATTGTATCTATCATCAGACAAGAACAAGAACAACAACAAAGCACGAATCCTAAAAGCAGTCCGTCGATAGTTAGATAGATAGACAGACACACACACACACACACACACACACACACACACACACACACACACACACACACACACACACACACACACACACACATATATATGAAAGACGTAAAATAAGAAAATTATAAAAATTTACTTACTTACTAAAAGTAAGTAAGTAAATTTTTATAATTTTCTTATTTTACGTCTTTCATATAATTGTTCTGCATCCCCTTGCATTGCACCACAAAGTTACTAAGACAAAACCTATATATTTGCTAGCATAGGTATACATCTGTATATATATGTTGGTAGATATACAAATTCTTTATATATATATATATATATATATATATATATATATATATATGTAGATAAATCTACCAAAATATAGTGTCCAATGTAGTGTCCAATCCGTATGAAGAAATCAATGTAATCCAAATATCATGAAAATAGAAGGTGCATTCAAAAATTTTCGAGGAAAATCAGAGGAAAACAGAGTCAAATCTATAAAATCTTTTTTTTTTTTTTCAATAAAAAAATCTCATCATTTCTGAGGACAGCATGTATATGTGAAGGTATGTATATTTCTTCTGATAATTTGTAATATTTTTACATAGATCTATATGATATACATGCCAACACACATCCTAGAAACGGTCGTAAAATGATGAATTTTTTTAATATAAGGAACTTGTTCTTTGTTTTTATTTCATTGTTTATATATATATATATATATATATATATATATAGTGTGTGTGTGTGTGTTGGTGATTCAGTGAATCACTGATGCTTGTACCAAAGCAAGAATGCATAAACAGGCATAGTGTATATATTACAAAATCACATATTTTTTTGTCAACAGACTGAGGAATAGATCGATAGTGGAGTCGGATCCATAACTCCTATGGGTGAAGTTGAGCCAATCCTCTGCAAAACGCGCGTAACAGGTCGATACGGAATAAATATCATATACATGTAACCGAAACTCCCTCGTTTCGTTTTCTAATATATATATGTATAGATAGATAGAGAGAGAGATAGGTAGACAGACGGATAGATGGATAGAAGGATAGATAGATAGGTAGATAGATGGTGAGAGAGAGAGGCAAACAGATATAGAGATAGACTTCCAGGCAGACAGGTAAACAACCGAAAAAGAGGCTACAAAGTTAGAGCAAAATCATTGTAGTTTGGAACGAATATGTTGGATAACGATTAAAGAATATATATAGAGGAAATTTATTGTAATTGACTTAATCAATGTAAAATGAAATATAGTGATGACCAGAGTGACAAGAAGAATATGGTCTAGGTCCTAGACACTAGGATAATTAAGGATTCTATCGTCTGTACATAGAATGTCGTAATCTATTATTTTATAAAATATTTTTTTTTCTAAACTCCATCGTATTTGATGAGTACTATGCTAGTTTATATATATATATATATATATATATATATACATATATTCACACACACACACACACACACACACACACACACACACACACACACACACACACACACACACACACACACACACACACACACACACACACACATATATATATATATATATATACATAAGTGTGTTTGCATTTATCTATGTATATTTATAAACAGGATATACACACAGAAACATACACACACACACATATGGACGTGTGTATTTGTGTGTATATCCTGTATATATACATAAATGCAAACAAACGCACACAGTCGTATATAAAAGAAAAATGTTTGGTTTAATCATATTAAGGCTACACATTAGCTTCATTTCTAGCAGGATACATATGGTACATGAACAATACATATTCAATTATGCAGCTGGAGACATTATTATGCAAGTTTTCTTTTACACCCTGGATTACGTAACAAAACAAATGAATTAATAGTCTTTGTGAACACATGCCTTCAGTTTGGCAGCAATTTCTAATCATGCAAACTAAATAAATGTGTTTGCAAATATAAAATATTTAAATTCCATGTATATTTCCTCTCATAAATATAGAAATTGTCTTTAGGTTTGTTTTCTGATATTTATTAAAAGTTTTTCAATTTCCTTTCATACGCGAGATTAATTGCGTAAATTTGCTACTTTGTGTATCATTATTGAAATATATTTCTTAATCGTTGTTCAGTTTTGTAAGATAGGAACTTGTGATAATCGTTGGGAAATGAAATTGACAGATTACTCCATAAGAAATATCGCTACTTTTAAATGATGAACGGAATTTATAGACAGCGAATAGGTTGCTAGGGTGTCGAAGGAAATGCTTTCCGGTATATATTCCGTCTTGTAAACTGAATTCAAATCACTCCAGTTTATTGTTAATTCCTCTTAGTAAAGTAATAGTCAATGCCTTTGATCTGGCAGATTCTTTAGCGTATCGGGTGGAAGGACCTGTGCTAGTTGCTTTGGTATTCAAGATCAAATCTAGCACTGGAATTCTTGTCTGTTTGACTTAATCGGCTGCTCGTTTAACATGATAACTTGGATTCTTATAGAATTTCACTCCGTGGTAAGCATTTGAAACATGTGTCAGGTTTGAGGATAGCTTCTTTATTGATCCGTTGAAAACCCTGAAAAGGGATAAAAACATTGCCTTCTACCCTTGACTATCAGTTAAGAGACAGATCCAGCAATATAGTAAGGATTTATTCGAAAATCTTTACATTTCTTGCAAACATGTAACACCAAGAAAAGCATATGTGTTTCTTTTCACACTCCCCAAATTGTTTAACATATCTTGGGCATATCTAGAGAAGCCATTCCTCCCCCGGTCTGAATATAGCCGATTTCTTGCACAGAAAAATAGAGATGGAACGTTAGAGAGTGAGAGAGAAAAGATTATTTTAAAATAATCGCATGGTTAATAGCTGTGAGTAACAAACAACACATACACGTGCAATCGAACTACAACTCTAAAACACTTAAATGAAAATCACATACCCAACTCTATCAAGTGCTTTGTATTACACCTTACATAACAAATACCTACATTATCACCACATGCCACTCTAACAAATTGACACTATCTTAAACATTTATAACAATTATAACACCCCACACAAAATACGTTTATTTCAACTGCATTATAATTCTTTCCTCATACATGCATTATTGACTGTTTTGACTCCTGCATTGTACACCAATTGTCCTTGCTTATAACATTTTGTGATTTTTTTGCTTGTGCTTTTTACTTATACCTATTACACTTCCAACCAGTGCTGCCTGTAATTGTGTTCTTTCAAGCAGAACATCTTTTTAACTCCTGACTCTTCACATGATGCCTTTGACACTAATAACAATTATGTACCCTAAATGTTCTAAACTAAAATTTGATCGTTTTAACACTTTCTATCTCGGCTCTGTAAAACACTTGAAAATTTGCATTGAGCCTTTTGTAATACCGGTAACCGGCTAGTACTTAGTACTACCGTACATATTTATAGTTATATCAAACATATATAAATATAAATATAAATATTACTATATATATATATATTGAAAAAATTTGGTCGTTCCGACTGCTGCTAGTTGTAGTGGTGGCCGTTTGACCTACCTCCCTCTGCCTC
>OZ024742.1:52131062-52133562 GCA_964016885.1 Eledone cirrhosa | reverse complement strand
CTGTATGCTTTCAGTATTTTTAGTAGAAGGTATATACTCTAATCTATTTTTGTGGCCACTTCTATCTAGAGCTTCATTATAAAAGGTCGCATTTTTATCAAATACATCTTGGTTAGAAGAAAGGTTAGAAATTCTAAGTGATATATTATATGCAAGGTTTTTAAGGATAGATTTAGGGTGATTAGATTGTGAGTGTATGTAATGTAAGTTTTGGTTAGGTTTATGGTAAGGTTGGTATATACCCGTAGCTAAATCTAAAGTTATATCTAGGAAATTTACTACTTTACTTGTTTTTTCAAAAGTAATATTAAGATTATAATAGTCTTTAAGGAAAGTTCTAATATGCTTTTTGTTTTTTTCGATTTCTGAAAGGCTAAGGTTGTTAGAAAGAAGAAGACAGTCATCACGATATAAACCACCTTTGAGGTGGGGAAAAGAGGCATTTATGTTGAAAAGGAGAAAGAGGCCCACAAGATCAGTAATTTGGGCAGAATCGCTTGAACCCATAGTAATATCAAAAAGATTACTATAAGTGTTTCTGGTCCAGTATTCATTCTGAAATTCAATAAGTGTTTGTCTAGCATGTGTAATAATGTTAATGTCATCCGAAGTTAAATTAGATCTATTTTTAGCAAATATTAATGTTTTGTTCAGGAGTATGGGTGATATAGAAGAATAATAATTATCTATATCAAACTGTAGGAAAGAAGCAGAAGATTTACACCTAATATTTTTAAACCAATTAATTACCTGAATTGTTGTTATTATCAATAAATATACTTCATTATTTCTGAAGACGGCGTATATATGAGTTAGGTATGTATATTTAATCTTGATAATTTGTATAATTTTGTATAATTTTGTACATAGATCTGTTAAATATGCATACCAATTATAACACATATATACCCTAGAAACGATCGTTAAATAGTGAACTTTTTTTGTTTAATATAAGGAATTGTTTGTTCATTATTTGTTTAATATTTTATATATATATATATATATATATATATATATATATATATACACACACACATATATATATATATATATATATATATATATATATATATATATATATATATATATATATACACACACACACATATATATATATATATATATATATAGAAGTGGTTACACAACAGTTAGTTCACCATACTGAGAACAATTGTTCCACGTTAGCGGATCCTCAGCTCGTAATGGATCCGCTAAGGTGAAACAATTGTTCTCGCTATGGTGAACTAACTGTTGTGTAACCACTTCTACCTAACTCGTCCCATGGACTGAGTGCTCTACCACTACGGATATTACCTTCCAGTGTTCCACCACTATATATATATATATATATATATATATATATATATATATATATAGAAAGAGATAGAAAGAGAGATAGAGATAGATAGAGATGGATAGATAGATAAATAGATGGATAGATTGATAGATAGATAGATCGAGAGAGAGAGAGAGAGAGAGAGAGAGAGAGAGAGAGAGAGAGAGAGAGAGAGAGAGAGAGAGAGAGAGAGAGAGATAGAGAGAGATAGAGATAGAGAGAGAGAGAGAGAGAATACTTGAGCATTCGTATAGGGATGTCTATCCCATACCACTGCACAACCTTCTATTCCACCATTTCGCGAGCTACGCAGACATATGCTTTTACCTTGTTGACAAAACAATAATATATATCTTTGCAATACTCCGTTTTCTCGAAGACCTGCCGCAGTGTGAATATTTGGTTGGTTGTCCAGTGTCCTAGGTGAAAACCGCACTGTTCATCAGCTAGCTCGGACTCGACAATCTCCCTGCATCGCTTTGTCAGTCACTTAGAATAGATTTCACCGGATGGGGGTTGGCTTAACAAGGAGGTTCCTCTGTAATTGGAATAATCTGCTTTGTTTAGGTTTTTGAAAATATTGGGATTATCACTCCCGACTGCCATTGCTTAGGTGCATTTTCAAAGATCCATGCCACATGGCACACACAAATCAGCCAGAGTCTTTTAACATCTCAGGCCGAATTGCATCTTCCCCAGCGGCCTTGCCACATTTGAGATTTTCAACTGCTCCTGTGACCTCTTATGACTCTGAGATATTAGTAACCGCTCCCAGATGCATTTCGTGTACATCAAATGTTGTTGTCATAGGGTTTAGGAGATCACTAAATTATTCTATCGACCTCGCGAACAGGAACTCTCTGAAGAAAGGAGTACCCCAGGCGCGCTCTTGATAGCATGTATGGAAGAAAACTTCTTATTTTGAAGTCGGTGGACGGTCTGCCAAAACATTTTATTTGAAGTCATATTCCTGCCTAACCGCAAAGTGCTCAAATATCTTATCTTTGGACACGTATACTTCTCTGCAGCGATTCTTGGTGCCTGCTTTTACTGCAAGTGCAAGAAGAGGGACATAATTTCAAGCCAAACTTTGTAGGCCTCCCTCTTTGTCGGATGACATATTTCATTGATTGAACC
Source organism: Eledone cirrhosa (assembly GCA_964016885.1). Taxonomy (NCBI): domain Eukaryota; kingdom Metazoa; phylum Mollusca; class Cephalopoda; order Octopoda; family Eledonidae; genus Eledone; species Eledone cirrhosa. Next base: position 52,131,089 of record OZ024742.1, on the reverse strand, counting down.
AAAGGGTTCTCCAGCCATCAGGCGCCA
>OZ024742.1:52106062-52121062 GCA_964016885.1 Eledone cirrhosa | reverse complement strand
AAGTGTTTTCAAAGTGATGCTAAGGCTCTAATCGTGCTTGAGGAATTTTCTAATTTGTTTTTTGTTTTTCTCTATATTGGAATTGCTAAGATTGTTAGATAACAGTAGACAATCATCCCGATAAAGACCACCTTTGAGGTGGGGAAAATAGTCATAAATGTAATAGAGGAGAAATAGTCAACGAGCTCTGTAACTTGAGCAGAGTCCATGGATCCCATCGTAATATCGAATAAGTTGTTATATGCGTTTCTTGTCCAGTATTCTTCTTGGAAGTTTAGTAAGGTTTTTCTAGCGTGAGATATGATGTTGATAAATCCGATCTATTTCTGGCAAAGATCAGTGCTTTGTTTAAAAGAATTGGAGAAATCGAAGAATAGTAAGAATCGATGTCGAATTGAATGAATGAAGCTGAGTTTTTATTCCCAATGCTAGTGAACCATTCAATAACTTGGAAAGTGTTATCCCATAGTGGAATAAAATTATTATTGAATAAAATTATTATTGCTTTTGAAAACAGCTGGTGATATGCATGTATGTAAATATTCTCTTTATCTGATATTTTGTAACTACCCTTACATAGATCAATAACGGAGTTTAGCTACAATGTATTATCATCATCTACAAACGATCGTAAAGCAGTGAAGTATATCTCTAATGACTTGATTTTTTATTTCATTGTTTTAACTTATATCATGACTCTGTTTTCCTTTTAATGTTTTATTGTTTTCCGAGATTTATCTTAACCTACAACATTTTCAACATATGGATTACATCGAGTTCTTCATTCAGAATAGACTTACTGTGGATACCTCTGTATATATATATATATATATATATATATATATATATATATATATATATATATTAAAATAACAGATTACAGTTTAAGCAAAGAATCGCTGCTTTCACCTTTAACAGGATCTTCTGAAACTAAAAAAATCAATCTGTGAACGCAGAAGTAAATCTTTCAAAACACGGTGCGGCTGTGTGGGTATGCGGGTTCGTACTTATGTAGGGTGTGTTTATATGTGCACTTTGTGTTTTGGTCGACGTACGTCTGCGAACATATGTGTATTTACATGTCGGTATGTGTGCGCGCGCGTTATATACGTATTTATTTATTTATATACGTTTATTTAATTATATGTATACAAGCACACAGACACACATATATATGTATATATCTATTTTTATATATATTTTTATGTGTATTTGGTGTATACATTCGTATGTGTGCGGGTACAGGCGTTGCGTGGGTTCTGTATTTGCGTGCGGGTTTTTTTGTGTACGTGCTTGTATTTGTATACCTATGGCGAGTGTTTTCGCGTATGCTTGTGTATGTACGTATATGGATGCGTGTATGTATTTATTTAATTTCAATTACGTCTGTATTTTATTCTTAACTCTGAAACCGAGAATCATTCGGTTTCCTAGTTAGAATTTTAGTCTAGGACTTCAGTTATACCATTTACGTGGTTTTGTCTTTGCGTGCAATTGTTCTCGACGTTCCACATAATGACGTATTATCTTCGTTTTTTTCCCGTTCTTTGCCAGGGAACGTTTCCACGAACCAAAGTATCGTCTTCCTGTCTTCCTCCGGTTCACAAATTGACTTTTTTAGTTTCAAAAGATCTCGTTAAGGGTGAAAGCAGCGATTCTTTGCTTATCATTTAATCTGTTATTTTAATAATTATTTGTCTACGCTTCTTATATATTTGATATATATTTCACCTTATCGAGCCCTCTTTGGAATTTAATCTTCATATTTATTATTATTACTATATATATATATCACAGAAAAAAGAGAATCAGTGTTGCGACGAAAGGAATTTATTGGACTTTTACAAATGTTTCTCGGCCGACCAGCTCGAGGCACGATCGATATGGTGATCACACCTGACACTGAAATCAACACGGTCGTCAGATACGTCTCGATTCTATACATATTTGCTCTAGATAAATATTTGCTCTAGAGTTCTTATTTATTTGATATATACTTATTCTTATCGAGCCCTCTTTAGAATTTAATCTTCACATTTATTATTATTACTATATATATATATATATATATATATATATATATATATATATATATATATATATATATATATATATATATATATATATATATATATATATATATATATATGTATATATATATATATATATATATATATATATATATATATATATATATATATATATATAGTGAAAAAGGGATGAAATCGAAAATGCAACTGAAGTCTTATTTTTAAAAAAAATAAGACTTCAGTTGCATTTTCGATTTCATCCCTTTTTCTTTATACTTCCACTCGTGTAGGACACCTCGGTTATTTTTCATTTTGTAAAAAAAACCTCACTTTCTAATATATATTTATATATATATATATATATATGAATGTGAATTTCGTTTGACTAAAGATATACAGTATATTTAATAAATAAACATTTTGAAAGTCTACCTATGAATATTCAAAACCTATATATTTTCACCTGTTTCATGTTCCAACAGAGAGCAGGGAAAGCACTATTCTGATAATTGTCAGAGCTTGAAATACGTATAAACAATTGTTACACGTTGCTTCTCCCAGAATCCGCTTGACGTCGCTAGCTGTCAGTCTTCCAATATTCATAGCTAGTCTTTCCAAATGTTTATTTATTAAACATACCGTTTATCTTTAAATATACAAATTCACATACCTGTATGTATAGGGCCATATCGGAGCTAAATTTTAATTCTCTCTCTCTTTCTCACCCTCACACACACACACACACTCTCTCTCTCTCTCTCTTTCCCTCTCTCTCTCTCTCTCTCCATATATATATATATATAAATATATATATATATATATATAAGTGGTTACACAACAGCTGAAGATCCGCGAAGGTGAAACAATTGTTCTCTGTATGGTGAACTAACTGTTGTGTAACCACTTCTACCTAACTCGTTCATTGGACTGAGTGCTCTACCACTACGGATATTACCTTCCAGTGTTCCACCACTATATATATATATATATATATATATATATATATATATATATATAAGTATCTCTAAATATTAATTGTTTCTACTTTAGGCACAAGGCCAGCAATTATCCAGTGCATTACTGGTACTTATTTTATCGACCCCGTAAGGATGAAAGGCAAAGTCAACCTCGGCGGGATTTGAACTCAGATCGTAAAGGGACGTAACTATGCTGGAAAGCATGGCGTCCGACCCTCTACCGATACTGCCAATTCACCGCCCTAAGTATCTCTAAATATTAATGCATACCAAATAGTCTTCATGCGTATTGTTACATTAATTTGATTCATTTCAACTCTCTATACATTAAGTAATTTAAATTCTTAGTAGGAAATATCATTGTGCTTTAAAGATATATACTACCTGCTTAATTTTCTGCTTATGAGAAATTATACTATAATTATTTATTACTATTTCAAATTCATATGAAAGAATAATATGGTGCGGTGGATTGGTAGAATCGTTGCAGTGTTTTGTTACAGCTGTCTATGTTCTGAGATGAATTCTGCCTTTTATTTTTTGAGATTGATAAAATAAAGTAATATTAAAGTACTGAGGTTATCATCGATTTTCTCCTTCCCCACAAAATGGTTGCCCTTGTGATTAAATTAGATACAATTTCTCATGTATGGACCTGTAACTCATATATATAACATCAAAACAGCACCTATGTATGACGGCATCTGATTTCTACCATTGAACGAGAGAAAGAGAAAGACGGGAGAGAGTGAGTGAAAAAGAGATAGAGAGGAAGATCTGATCACATTAATGGATTTATTTACATCAAAAATATAAAAGGCAATGAGGATTTCGGTGGAATTTGAACTTAGAGAGCGTAGAGTGCCGGAACGAATAGCGCAAATCATTCAATCTGACGCAGAAACCATTATTACTCAATAAACTAAAAATATAACTTTGTTACGAAACAAAGTTCAAAGAAATTTGAGTTAAATTAAATTATATGTACAAATTATGTTATAATATTTATTTATTTGTTATTGTGATTGTTCTTCTTTTTTCTTAGTGAAACCTGTCTATATTATTTAATCAATGTTATTCTGTAAATGTCTAAAACATGTTTATTTTAGTATTTATTGCAATTCACTGAATAGGAATCAGTAATCTTTTTAGTGTTTTGCATTTTATTCAGAGTTAATTCCCGTATTTTGTTGTTTTATTTAATGTAATTTTAACCAAAGCGGTAGGGTAGCAGAGTTATTGGAACGCCGGATAGAAAGTTTAGCTGAATTCACTTGCTGGTAAAATATGTTGTGACGTCGAAGGGTCTTTTTATATATTTGCGTGTGTATGTTTATTAGTAAATCCTAGGATTACCAAATCATAAGAACATAGTGAAATCAATTATAATGAAGTACACGAACTGTAACATTGTGTTGGCAGGTAAATTAGTTTCCCTTGCATCACGAGAGTTGAAGATTTTCTAGTCTTGAGGATGAATAATCTTATTTGAATGATAAGTAGATCCGTCGTTTTAATTGTGTTAACCATGATCCCTTCGCTTTATGTTTACCTCAAAGTGTTTACACCATTTTATATTTTCCTAATTAGTCTTTTTAATTTTTTAGCACCACAATGTATACACGGGCATACAACACTTGATGGTATTGTAGGGGAAGCAGTAGTCACATACGGCATTTCTTAGGCACTTAAACCTAATGGAGTCCATCCATATCCTGGACTGAACAAATTCAGTTTCTTGGAGAGATAGATAGATAGAAAGAGAGAGAGATAGAAAGAGAGAGAGAGATATGGAGAGAGAGAGAGAGAGAGAGATAGATAGATAGATAGAGAGAGAGAGAGAGAAGTGTTATATAGAGGAATAATGGAAGCGTGGACTGGAGCGGTACTTTTTTTAACAAACTCAAAATGATGAAAAGTGAAATTTATCTTGGCCGGATTCGAACTCAGAGCACAGAGGGCCTGAACAAATATCGCAAAATATTCTATCTGACTTTCCATTGACTCTGGCAATTTACACTGCCTATACAACAACAATAGTGATCAGCAAATAACTTGAGAGCGTTCTCTTACCTTTCAACAAACTTTGTACATTTTCTCAGAAGCCTCTCCATGACTTCAGGAAATATTACTCTCGGCCGAGAGAGAAAATATGTATGCAATTTTTTAAGAAATCAGTGGGAGCGAAATAAATCTGTTCCCATACTATGTATGCCGAAAGCCTTCAGTAGATTCCTACCGACCCGTTACACATTCAGTCTACTGAGCAGTGGATCACTCAACACAGCGGGATCGTAGTGCTGAAGTAGGAAAAGCAGAAATTCAAATCACTCTATGTGAAGTCAACAAGGCAAGTAGTTGGTAGCGAAGTTGAGTTATGTATTATTCGTGAGTAGCAAGGATAGTATACACGATATTAATTTTATTCGAGTTTAGTGATGTTGAAAGGACATTTTTCACCATTCATAATTGGAGCATATTTCGATAACTATGATCATGGAAACATCCTTAAAAACATTTCCATATTTCTAGTGGTTGACAATTTTATGTAGAATATCAATTAAGAAATGGAACATCACATACCTAAAATCATGTCTGAAACCTTAGAAATGATAGTAAAAATGTCATTAATGAAGCCTAATCGAAACCAGCGGTAGCAGAATTACGAGCTTGGAGGAGAGAGAAAAAGCAATAGAGAGAGAGAGAAAGCGAGAGAGAGAGAGAGAGAGAGAGAGAGAGAGAGAGAGAGAGAGAGAGAGAGAGAGAGAGAGAGAGAGAGAGAGAGAATTTGGGATAGAAAGTAAGGAGAAATAAGACGCTTTTTGTGGATGCACCGTTAAAACCCGTGACATTACACATGATATCTATGAGCTGGAGATTATATGGAGATCCACTGTTCAAGTGTGGCGCTAGACAACACTGCACCAGAGGGAGTGGGGATACTCACAATACTCGTGCTTTCAGAATATGTTATGGACTGGATCCCATTCGGAGGGGAGATTTGCTTCTTAATGTTTATACACTAAACAGAGAGACTGAATACAGATGCTTACTCGATGAAATAATCTGTAGTCATATTTCTATGAGACATCAATGCATATGTTGGCTCTGACTACTATACATAGAAAGGAGTGATTGGAATGAACGGTGATCTCGATGTAACTACGAATGTAGAGGCCTTAAATTTCTGTTCAGCAACGTGTTCTTTATTATGAACATCTTTTCCCAGCACAATAGCATCCATAAATAAACAGGGTAGAAAGGAATTGGGGACAGAGGTAAATAATTGATTTTGTTATTGTTTCTAATGTCTTCGATTCCGTGCTGGATATTCGTGTAAAGAGAGGAACAGAGTTGTCAACTCATCACCAGCTAGCTATTTGCAATACGAGACTACCTAAAGCCAAGAGTGTGCCCCAAAACTGGTAGGTGTAGCTCAACTCTGCCAAGGGTGCTTACTTGCATCGCTCTTGCTCATAATATCCATGGACAAAATTGACATGCATAGCCGGTATCGACTTGTATCGAGATTGGTGAGTGTAAGTTCAATCGACTGGAAATTGCAGATGAGTTGGTAACATGTGACTCGCCAGAAAGTGATTTCCGACATGCATCGATCATCAGAAGAAGGGGATGGCGTAAAAGCCAAATTCGTTATCGTCAACTCGGTATTCGTACCAACCTATGGTCATGAATCATGGGTATTGTCTAAAGGTATCGCGAATACAAGCGGCCGAAATGGGGTTCCTCCGAAGAGCCTTTTCATTAACGTTACTCGATAAAGTGGATAGCTCGGAGATTAGAGAGTCGCTCCAGGTAGAGCCGTTACTTCTCCGTAGAATAAGCAGATGAAAAAGAAGAAAAAGAAGAAGAAGAAAGAGGATGAGGAGGAGAAGAAGAAGAAGGAGATGAAAAAGAAGAAAAAGGAGGTGGAGGAGGAGGAGGAGAAGAAGAAGAAGAAGAAGAAGAAGAAGAAGAAGAAGAAGAAGAAGAAGAAGAAGAAGAAGAAAATATGGTGATGCTGATCATGATGATGATGATGTATTACATGCATTTCAAATAGCCAAACATAAAAGTACATTTTAAATTTAATTTGATATGCATTTCAACAATTTGGAAAACTTCAATAGCAACAAGAATTATCATATCTCAGAAAGCATTTAAAATGATTCGCAATCCTATTTCAAGAAAGTTAGATGATAAATATCATCTAAATTTAATATATTTAATTTGAAAAAATTATCTTTAAAATATCAGTTCCTCTAAGATTTCATCTTCAAACAATTATATAAATGTGTTATACGTATAACAACGTCTGTATATACATGCGCGTGCGTGCGTATGTGTGAATTTGTGTGTGTGTGTGTGTGTGTGTGTGTGTGGGCTGCCAAGGAATGAATGTCAGAATATCGAATACTACACTGTCTTATATCTCATGACATACAGTATACTACGTATTTTACATTTATGTTGTAATAATATTAATTGAGTTTGACAATTGCATCGTTTTGCTTAATGTAATATTAATAAATTTGTATTTTACTAAAAAACACTTTCTTACCTTTTATAGTTTAAATAAGTTGATTGATGGCATATACTCTAAATGATATTACGCATTCGGAGCAGTAAACATTGGTATATTACTAATGCTTTTCAAACTAGCAAAGCACTATTAGTATAGATTGATTGCGGGACATTCGGAAGGCAAGGTAACTAGTAGTTGTATAAGTCGATTATATTGTCTTGTAGTAGAATTCATGATGGCAGCGAATTGGCGATTTATTAAGTGTCGAATTAAATATACTGCATTATTTGTTCCAGCGCTCAGAGTTCGAATTCCAGCGATGTCAACATTGCCTTTTATCATTTTGAGTACGGTAAGTAATCCAATACTGAAGTCGATTTTTCTTTCTTTCTTTCAGTTTCTCTTTCACTCTTTTTCTCGCTCTCTGCCTCTCCCTCTCCCTCTCTCTCTCTCTATTTCTCTCTCTCTCTCTCATTCTCTCTCTCTCTCTCACTCACTCTCTCTCTCTCTCCCTCTCTCTCTCTCTCTCTCTCTCTCTCTCTCTCTTGTCTCTCTCTCTTCTCTTTCTCTCGCTCACTGGAAGAAATCGGATATGTTCAGATCCGTTGAGGTATGAGCCCCAACAGGTCCAAATAATGAAGACCGTCTCTAGGAGTTACGTTTGCATCCATACAAAGTTACATATTTAAATTTAAATAATATATCTATCATCGCATACCGAGTGACAATTAGATCGCAAACATATTTATATTACTTTTAAAATTAAATCTAATTCTCACATTACAAGAAACTGAAATGTATATATTAAGAGCTGTATCTACACGAATTAACATTGGTCTTTCTGTATTGGAATAATCTTAGTACGAGAACAAATGACAACAGAAATCCAAAGTATGATTTGATGCGGCTTGATGTATCAGAAAGCGAAAGCTCCAATCATGAATCGGACAAGACATATAATACATGTTAGATGAAAAACTTCAAAGGAAATAATTGCTCATGAAAAGGAAAAGTGAACGAATTTGCGAATCATTCATCATACAAGAATGTCGGAATTAAAGGATCACAAAATAATATGCCTGCCTGTTGATATCGCGATGCAGCACTTGCTTGTAAGATTGATCAAATAAAAACTAAATTAACTTGGTGGAAGTTTGCTCTCAATTATTGGATTGTGGTATGTAACTTCTCACTATGTAAATGTCATATGAAATAGATGAAATGCATGGAAATGTTAGGGAATAATAGAAAATACGTGCATGATTGATCTTCGAATTACTACTCAAAATCTTCTTGTTCAGGGAATCAATCAACATATATGCGGTCAAATGTGCCCAATAACATCTATGAATGAGTAAACTGCAATGTTAGTAAAGTTGATCAAATAAACGACCATACAAAATAAAATATTGCAGCCGCAATGTGATAGGAAGTGAATGTTTGCTTGCATATTTTTGTAAAATATTCCTCTAAAATATTCTCCGAATTTACGAACGTCCAATCAAGTAACATTGACGTTTATAAAAAGATGAAATAATTCCTCATGGAAAACGGCTTGCATTTTCGAGTAAAGTGACTTTTAATGGAACACTGCTTTTATTTAATAATTTTTAGGATGGTTGATATATTTCTTGTATTTTTGTTGTAATGATTATTCAGATTATATGACGGAAAGAAATCTATCTAATAATAGAAACCCGAATTATAAACCTATTTTAGTTTTGATGTTAGTATTTTGTATTTGGGCGAGCTTGAAATATAACAGTAATACGGTTGTTACTCTGTATTATGTGAAATTTGATCGAGTAGGTATACGGCGAACGATAGTCCCGCTGTGACTATATCATATTTTAGATATATTGCATCTAGTGTTACATAATCTAAAGTATCCTTCTAGTTATTAAGACGGAAGAATGTGATTTGCTGAAAATTTAGCTGGTGTCTCTAAAACCATTAACAACAATTAGAGTGTCTCGTGATACAGGCTGATATCCACAGCAGAACAAGCTCAGCATTGTCTTCCTTTATATACACTATATTTTGGGTTCATAAGGACATTTGTATTGGTTCATTTTCATCAGCAACAAACGGAGTTAATTCCAGTAGATTAAAGATATAATAATCTGTGCAGTCGCTGCGCAAAAATGCTTATCATTCTCAGGGCGATATTTGCTCATATGTACTCTGGCCATAGAATTTGACAGAGTACAGTTCTTAAGCGAGAATTAAGTCAACTATAATGGAATTTGAGTTCAAGACAGAACGCATTTAGCACGGCACACTTTGTAATGTTTTTTTTCTTTTTTCTGATCATCCCAATAATTTTGCCACTCCTTGTTTTTTTTTGTTTTTTTATAAGAAGTCACCAACTCTACTTACACCAACTCATATATAAATGGCATAATAAAGAAAGCATTTTGCTTTCTTAACAGAGCATGCTAATTTAATTCGTGAAAATATACTTCATGCCAAATGGAACCCGTGACAAAGAAGAAAATGCTGATTTTAAAAATGATTTCAATCGAAGTCGAATGCGGGTAAGATATAAGATAAGTGTGTGAACATTACTACCTGAATAAATATTTATGTATGTAATGTTTATTTTCGCTAGCTTACACTTTTATACAGACACACCAATACAATGTAAATTAAAATGCAGAATACGTATATTATTTATATATTAATACATATATACAAAGAATGCTTTGAGTATAGAAAGACTCCAATCAAATAGATTACTATAGTTATGTTATAAAAGCGCAAATCACTAGCGACCTAATAAATTATAATTTCTCTAACATTGTGTATTTATTATGATTACATTTTCAGTTTGCCTAACTGGTGACGTAATCTGTAGACTGAAACATAAAACATAACTGCATTTAACATATTTCTCACAACAAAAGAGTGCCAATGCTTATACATTTCGAATATATAAACATTGTGTGTTAGCATTAGACATTTCTCTTCTTTTAAATTCAAACGGAAATGTTTGAAATGAAACATGCCAAATATAATGTGACAATCAAATTACATACATGTAATGAATACAGCAAACTGAAAATCTGTTTTAAATATATTCTACAAATCTTAATATCCGCATATATTATTATATGTAATATTAGCGTAATATTAATATTTACATAGAATATGAGAGAAGAATGGAATACATTTTACAGTGTATCATAAAAGTTTGTTTAACTTTTATAAGGAACAAAATTAAATTAGCAACAAAGAAAGTTCGATAAAATGTAAAAGTGCTATATATCTTCTATAATATCTTACAATACATTATATACGATATAATGTATTGTGAAATAGATATATGTAAATATAATTCAAATCTGTCTACGTCAGAGTACCTATGACTAGGATCATTATTCTATGAAATATCAAAATATTTCACTGCAGAATAAGGAAATGAATGAACACCAGTAGCAAGAGTTATGAATTGAATTAAGATTCATGCCTAAGCAGGTAAAGGAATAATAACCCTACAATGTATTTTTTGTGAACATTACAATACATTACAATACAATACAATAGGAGGGAACAGGATAATAGTTCCACTGATGAAATTTGTCAGACTATATATATATATCGTTTCTGAATTTGGTTAGCAAGATTATTTATCTGAAAACGTGTGTTGAAACCGATATTGTTATACTGTGGGAAGGTCATGTTACCAATAAGAAACACACGCACCAGTAGCTTTCACTCCAATTTATTATAAATTAAATTATAAATTTAAAACATTAAAAAATTTATAAATTTCCGGTTGGTTAGTTGGTTTCACAACCAGACGGTTGTTCATATATTGTCAAAGTTATTTCGTCACATATTCTGTGACCTCATAAATATAAGAATTTAATGTACATAGGTGAGACAGCTCGTAGTATAGGAGGACGATTAAATGAACACTGGCGAGAGCTTCAAGATAGAAAAGACTCATCATTACTCCACCAACATGCTAAAATAGAACATAAGGGCAAATTAGAGAACATAGAAATAAAAATAAAATCTACACACAGAAAAGACGCAATGTATAGACAAATCCCAGAGGCAATAAACATAAATGAACTCCAACCAAAATTAAATAGAAAACATGAATGGAATAGCAACATCACAACTTACAATTAAGGACAAATGAAAACACACACACATAGAGCAAACAACCAACTAGTAACATGTAAATAAACAAATAAATAAACAAATGAAAAAAACACACACGGACACGCGGATGTAACACATGCGCAAACTAAGCACACAACACACACAAAAACAAGATGGCGTAAGACAGAACAACGGAGTGGCACAAAACAAAGAAAATAATCCCCGGTCACCACTGATGAGCTCACAGAATGTGTGACGAAAGAACATATTGGCAACATGACCCTCCCAAAGTATAACAATATATATATATATATATATATATATATATATATATATATATATATATATATATATATATATATATTATATATATATATTTATTTCTGTATTTTTAACCGTTGGTCAGTCAATGATAAACTTTGATTGCGAACTAAATTAACTATGGAGATATAAAAGATACAGAAGAGAAAATCAACGAAACAGTGAGTGTGTTCTGTTATTATTTCTGGCAATATTATTACAACAATATGACTCTCCCCAAGTATAACAATATATATATATATATATATATATATATATATATATATATATATATATATATATATATACGCCCCTCATGTACATCAGTATGGAAATCAAAACACTCAATAAAATAGAGTACAATGATGATATATGAGGTTTAACCTTTCGGAGATGGTCCTTCATTTGAAATTAAAATAAGTGATAGAAAACAAAAAAAAAAAATAGAAAGATATTATTTGTAAATTTATTAATAATTTTGTACATCTGTTTAAAAATAAATTAAAGCTCTGGATTTTGAATACATTAGAAATTTTGAGAAAAATTATAGTTCAGGAAATCCACATGTGTGGTAAGCAGGAAATTGATATGGTGTGCATAATGAAATTAATAGGAGAAGCTAAGATAAGAATCCAGTCTGATGTTAAATATATATTTCAAGCCAGTAATGGTAATGATATCATTGGTTAAAAGCTGAATGAATGTATTATAAAGAGGCTTTGCTGGAAGTGGGAGGCATGTTGTGTTAATTAGGGATCTAATTAAGTGTAATATGTAGCTATTGATAATATTGAGATTCAGATGTATTATTGCCGTAAGTGGAAGTAAATTAGGGAAATGAGTTACAGGTAAATGAATGAATATGGACAGGGCCAATGTAATAATCCAAATCAGTAATTGGAGATTAATTAGATCAGTTAATTTATTTTAGGTTAACATTTTACTTTGAAATCGAGATTCACTGCGAGCAAGATGAGCAGGCAATTATATATTTAAGACTTTGGTTGGTGCAGGCAAGAAAGCGAAAGCTATTTCCCATCATATGTAATGTATTTGACGAGTTTTGTGTGAATAATTGATAGTGTAGAACAATATTCCTTTTAATTGCTACAACGTAGCAGAATATGTATAGAAGCAGATATTTTACAGGGCACCCAGCAGTCATAAAGGTTAGTGCAAGCTTTGGTGATATGTAGTTTCGATTGTTCTTTGTGTAAAGAGACAGATGATATATTTGAATTGGGAACATTTCGAGAGAGTCTTATATAAGAATATTGAAATTATATTATGTACAGTATCCCTTTATAGGTTCCCAATGTTCTGCAGTTTTCTGGAAAAGCAAAAAAGCAGGCTGATTGTGAAGGATTTCAGTGAGTGGGGCGAATTTAAGAGTCAGAGCAATCCAGTCTTTTCCATTCCCGTCCAGGGCAGATACATCTTTACATTCCTTGTTTACCAGTAGTAGGTAGATCTTGCACAGTGTACTGATGTCAATTCAGTTTAGGTCCCCCCCTCTTTCCTTTACGTCCCGCAAGCTAGTGCAAAGTTTAGAGCCGGGCTCATTTTTATGGCCGCCTGAAAAGATGTCCAAGCGAAATAAGGCACCTTTTCAAAATCTCTAACAATACAGGCTTCTGACCTAATCCTTTCCTGATTTCTTTATTTGTAATAAAATTGTTTCATTTCACAGAAAGGAGGAGTTTATGAGTATTTTCCTATCAGAATATAGACATTAACTATACTCGATTCATTATTTTCACCAAACTACATTATAGAATAGCCTTGTGAATAAATCATCAGTTCGCCATATTAGAAAATGGATTTTACCTACAAATATAGTTGGTTATGCAACATCATTAGCTGAAAGTAATGAAATACGAGTAGTAGATATCTATCCTGTGCTAAAAAATAAAATGCACATTACAACAATTCTCATAGCTCGAGCTTTTGTTTCTGCACATGAATATTCTGATCAAAACACATTCACTCACACACACATACACACACACACACCCGCGCACACACACCTATATATATATACCCATACATATGTTTATTTAATATATATATATAAATTTAATATATATATATATATTCAAGATATATATATATATATTTAATATATATATATATATATATATATATATATATATATATATATATACACACATATATATATATGTATATATGCATATATATATATATATATATATAGGAACCAGTAAGACCCCGACAGCTGAGCTCAAGCCGTTTCGACGGCTAATTCATGAATTAATTCATGAATTAGCCGTCGAAACGGCTTGAGCTCAGCTGTCGGGGTCTTACTGGTTCCTATTACCCACTCTACTACCTCAAGTATTGAGTACTTTGGTGCGTTATGGTCCACCTGGTTCCTTACCACATTTCCTTCGTTATATATATATATATATATATATATCATTGATTGTGTTAATAACTCAAAATAGTCTTTTACAATTAAATAGCTCAAAGAAGGGAATCTTTCCGAGCCGTGTAATATAATTGGATATATGAGAGGGACGAACACCGATACAAGTGTACATGTGTTCGAATTGCAAATGACCAAGTTAGCTAGGTTGAAAAATACTAATTTAAAATAATATGGTTTGCCTGTCTCGATTAAACATAATAAATCAATAAAAATAACAATATGATACCCGGACAGACATGAATCTGTTCCGCAAGAATTATTAAGTGAAAGCTAGAATTCATGTGCTCTTCTGCGGGTATCCAGGAAAATTAGTACTACCCAAAACACATCGAAAGTAGCGTAGGCAGGCCCCACGCAACCAGTCAATCTCCCCCATCATGGCAGATAAGGAGACACGGTCACAGGGCTCGTGCCAGTCACTAAGTTAGAGTTTACTGCTAGTCTCAAGACCAGCAGCAGCCTACCAAATATCTGTGGTAATGGTAGAGTATAAGTTTGAATAAGTTTCTATACATCCCCTAATTTATGCTTGGACAATAGAATTGACCATCACCTGCGAAGAGAATATAAATTTAATTCTTGGGTCTAGATATTATGGTAATAAAA
>OZ024742.1:52091062-52101062 GCA_964016885.1 Eledone cirrhosa | reverse complement strand
AATAATGTCTTAAAAGTTCTACTACAATATTTTAACTATTCTATTTTTACTTCAATATTAATGAAAATATGATAACAGATAATGTTTCTAATGAACAAAAGGAAATAAAACACTTCATTAATTAAATACATCATGTCATTCGGTGTGCATATATTTGCAGACACCGTATAATCAGCAACGTGAGGCAACGTGAGAAGAGAAATTGAATTATTGTTTTAACATTTTGTGAAAACTGTAAATCCTTGATGATTAAATAATTTAAAATTGTTTATAATTTATATGAAAGTGTGAATTAAATATTCATACATTTAAATTAGATGCTTTTAAATTAGATACTCGTATTGAGTGCAAGATATATACTGTGAGAGAAATACTCATTGGAAATGTTATAATAAAATACAAGGTTTGTGATGATAAAATTAATATTTTGAAAAATGTATACTGAACCCCCTGAATCTGACAAATTATTTTCAATAGGAAATTCTTCAACGAATTGAATATTCAAATATATCCCTATATAATATCTATGCTGGAGGTGGATCATTATCAAGCCTAATAAACAGTTAAACCTTAGCTAATATGCTTCATAAATATTTCAGATATTAGCAGGTAAAATATGTTAAAAATACAGATTGTTTACACCATATATTAATATAATAGATAATGGTTAATGTGTGAATGTATATGCTTGTTAGATGTACAGTTAATCACATGATTGATCGATCTTATTGATGGTATATGAAGTGTTGAATTAGAAGATTAGACTTATGGGAGCATGAAGTGAAGCAACTGTAATCGGGAAAATCTTGGGTTGCAAACTTAGTTCAGGAGATGCCAGAAATGTTAGTAAATAGTATTTTCATCATTTTATTGCCACTGTATTTCTTTGCAATTTTGTATTTCTTTTTCCAACTGGTTGAGATCTAAATTCGCTTTAAATTCAAGATATATTTTATTTTGAATTTGCAGCTATTAGGAAAATCCCTTAGCGAACGACAGGTCATTGTGCTGCGTGTTACGCCACTATTTTCTGCCGACTACCTTAGCCATTATAGCAGTAAGATCTTGACAGCCTAGCTAGATAGATGGCTTCGCATTGCCTTGCTATAATTAGTTATATCCACTGAAGAAGAAATGCAGAATGCATATTTGCATATTTGCACAATGACACCACTGTATTTGGCAAATTGCATATTGCATTTTCGAAGCAGTCTGCATTAGAAGAGTCCTCAAAGCGCGAGATAACCAAGTACGACAGCATCATTACATTTATACATATTCTTTGCACTCTGAGACATATTCGCTTGATTATACATTCAAACTATATTTCATTGAGTGAGTAATGTGAGCAATCGGGATTATAGCGAATATATTTCCTATAACCTCGTGACTATAGATTTTAAGTAATTCTGTTTCAATACACGGTTTATATTAGAAGCAAAAGCTCATTTATACATGCTATGGAATACTTGACGAGTATTTCATATCCATAGATATTTGAACATATCCAAGCACACTCGGGCATGCACACACAAACACTCTAGCATGGACACGAGGAACGCTACAATAATTCAGGGAATACAACCTCAGTTTTGTCTAAATGATATACATCCCTTTAACGAAAGGGCAACGTATATATATATTAAATATGGGTAAATTTATATACCGATTTATGCAGTTATCGGTTATATACCCATTTATGCATATACAGTTATATCTAGAGATGTATATATATTTATTTATGTTCATACGGGGAACAAGCGTACTACCTAATGTGTCAAGGCCAATATTGAACATATCTTTAGATTGTAAGATGGATCAAAGTTGGGACCTAATATTCTGCCCCCTATTCTGAATATATGGTCAATATTTGGCTATGGAATCTTAGCTAGCGCTTTTGTTCCGTGTATGAACATAAGGCATATAATATAATATTAAATATATATATATAATATGAAATAATAATATAAAATAATCTTATATAATATAATATAATATAATATATATATACATATATACATATATGCACATATATTCATATATATATATATATATATATATATATATATATATATATATATATATATATATATATACATACATATATATATATATATATATATATATATATATATATATATATATATATATATATATATATATATATATATATATATATATATATATATATACATATATACATATATACATATATATATATATATATATATATATTTAATAAAATAACAGATTAAAGTTTAAGCAAAGAATCGCTGCTTTCACCCTTAACGGGATCTTCTGAAACTAACAAAGTCAATCTGTAAACGCAGAAGTGAATATTTCAAAAAACGTTGCTTCCTCAGGAGGACAGGAAGACGATACTTTGGTTCGTGTATCAGGAGTTTTTACGGTTCTTATATATTTTATATATATTTATCCTTATCGAACCATCTTTGGATTTTAGTCTTCAAATTTATTATTATTACTATTTGGCTCCCTCGGTTGAGCACTCTATTGACTTATATTCATCTTGCAGAAACAACATCTGAATATTGCTACAAAGAACATGCCCGTACCAAGCAGAAATACATACATAAAACTCCTGATACACGAACCAAATGTATCGTCTTCCTGTTTTCCTCCTGTAGAAACGTTTTTTGAAATATTCACTTCTGCGTTTACAGATTGACTTTGTTAGTTTCAGAAGATCCCGTTAAGGGTGAAAGCAGCGATTCTTTGCTTAAACTTTAATCTGTATTTTAATAAATATTAACTCTACGGTTCTTATATATTTGATATATATTTATCCTGATCGAGCCCTCTTTGGATTTTAGTCTTCAAATTTATTATTATTACTATATATATATATATATATATATATATATATATATATATATATATATATATATATATATATATATATATATATACATACATATATATATATATATATATAGATATATTTTATAGAAGGAGCTTCTACAGGACTAGTACTGTTTCATTCAGATGAAATATATATATATATATGTTAGTAAAAGGAAAAGAAAATGGTGACAAATTTTTCCCAGTGAAAAATAGTTTAATTAGGAATAATTAAAAATTAGTAATAAGTATTGGTTAATATTCAGTTTTAGTTTTAAGTTTTTACCGATTGCGCATTTCTAATGCTTTTCAAAAATAATTTTGAGATAGAGCGCCCGTGATGTTTGCTCTAATCTGATCAGTTTTTGAAATTCTACCTGTTTTATGTGAAAAAAGTGGCTCCAGAGGTATTAAGCTTTGGTTGGTTGTTGAATGTCACGTGAATGAGTACTATAAGTTTCGCGCCAATTCGTGTTGCAAAAATTCTTGTAGTCCAAACAATTTTGATTGGTCGGTAGAGGTCACGTGAATGTTAAAAATTGATTTTGCGCCAAATGTAGGTTTGTCAAAGAGTGTACTTTTTCGCCAGATTGAGAAGTCACTGAAAAATAAGTCTTTTAAGACAAATATGTGTGTGGTGTGTGTGTGTGTGTGTGTGTGTGTGTGTGTGTGTAGAAAAGAGGTTCATTGTTGTGATAATGGTCAGTAGGGATGTGTGTGTGAATTGCAGTCATGTTGAAAGGCAACAGTTCAGGTGCCTATTAAGTCAAATATATGTGTGTGTGTGTGTGTGTGTGTGTGTGTGTGTGTGTGTGTGTGTGTGTGTGTGTGTGTGTGTGTGTGTGTGTGTGTGTGTGTGTGTGTGTGTGTGTGTGTGTGTGTGTAGCAGAATGGTTCGTGGTAGAGGGATTCGGTCAGTAGGAACGTGTCTGTACCTGTGTGGGGGATATTTTAACATGTTGAAACTTATTTTTCAACTCTTGTCTTATACGGAGAAGTGTGTGTGTGTGTATGTGTGTGTGTATATGTGTGTGTATGTATATGTGTGTATGTGGGTGTGTGTGGATGGACCAGTATTTTTGTGATACTGGTAAAAATGGTGTACATTATTCGATATTTTCTGTAATTTGCAAAAACGATTCTCACAAAAGAACATCAAAAACATTAATAATAAAAGGGGTGAAATGATGTATAGTATTGTCATAACACCAAGGTGTGTGTGAGTGTCCAGATTGTACGTACTGCAAGGGGAATCCATTAGGCCCTGCCGTATGGGAATGCTTGTGTCCAAATATGTATGTGCCCATCAGTGTGCAATGCATGTGTGCGTATATGTATGTGTGGGTGTCGGCACGTTTATATCCGGAGACATCAAAAGGTATGCAAATTTGTGTATATTTGTGTTGCACCATAGAACATGTGTGTTTACGTATGTCATTGTGTTTATATGTGGAAAGAAATGTATGTAGGATGTATGCTGATGTATGTATGTATATTGACGTGTGTATGTTGTTGGTTCGTCTTAGGGAGAAGTGTTTAGACGGAGTCCGTATTTGTTAATAAAGTGAGATTCCTTGCTGATGCGCTGGGTGTGGGTGGCATTATCTTTAAATGTGTAGAGGGGAAAGATTCTAAAGTTGGGAGGATTTTGGGCGGCACAGGTATCAATGTGTTCACTCAGTGGTATTTTTCTGTATTCCTGTATTTTAATTTGGGATCTATGGACAGTCATGCGTTGGCGAAGGCTGATTTTGGTCTGGCCTATGTATTGTTCTCGACAACCTGAGCAAGTTAATACATATATTAGATTTTCTGATGCGCATGTGAAATTGTGTTTTACTATAAAACGTTGTCCTTCTTTGAAATAGAATTCCGAACCCTCTATTAGGTTGATGCATATGCCACAGTTGGTTCTATCGCATTTTTTTTACTGTGGGTTTCGTTGTTGTGGTTGGCAGTACTTTGGTATTATATATATATATATATATATATATATATATATATATATATATATATATATATATATATATATATAAGCATGTATATATATATTTATTTTTGTTGTGTATGTGTTGGTTGTTTACCGACACGTCAGTATGCAGATTGTAGCACTCGACGAAGTACGCAGGTCGGTTTGTTTACTCCGGGTAATGTAAAATAAGTACGTCAAACATGTTAAATTTGGCTTCGTTTATTATAAATTCTCTGCTATATATATTTCAATGACAGCTATTATTGGCCTTGTTCTCATCAGGCAGTACGAATTAATGTAGAAAGAACAGGTAAACATTTTGTTGAAATGTGTTCCACTGTCAATTAATCGATATGTCCAGCTCCTGGGTGTGTTGTTAGTCCTCAGAGGAACTGGAATCATATGGTCTAGAACGAACGAATTTCAACGTCAGAGGACTCGCTCGTACCCATTGGTCAGTTGTCATACCACTCCCCAGCCGAAAGTCAATAGAAATTCTTCAGAGAAAGGTCAGCCTATTATAGTTGTTTTTATCAGAATTTTGAAGTCCAACTGATCTCCTTTACTGTGGTGTTAGTGGTAGTGATATTAAGAGGTAAGCCAGCAGGTCAACCTTAGTAGGCTGCTGCTATGATCGGAAGAATTTATGCATGTAGACTGGCATCTATCCTGCCACCACTTAACGTGGTGGGGGATGCCAAACAAAAAATGCGTGTGTGTTACAACCAATAAAAATAAAAAAATAAAAAATTTAGAAAAATATAAAATGAAATAATAAACCTGTGTTTAATAATCCAGAAGTGTAAAGAATTACAATTCTTATTTTAGCATAGCGTACATACGTGTAACTGCCCGTCAGCGCACACCATTGCGCGTGCTCACGTATAAACACAGGCTCGGGTGCATTTACCTATTTACGTGCACAGTCCACAAAAGATCCGCTAATAAGGAGATCTTCGATAGCAACGCAGAATATTATAATGCAGCTCTAAATAAGGCGGCCTATGGCCAAACTATATTTTAGAACGCGAGGCACCATGATAGAGATAACCCATCGGGTCTCTCGACCCACGGTATCCGGGAGGGAGCAAACCCTAACAGTGAAGGTAGAGTGGAAGCCCCTAAACCCCATGAACGCGGCACTACCACATTAGCGAAAAGGACGCGTACGCCTAGCCATGGGAGGAAAACCAATACGGGAGGCGGTCTCAGGAGTGATATTAACCACCCCGGGCCCGACGCCCCCAAACGCAAGACACGAACCGGGACTGATGGGGATCTTCCCAGTGTAGAACTCCCGGCGTGGGCACACACCATCCCACAGGTACGGACCAAGAACCTAGCAAAACCCATAGCGGCCAAAGGAGCAGCAACAACTCGGAAACCAGTAGCACTCCAACACACCCCAATGACCCACAGCACGCTCAACCCACCAACATAGGAATAGACTAAGAAAAATTACGTGATACACCCCACCCTGATCAGCCGGCCTGAAGACCAACCTGGCCCGGTCATTCTTTAGGGCACTAAATAAATGCTTCCGGAGGAACCACTGATACCACAAGATCTTCAACAGACATATGGAGAAGCTCTCGTATTCTACCACGCGCAACGTAACCCAGCAGATAGCTAGCATCAATAGGAGTAGACTTAGAAACTACACATAGCCAGCAGCTGACACTATAGGCACCCCGCAGAGCCATCTGGAGGGTAGGAATGGTAGACGCGGAACCCACCCTGGGAACCCAAACACACCCAGGGACCCTCCACCTGGCCCAGGGGCAGACGAGCCCATACTATGCAACGGGAACAATAGGCATTCAGGGGTCGATTACCTCCTGCAATTATAGAACCCCCATATTATGCCCCCTTCGTAATGAATGCTTAACGAAGAAGTTAGTATACGGATGTAGAGTAAAAACCCCCAACTCAGAGTAGCTTTATAAAGGACCAACATCAACGAGCTTCAAAGACAGATGGTATAACCATCGCAATTCCTTTAATAGGGAGGGCAAATGAAAAAGTACGGCTCTTTCCGAACTGATCTGGAAGCTCAAGCTGGACAGGACCCTGGATAACAACCCATTAACATGGGAACTTCCCTCAAGCTATAGGGGCAGCAGCCCCGTCACATCGAGCCCAACGTACACCAAAACTACCCCCTACATCCACATCTATCCCCACCTTAACTCGCGCCTCGATTAGCACCTATAGCAACACACCTACCTAGCAGCTAAAACCATGCCTCACTCTACTGTGGTCAACCCCTCTCTCTCACTTCCTTAACCAGAACTCAAGTTAGCTGACACGAGATGATATAAAGAGACGAGGTACATTGGCGGAGTCCAATCCTGTGTGCAAACAGGCACCCTAAGTTTCCAACCAGCGGGCCTCAACGCCCAACCTCGGCTTGTGATCGGAGGATATCCTGCCTCGAACCCGATCCCCTTCGCACGCCTGAGTCAGTGTTAAATACCGCAAGTAAATAGGACGCGCCTATTACTACTACTTAGCCCTTTCCCCACCACTCAAGGCGACTTTGATCCTGTGTCCGTGTGGGTATATGCACATGTGGGCGTATATGGAATTATGTGTATACGTGCACGTATGCGTGTGTGTGACTGTGTGGACGTAATATGGGAATGCACCTGAGCCTGTGTTTGTACGTGTGTACGTGCAGCGGTGAGCGTTAGCGAACATATACGCATATGTACTTTATGCTGAAATAAGAATTGTAATCCTTTACACTTCTGGATTTTGACAGGTTTTTTTTTATTTATTTTTTACTCCACTTTTACTTCATTTGTTTTAAAACGCACCCATCTTTTGTGGACTGTGTGCCCGTAAATAGGTAAATGCACCCGAACCTGTGTTTATACGTGAGCACGTGCAATGGTGTGCGTTGACGGACAATTACACGTATGTACTCTATCCTAAAATAAGAATTGTAATTCTTTACACTTCTGGATTATGACACACAGGTTTTTTATTTCATTTTATATTTTTCTAAATTTTTTTTATTTTTTATCTTTATTGGTTGTAACGCACACGCATTTTTTGTTTGGCATCCCCCGCCACGTTAAGTGGTGGCAGGATAGATGCCAGTCTACATGCATAAATTCTTCCGATCATAGCAGCAGCCTACTAAGGTTGACCTGCTGGCTTACCTCTTCACGTCACTCCCACTTACACCACAGTAAGGGAGGTCAGCTGGACTTAAATATTCTGATAAAAAGAAATATAACAAGCTGGCCTGTCTCTGGATAATTTCTATAGATTTCGGCTGGGGAATGGTATGACAACTGACCAATGGGGTATGAGCGTGTTCTCTGATGCTGAAATTCTATACCATATGATTCCAGTTCCTCGGAGGTCTAACAACACACCCAGGAGCTGGAGATATCGATGAACTGACATAGTGGAACACATTTGAACAACATGTTTACCTGTTATTTTACATTAATTCATACTGCCTTATGAGATCACAGCCAATAATAGCTGTCACTGAAATGTATATAGCAGAGAATTTACTATAAACGAAGCCAAATTTAACATGTTTGACTTACTTATTTTATATATATATATATATCTGATGATTTCTAATGAATGAAACAGTTCTAGTCCTGTAGAATCTCATCTATATTATATATATATATATACATATATATATATATATATATATAGAGAGAGAGAGAGAGAGAGAGTAACAGGGAGAGATATGTGTGTGTGTGTGTGTGTGTGTGTGTGTGCGTGTGTGTGTGTGTGTGTGTGTGTGTGTGTGTGTGTATGTGTGTGTGTGTGTGTGCGTGCGTGTGTGTGTGTGTGTGTGTGTGTGACTGTGAGTGTGTGATTGAGAGTATGTAAGTGTATGTTTAATTATTTACTACGATGGAGAAATAATATTTAGTACATCGCTTGTAGGTATATAAATAATTTTATTGGCTAGACCAATGTTCTCTCGTATGATAAATAATGCAACTCAAAGAAGCTGAAGGATAGAAACAAAATTTAAATGTTTAATCTTCACAATTGATGGCTAATTCTGCCATAATATTTGCCATTTAATTATATTTCAATATTTTATTGATAACATATTTTACAATTTAATATGAGAATAAAGACTCAGGTTATATATTTTAACATACATATTATACTGTCCATTTGTGTGTGTGTCTCAGTGAATTTCCTTCGTGTCAAGTATTTTATATTTGTTAATTTCTATCCACATAATGAAAACCGGTGTAGAGATGAATAAAAACTTTCGATTAGTTTGATTATTTAGAGAAAGATTTCGATTATCACCGATTTAGAATTAAGGAATGGAGTGGGAGAAGTGGTGGTGGGTGGGAAAATAACGAGTAGCAGAGGGAGACAGAGGTCGTGAGAGAAAGAGAGAGAAAGCGAGGGGAAACTATGAAGGAGTGCAAGATAATTGGATGGAAAAGAAATAAATTAGAGAGAGATAGACGAAGGTTTGTGAGAGGGGTTAGGAAGAAGGACAGAGTAGGACAGAGCATATATATATTTATTAAAATAACAGATTAGAGTTTAAGCAAAGAATCGCTGCTTTCACCCTTAACGGGTTATTTTAATAAATATTTGCTCTATGTTCTTATATATTTGATATATATTTATTCTTATCGAGCCCTCTTTGGATTTTAGTTGTCACATTTATTATTATTATTATTATTATTATTATTATTATTATTATTATTATTAATGTGTTTTTCACTAATTTTGTGGTAGCAATGTCCGCCACGGGCCTCAGACATCATCCTGAGTCCCCGATCTGACCACCCAACGAATTTTTTTAGACGCTTTTCTATGTGTTCGCCGTGGCATGGCAGGCTAACTCAGACCCAGTCTCCATCTTTTTCTTTGAATTCTCTTTTCTCGCTTTCCTCTTATTTTCTGTTTCTTTCTCCCTTTCATCTTTTCTCTCTCCTCTCGCCACTATCCCATGTATCGTTGTTATAATGCATTATTTGTGTGTGATGTGTGTGTGTGTGTGTGTGTGTGTGTGTATGTGTGTGCGTGTGTGTGTGTGGGTGTGTGTGTGTGCGGGCGCGTGTCTGTGTGTCTATATAGATATGCACATGAGAGAGCAAGATAGAGGGAGAGTTACACACACATACACATATATATATATATATAAATATAAATATG
>OZ024742.1:52081062-52088562 GCA_964016885.1 Eledone cirrhosa | reverse complement strand
CTGTTTGATGTGGGTTCTGTGAAGTCCCGCACTGTAAATTGACTTGGTGTGCACACCAGCACATCGCTAACAAATTAATTTGTTGCTCTCTAACTGTATCTCGCGTATCAATTTCGTATCTCAATTGGTATGAGAGATTGCAGGTAGGTAGCCATAAAATTGCCTTTTTGTAGGATGCTGGTTCCAGGCTATGTTTAACGCGGCCTTTTGTATGTGCCATCTAATTACTTCTCCCACCTTAGAATGATTTAGATTTTATGCATATGGGATCTTCGATTTCCAAATTGTTGTCCGCTTATCCAAGATAACACAAGCTTTGCCAATGCTTGTGTTTATGTCACTTTCAGTGAAACCTTGTTTCGTGATCTTGCTTCCAAGGTAGATGCACAGGTAATTATTTCAGAGGTTTACTGACTATTGGGTTTATTGTGCTGTCCTGATTGAAACATATATATTCAGCTTTGCCCACATTTACACCGATTCCAATACTACATGCTCCTACTTCAAATTGTGTAGCCGGGATTCTGATTTGTGTAGTGTATCCGATATTATTGCAAGGTCATCTGCCTAGACGGTGTCGGCCATGGTCTCGGCCAGATAGTGAATGCTTCTCACTGGTTTCGAAGTACGAAATCTAGGCAGATTATGAATATAAAAAGACCCTTGGATATCATTCTTAGTGTCCCAATATCTATTGGTAATGTTTTGCGACGTTGTATTTACTGACAACATACTTTGCAGTATAGAGCTACGGTCCTTTTCGTTCTGAGTTCAAATCACGCCGAAGTTAGCTTTGCCTTTGATCCTAAGAGGGTCGATAAAATAAAGCACCAGTAACGCAGTGGGGTCGATTCAATCAACTTCCTCTACACCCCAAAATTGTTGGCATTGTGCCTAAATCAGAAACCATTATTATTCTCCATTTTGTTATGTAAGCAGGATAATTTGCTCGAAGTATGAAAATGTTTCCCAGTTAGCTGACTTTACTGTGTTCAAACCACTTCAACATGATAGTTATTCTTTTCCTCAACAAAGCGGAATGTCTTATCTCGGGCAACGTTTCTCGATATAGTATCTAACACGAATATCAGTGAGTCAATTACTGTTCGAGCCGCTACTTCTCCGAATTGAGAGATCACAGCTTCAATATTACATAAATGCTGTTAGCATGTCTCTGGAAAGAATCTCTGGACAGATTTTACAGGAACAATCAGCCGACAGGAAACCCAGGGGTAACTCTGAGCAAAGAGTTAAATAACATCCATGAACTCGGCTGGTCTCACTTGGGGATCCAGCTGGATCAATGGAGTAGGTTAAATTTAACAGAACTAACTGGAATGCTTGCTAGAGGAATCTACCTCTATGACCGTCCCAGGAATAAGTGGCTGACGAAGTAGAAGACTCCGTGTCTTCTAAGTGTGTGTTGCAAAGGTTAATATTTTAAATGAGAACTAAAATCCAACGAGAATTCATTATGGAAATTTACAGAATTTATGTTCTTGATGTATACAACAGATTCCCGGAGAAACAGTAATTAAACTCATTATCGCACTGCAGAATGCCAGCGATGATATTGAAATAATCTGTGTCGCCATCTGGAGATCGTAGCTTTGTATAGCATCATTATTGTGCTCCCAGTTTCATTTGGTATGCTATATGCAGAAAGCATTTCTTCCATTTTGTTTATGGGTACAGAGTCGTAAGCCATCGTGAGGTCGATAAATATAAACAGTTTAGAGATTTCTATTTCGAACTCATTCTAGGATACACCGAACTGACAAAATCTGGGATTGGTGTAGATATATTCTTGCAAAAGCAATTAAAGTTCTTCCTAAATACCTTTTTGACTACAGGACATTTTCTTTTGAGTTGCCTTGTATTCAAACCTTGGGGGCTATAGCCGTAAGAGTAATTCTTCTATAATTATTTGTGCTACCCAGGTCGGCTTTCTTTGGAAGGAAGCATCCTTTTGTCCATTTATCAATACAGCCTCGATGTTAAACAGCGTGGCAGAGTCGTAGGAGGCTAACAAAACTTTCCAGTCTTCCAAACCCCGGGAGCGATTTCATCCGGTCCGGCTGTAGTTATGTGAACTCCACTTTGATATGACGAATCTGATTTCATATCAGCAGCATCCCAGGCATAGTGAGGAATTTCCACCCTCTTTCTAACACTGGGCTCCCATAAGACATCTCACAATGCTATCCTGTCCACCTTCAGCTCGATCTAATACGAGGGCATATATATGATCAGTCGAACTACTAGAAACAGCTGCCAAAATCTCTCAGAAATCTCACGTTACTGTTTGCCGTGTATAATGATATGGGTGAATTAACAGATAAAGACCCGCCAACTTTACTGTTCATGCGGCACTATATTAGGAGTTAGATATGTAGACTACGGCTATTATACGTGTTTATGTTTAGCCCCAGGATAGTCACAGTTCTCTAAATAAGATATCAAATATGTTACAGGCATGACCATTCCATGGCTATTTCAGGCATAGTTTATATAGGGCTATACTATTCAGTCTAAAGAGGATTTCTGCTTTTTCAAAAACGAAATATAAAAAAAAAAAAAAAAAAATCGTAAACATTTCATTGGGTTCCCTAGTGGTTCGAGTGAAAATGCAAAAAGTTGGTTTGTATTAACATATTCTATTCACATTCCAACATCTGAATTAGTGTGATTTTGTTTCAATTTATTACACATGAACATGTTATTTTAAACGCAAACCAATTGTATTTAGGCATTTCAAATAATACATATAGATGACTATAGGAAACAAATATATATAACTCCTTCATTTCCCTTAATAGTAATCAGTTTCTGACTGAAAATAAAATGTTTTCTTTGTGATTTCCCAAAACTCTTTCTCCACTTATATTCCGGGAAAAACAACTTCTGGTTCAACTAAAGAGTGTCTGTATAAAATGTGTGTGGAGGTTTTATTTGCTTGCAGCCTAAATAAACAGATTCCAATATTGATTTTTAAAGTTAGTTTTATTATTTGCCAGATGCCTATCTATTAGCCTTTTTCAAACTGTGTAGATGGTACAGTGCCATTTTGTCTACGTGATAATGTTGAGCTTATTTGAGTTTAAAAACACTATATAAAATGTTATTATGCTTGATAATATCAGTGAAAATTCCCCAGGCCTATGCTAAGTAATACATTAATTTTCAAATATAGCCTTAAGTAATGTTTACCGATGATAAATAGTTCTTTTTGAATGTTACTTTATATTTGTGAAATACCAAATTTCATGGAATTTCCCCCCATATATTTATTTCATTGCACACAGAAAAAAAAAAAGGATTTCTCAACGAGTATATTAATTTGCAATTATGATTGTGATACACAAATTCATATATAAGTGAGAATGAATGAAAATATATTGCAATTTGTTATTGAATTTATGTTGTTTATATATATCTATTATAGTATCATTTGTTCTTTATATATGTAATACTCCTACTTCAGCAAGGAATATTGGTAAATGAGTTTAATTACTGTTTCTCCAGGGAATCTGCAGTATACATCAACAACATATATTTTGTAAATTTCCATAATGAATTACTCTTGGATTTTATTTCTCATTTAAAAAATTAACCTTTGCAACACACATATAGAAGACACGGAGTCTTCTACTTCGTCACCCACTTATTCCTAGGAGATAATGGGGGACGATTCCTCAAACAAGCATTCCAATTGGTTCTGCCAGACGTAACATACTCCATTTGATCCGACTGGATCCCCAAGCGAGACCAGCTGAGTTCATGGATGTTATTTAACTATTTGCTCGTGGCGACCCCTGGGTTTCCTACCGGCTGATTGTTCCAGTAAAATGTACGTAATATTGAAGCTGCGATCTCTCAATTCGGAGAAGTAGCGGCTCGAACTGTAATTGACTCTCTGATATTCGTGTTAAATACTATATCGAGAAACGTTGCCCGAGATAAGAGTTTCAGCTTTGTTGAAGAAAAGACTAATTATCATGTTGAAGTGGTTTGAACACAGTAAAGTCAGCTAAGTGAGAAACATTTTCATACTTCGAGTAAATTATCCTGCTTACATAAAAAAATGGAGAATAAAAATGGTTTCTGATTTAGGCACAAGGCCAACAGTTTTGATGGCGGGAGGGGAAGTCGATTGGAACGACCGCAGTGGTGCGTTACCGGTGTTTTATTTTATAGATCCCGTAACGATAAAAGGCAAAGCTAACTTCGGCGGGATTTTAACTCAGAACGTAAAGAGCCGTAGCTCTGTGCTACAAAGCATGTTGTCAGTAAATACAACCGCCTAGAAATAGATATTAGCTAAATGTGGCGTCGTAAAACATTACCATTAGATACTGGGTCACTAGGAATGATATCCAAGGGTACAAACTATTATATAGGCCCAATTTCCCACGGAAGATTTAGAGGAGGGTTTCGTTTCGCCTTATACATTTTGCTTGGCATCACTTTACATCTATTTTTTCATTATTATTTTTCTGTTATTGATGGAGGTGGTGGATTTCCACTGATCCTGGTTGTTTGTTATATTTGCCTCGTGTTCGTTTTAATCCCTTATTTAGCAGACAGGAGGACGGTATTATTTGCATGTGGTTCCAAGTCGTCCAGGTTATCTGATTGTTGGTCATGAGTTTTAAGGATTGAGATGAACATTACCCACGTGGCCACCTAAAGTGATGCAGTAGGTGCTGTGACTGGCACTGCTGCTGAAACGCTGTACAGTAAACATTAGTGAGCATTCCGGTATCCTAGTCAATGAAGAGGTTGGTGAGATGGCAATAGGTTAGAAACAGAGAAATCCCATTGGATACACTGGTTATGCTAGAGGTTGAAGCGCGTGAGTGACTTGTATATCTACAGTAAAAGTAGATATCACGTTTCTTGAGTTCTTCCGCACATTTCAGTTCATCAAATCAACAACAATATATAATGACTTAAATTACATTCAAGCTATAAGTTTACATTCATGTGAATTAAACCATGCCGAGAATGGGCCTTACATATTCTTTATACAGAAAGTATAGTTTATTTGCCATAGGTTAATGCATGTGATATCCTGATTGTTTGCTACAGATACAAACACAGATACAGACACACACAGACGCAGACGGGGTCACACAAGAACACTCACTCACACACACACACACACACACACACACACACACACACACACACACACACACACACACACACACACACACACACACACACACACATATATATACATGTATATATCACTAACAAAAGGTTATCACTCTACATGGCTGAATACAATAAATGTAATCTGAGTTTTTCGAATATTAATAATAATATTCCATTCGTTTGCCATGAGGGGCTCATTCTACTGACAAGGTTTAAAAGAGGCTGTTTGCATAATTGCAAATGAATCGAATATTATTATTAATATTGAAAAATATTAATAATAATATTCGATTTGTTTGCAATTATGCAAACAGTGAATTGGCAGTATCGGTAGAGAATCGGACACTATGCTTTGCAGCATAGAGTTACGGCCCTTTATGATCTGAGTTCAAATCTCGCCGAAGTTAACTTTGCCTTTCATCCTCACGGGGTCGATGAAATAAAGTACCAGTAATGCACTGCGTAGTTGCTGGCCTTGTGCCAAAAGTAGAAACAATTATTAATATTCGAAAAACTCACGTTACATTTATATATATATATATGTATACAAACCGAACATTATAATAAATGTTCGGTAAACCCATACGTACATATATATATGTGTCCATATATGTATGTATATACATACTACTGTACGTCTGTATACATATATGTATGTACGTATACATACTTATATTTAAGTATCAGCCGTACTTAGAGTGAGAAATGAAATTTCATTTTTTCCATTTATCGGTTTCGGTACGCCTGGCCGACTAACTCACTCAATATGCAAATTAGGCTGCTCAGACCTTAATATGCATAAGGAAAGTGTATACTTTCAAACGTTCAATCGACTGACAGGAAGGTATACGGTGCTGATGACAGCTAATAAGCTAGAAACTAGTTCATCGTTCCTTTGTCAGTTGTGGTTCCTTTGTGGTTCCTTTGTGGTTGCTGAACACTGTACGGCTTAATTCGGGTTGTTTGTTTACAAACAAACCGAACATTATAATAAATGTTCGGTAAACCCATACGTACATATATATATGTGTGTGCATGTATGTATTTACATACATACTACTGTACGTCTGTATACATATATGTATGTACGTATACATACTTATATTTATATATATATATATATATATATATATATATATATATATATATATATATATATATATATATATATATATATATATATATATATATATATATATATATATATATATATATATATAACAGACGTCTAATCTGCTTTTAGAAACATTATCGATTATAATTTTTGAAAATAATGCCACTTCAACTCTGGGTTTTATACTACGAA
Organism: Eledone cirrhosa; assembly: GCA_964016885.1. NCBI lineage: Eukaryota > Metazoa > Mollusca > Cephalopoda > Octopoda > Eledonidae > Eledone > Eledone cirrhosa. Next base: position 52,082,096 of record OZ024742.1, on the reverse strand, counting down.
AATTGTTTAACGTGATGAACACAATGACCTCCTATACAGGGAACAAATGGAAAGCGTGCGACCATAATTATAAAAAATTCATATATGCGCACCGGATAAAAGACGTTAAGAAGTTTTTCCTATCGTATCTAGCATTAAAATAAAATATCGTTTTATTGTATCGTTTTCTCGTATCGGTTTGCTCTGTTGATTTTTCACACATACATCTGCGGTTGTGTGTGTTAAAAATCAACAAGGAAAACCGGTACGTGTGTATGTGTGTGTGTGTGTGTGTGTGTGTGTGTGTGTGTGTGTGTGTGTGTGTGTGTGTGTGTGTGTGTGTGTGTGTGTGTTTGTGTGGTGTGTGCGCGCGTGTGTGTGTGGGGGGGGGGGCGTGTGTGTGTGTGTAAACATGATAAGAAATGAATTGAAGCGGTAAGTGTGTAAATTATTTTCAAAAAAATTCTAGGAATCTCAAACATGGAGATAGCAGCGAAACAACCAGCTGCTATGGTGAATAGCTAGGATTTGGGTTAAAATATAACCTCCTATGATCGGAAGAACAATTAGAGAGAGATAGATAGATAGATAGATAGAGAGAGAGAGAGACAGAGAGAGAGGGGGGGGGAAGAGAGTTATAAGAGAAGAGGGAGAGAGAGAGAAAGAGAGTTATAAGAGAAGAGGGAATGGGAATGATAGAGTTTTAAAGTGACATGAAAAAATAAGAATGATAAATCACTGGGGAATGTTGAAGAACGTAAAAGATATATAGAACTAGAGCGACGAAAATACCCTCTTCAGATTCCTTCTAACCGCTCTTGGCTAATTTTGTTTATATATACTTCTGTCCTCCAATGTACGCATACGATATACTTGAATATATACATCTGAAAAGGCTGAAAGAGCTAAGAATGAAACATAAAAGAAGAAACTAACCCATACATAAATATTAAATGAAAGATTTCATTTTGAAAGTCAATTTTCCCATAGTGGTTTGTATATTTGTTTGTTTCCAAATTGGTTAAATCTTAAAATATACAAATAGTAAAGGTTCA
>OZ024742.1:52063562-52076062 GCA_964016885.1 Eledone cirrhosa | reverse complement strand
ATTAGATAGTTTATAAATTCCCTGATGAATACGCCTGAGAACAATTTTGAAGAATGTATAATACTATGAGTAAAGTGCTAGATTATAATATAGAGATGCACGTGTATACGAATAATAGACAATGAGCATGCTTTTCGCAATATTTTTTTATCCCTTTAAAATTTTCTTTTAATCCTTGTAGAAACATGGCGTTAGAAAAATAGAACTTATCTATATATTAATTTCCACACTGTCAGTATTCCGTGTGTCATAATTCTCGATTATCATTGGTTCATAGGTTTCAAACGTCTCCGCCCACCTGAACGACGCCAAACGCTAATTAATATACATAATGCCAATGAGAGAGTGAGAGGGGAGAGTAAGAAACAGAGACAGAGTGAACGCTGTAACTATTACCATGTGTGCGTGTGAATGTACGTGTTCGTATATTTATGTGTGTGTCCGTGCGTGCAGCGTTCCACAGAAAGTAAAAACTATCAACATGTGTGAGTGTGTGCGTGTGTGTAAGTGAACGGATGCGTGTGTAAGTTTGCGTGCGTGTGCGCCTTTCCATGCGTGTATGTGTGTGTACGTGGGGCGTTCCACAATCGCAACGCAGTTTATCTGTCTGTGTGCCTGTCTGTCAGTCTAACATACACAGAGTTGTGAAGGGAGTAAATAGGGACATTTTTTTTACAATGGGACATCTTTCATATTTATTATTGTGTCATTTTTTTTTGCTCGAAATTGCTCGAAATGAATTCTGATAATAAAAGTAATTCTACTTTATCAAACAGTGAATTACAGCAGCGACCGCGTGCAGCCAGGAATGAAGAAAAATGGGCCGAACAGCGCCATCGGAACGCCGAACTTCAGAGGCGAAGACGTGCCGCCATGAATGAAGAGGAGCTGGCTGAACAACGCCAACTGGAGCCAAGCAGCGACGGCGTGCTGCGATGGTTGAAGACGAATTGGCTGAGCATCATCTTTTATATTAATTATCTATATCTATATCTACATATAATATAAAAGATTGGAACTTCCATCATCCTTTTGAGAAACGTGGAACAACCACGTATATGCAATGATACACGTTTTACGGTCAGGTAGAAGATGAACCATCTCCTAGAGGTCACTATTCTAGGTGGGAGCACCTAGAATTGTTCATATACTATGCACAAACGGTACAACGAAGAATCTGGTATATCTGGAAGATTTTTTTTACTGTTTTTTGTATCACACAGACACCACGAACTCGCCTCATACTGTGACCATACAAACATCCAATACAGTCATTTTCTCTTTTACCTGTCTTCTCTTATCTGTTTACCCGGGCGAAGCTGGGTACGTCAGCTAGTATATTTAAATTCTACTTTTGTATTGAGTAATTATTCTTGAGACCATCAACATCCCACGGTTATACACACATACACAAACACATACACACACACACATGCACGCACAGACACACAGACACACAGACACACACACACACACACACACACACACACACACACACACACACACACACACACACACAGACACGCGCACACACACACACACACACACACACACACACACACACACACACACACACACACACACACACACACACACACACACACACACACACACACATATATCCACGTTAACCTTGCGTCCTTGACCTTGCGTGAATCGACAACGGTAAAGCAGTAACCACAAAATACTAAAGAGTAACAAATAGCCTGGGGTACACTACTCGAACACCGGCTAGAGTTATCTCCCTTGATCTACTGTAATATCAATACATGTTTTTTACGAAGAATGAGCTGAGATGTGAACTTATCTTTAAAACCCCTTATGGGTCACGTAAGGAACACTCTTTAGTTTTTTATGCCCTTGAGAAGCCCTTTCGAGCGAAACGTACGTATGGGCTGTTTTAAATAAACATGTTTTAACGGTTTGTTCTCCTGTATATACTTCTCCACGTATATATATATATATATATATATATATATATATATATATATTTTACTTCAAAATATTAATAAATATAGACATTCATGTGATCAAATATATTTTATTATATATATTGAGGTACTGAGCTGTTTCATCAGTACGTCCTCATCAGATAAAATAAATTGATGTGTGACATACCTCAACTGAACTGATGGTTCAATTCCAGTTTTGGCAGTGATTAGTTATGACAAAACTCAATATTTATATACCATAAGTAGTAACATGACAAACTACATATAATTGAGAGGGTACGTAGGAAAACGTGTAGAAACATATACAATAAATAAATATAAAGACAAGTAAAATACATGAACACATAAGTACATAACTGTTAAAAATTTGAATAATTAAATATGTAAATATCCATATTAGTGAAAAAAAACAAATGAGAGTTGGAGAGAGAGCTAAATAGAAGAGAAAAGAAAAAGATAGATATATGAAGATAAAAACGAAGAAATATATATAATAAAATATATTTGATCACATGAATATCTATATTTATTAATATTTTGAAGTAATATTAATAACTCCAGAAAACTTCACTGTTGAGTGCTTCTAATCTATTTTTCGTCATATATCTATATATTAAAATTAATTGTTTCTACTTTTGGCACAAGGCCAGCAATTATCCCAGTTCATTACTGGTGCTTTATTTTATCGACCCCGTAAGGATGAAAGGCAAAGTTAAACTCGGCGGGATTTGAACTCATACCGTAAAGGGGCGGAACTCTATGTTGCAAAGCATGGCGTCCGACCTCCTGCCGATACTGCCAATCCCCCAAAAAAGAACGAAGTGTTAGATCTTCATTACATTTATTGAGATGTGAAGCGCCTTTCGCGATTGATCAGCTCAAGTTTCAATCTGTATCGATCTGACCCTACTCTGGAATCAAATGCTCGTCTGATTTTGTTAAGGTAATGGCAAAATATACGTACACACACACACACACACACACACACACACACACCCACAAACAACAAAACACTTGTGCAAACAATAGACAAAGACCCTTCGGTGGAAACCGAAGGGAAAATGTTCACCAACGCGGCGACTAAACCGCATTTAAAAATTATTAGGGTCCCATTAGGGTCGCAATGCTCAAACAGAACTTTCCCGAGGACGTGGGGAACCCCTGTACTAGACCTATCAACCACGTCCTCTTGAAATATTTACCTCCCACCACCCAGACACATCTCCCACCACCCACACCCACCCACCCCACCACATACTGATGTCCCCACCACGTCCCAAACCACCACCCCACCAAACAACCCCGCCGCACCTCCATGGAAATTGTGCAGCCTGGTCCCCAGAAGAAGGACAGGTAGGTGTCTTTTCCTTTTTCTCCACTCTAAACACTTCACCACCAACATGGCTGTTATAAGAGTTGGATGTTTAAATGTGCGCGGCCTGGGGATGTCCTGGAAGCAGGGCAAACTTTTAAATGACCTCAGGTCTCACAAAATGGATGTGATAGCTATTTGCGAGTCCAGGATCAGCAGCAAGCACCAACTGGCCCCCATCTTCGACGACTTTGAGATCTATGCATCTCTCTGTCAGCTGGGGGGTGGGGGCGGAGTGGTCGTTCTGCTGCGAAAACACCCGGGCCTAGCAACACTGTAGGTACACCTGGACCCGGAGGGTCGACTGGTGGTTCTAGACGTCGGCAGTAGTGAAGGTGGAGCCTTCAGGCTGGTGGCAGCGTAAGCCCCATCTGGGACACCGCGACCGGACTTCTTCCAACGCCTAGTGACTTTTCTGGGAACGTCTCGCTCCTTGCTTTTAGTGGAGGACTGGAATGGTATGCTGGATGCACGTTAGGACTATGTAGGGGCATGTCCCGATGGAGGGGGTGTAACAGCCTCAAACGGTTAATCGGTCGATTTGATCTGGCCGATAGATATCGACTAGATTTTCCGACTGTGCCACTGTGGACGTGGACTAATGGTAGCGGAACATCTAGGTCGTACCTAGATAGGCTCATAGTTAGAAATATGGATAGGGACATGTTAAGCTGTCCATGAATGTTCATGGTTGACTATTCGGATCGCAAGTTGGTGACCGGAGTGATCAGCCTTGATAGAACCCATAGACAAGGACCCGGTTACTGGAAGCTAAACTTGTCCTTACTGACAAACAAAGCTTACAGTAAGCGGATTAGCACTCTAGTTAAGAAGCGGTTGACGGGGGCAATTGTCAATAGCAGGTGGTGGGTCTCTCTCTCGAGAGAAATTAGAATAGAATCGATAGGTGTTAGTCAGGAATTAGCATCCGATAGGAATAATAGAACTAAAAGGGAATTGATAGATAGAGTAGAAGAGGCGATTAGGAGTGGCAACGTGGCCAGCGTGCTGGCGTCAAGAACGGCCCTAGACCAGTTCTTTGACGCGAAGCACGAGGGCTGTGTTGTCAGGAGTAAAATACGTGCTCTGGGTAACGAGGGAGCCAAAGCTGTTAGCTGGGCCCGAGTGACAGAGGCAAAAAGTCGAACAAGTCCACGATTTGGTCTTTGAAGGACCAGGATGGACGCGTGATCCTTGAACCCGAGCGGATGTGCACGGCCTTTCAACGGCGCGTTGCACGATTTTTCGGGAGGGGCGGCGGGCCGGGTGAGGCCATGTATTTCGGTCCATACCTTGACCGTCTGCCGCGGCTCTCGGAGGCGAAGTGCTGCGAAAGGCCGATTTCAGTCGCTGAAATAGGGAGAAGCGCTGAGCCAATGCGGCAAACACAAATCTCCCGGTCTCGATGGTCTACGATAAGAACTTTATATGCCGGACTTGTTCTCCGATATCCTCGAGGCGGTCTACTGTAACTGGCAACAGAACGGAAGAATTCCCAGTTCTGTGACCAAGTGCGTTGGTGAGGAAGGACGAGAACAAGGGGGAAGACATAGATAACTTCAGGCCCATAACTCTGCTAAACACAGAGTTAAAGATGTTGGCCAAGGTGTTACCGAAGAGGTTGGCGCTTGTTGTTGGGAACCTGGTGGGAGAAGCGCAGACATGCGCAATCCCGTCCAGGTCCATACTCGACAACCTCCACCTCATGCGATACATCGTAGAGAGAGTAGGGAACGAACTCGGCTTTGATGGGGCTCTAATCAACTTGGATCAATCTAAGGCGTTCGATAGGGTCGACCATCGGTACCTGGATGCGTTGCTCGTGGCGGCAGGGTTCGGACCCGTTTTCAGGGGCTGGACTGCTGCAATGCACAGCAGCAACACCTGCTCGAGCCGTTCCAAATCACGCGATACATCTGACAGGAATGCCCGCTCTCCTCCCTTCTGGGGTCCTACTTGTTCCTATTACCCACCACACTACTACCCTAAGTATTGAGTACTTTGGTACGTTATGGTCCAGCTTGTTCCTTACCACATTTCCTTCGTTATATATATATATATATATATATATATATATATATATATATATATATATATATATATATATATATATATATATATGTTTTAATATAGACGAGCTTCTACACGACTAGAACTGTTTCATTCGTGAGAAATCATCAGGGTCTCCCTGATGATTTCTTACGAATGAAACAGTTCTAGTCCGGTAGAAGCTCTTCTATATTAAAACTTTTATACTCTGTTATGTATTGAGTACCTTACTTACTGTGGTTACCTCCGATTCAACCCGGAATAACTTGGGGATGGTGTCTTGTTTAAGGACACCACGTGAAATAATGTGTTACTCAAGGAGACAAGGTGAAATAAAGTGTTTTGTTGAAGGAGACAAGGCGTTGCTGGGAATCGAACTCAGACCTTACAATTAATAGCCAAATAGCAGGTGCACTAATACGTCCACGTTAACAGACCTGTGCACACAGAAAAACACAGACAAATACACATACACATAGACGTACACATCCACATGTACACACAATCGCACACAACCACATCAAACATACCACACACATACATACAGTACATAAATCTACATACACACAGACACACACAAACACACACAAACACAGACACACACAGACACACACACACATACATACACAGACATAGATATACACACACATTCATACAATATACAAATCTACATGCACTCACACACACACACAAACAGACACAGACACACACAAACAGACACAGGCATACACAAACACACACAGACACACACAAACACACACATACACACACAGGCACAAACTAACACACACATATACACAGAAACACACAGAAACACACAGAAACACACACAGACACACACACACACAAACACACAAACACACACACACACACAAACACACACAGACACACTAACACACACATACACACAAACACACACACACACACAAACACACACAGACACACTAACACACACATACACACACAAACACAGACACACACAGACACACAGACACACACAGACACAGACACACACACACACACATGCACAAACACACAAACACAGAGATGAGCAAGCCAGACAAAAACAAAAGCAAAATCATAAATTGATATTTTTTTTTTCGGTATTACTTTATTGAAAACTAGCAGTAAAGCCCGGCGTTGCTCGGGGTCGCTCAGTAGCTGTGTTAAAGTTACAATGTTAAGTTTCTTTTTTGGCTTAAAGTCTGTCAGCACGCCTAACGAAATTTACAGATACATATATTTAAAATAAACTTATATAATATTTGCTTTTTTTTACGAAATATTTGCTTGTTTTACGTAGTCTTTAAATAGACTTGTTTTCAAATAAAAATATTGTTTTAAAAAGCTTTTAAATGGAAATGAAGCAAAACGGAAGCTTAGTGTTCGAACTGATGAATTTTGCAGGTCAAAATTTTGCTGGCTCGACAACTGTTCGTGTATCGTAAAAGACGCTCAATGTAAACAGAACAAAGGGAAATAACTCGTCACTTACGCTAAAAAATCGATACATTAGATTCGATTTCGTCACATAAGGTGGGTCAATTTGAAATATTTTTTTTCCGATGTCTTCGCTAGGGCTCAATCTACAAGTATAGCAATTTCGGTGCAATTCCGTCAGAGATTCTAAGAGGAGGTGTGTGCCAAAAATCGATAGACAGACAGACAGACAACCACAGCTTTATATATATAGATTATCAACGTACACAAATACATTCAAAGTAATATATATATATATATATATATATATATATGATTTTTAATGCAATGAAATATCTATGATCGTCGGCAAATCACTGATGAGGGACTCATTTTCTTACATGTTATCCATGTGCAACCTGCAGTATTCTTCTCCCCATTTTTTCACATATATTTACCTAAACTGCGATTCTGTTTTTTTCTCTCTCTCTCTCTTACTGCTCCCTCGTTCTCTCTGTTTCTCCTACTTTCTTTCGCCCCCTCTGTCATATCAGTTAACTCTTCCTCACACTTCCACTCACTCACTCACTGTTTCTCCCCTTCTCACTTCACCCCGTTCGCGACGAAAACATTTTCTCTCTTTCTCACATTTGGATTCATCCCGAATGGTCTTTTTTCTAAGCGCTCATATATTCAACTACCTTATGCTAACAGAATAACTATGTAGCTTGTTCCCTTCCTCTCTACGGTTAGCTCTCCTCTTTGTTGTTATCTTGTCTCACTCGCTTTACGCGTTTTAATTGTCCTAATAACTTAATTTAGTTATTATTGCACCGACGTGAGGTATATGATTTTTAATGCAATGAAATATCTATGATCGTCGGCAAATCACTGATGAGGGACTCATTTTATTACATGTTATCCATGTGCAACCTGTAGTATTCTTCTCCCCATTTTTTCACATATATTTACCTAAACTGCGATTCTGTTTTTTTTTCTCTCTCTCTCTCTTACTGCTCCCTCGTTCTCTCTGTTTCTCCTACTTTCTTTCATCCCCTCTGTCATGTCAGTTAACTCTTCCTCACACTTCCACTCACTCACTCACTGTTTCTCCCCTTGTCACTTCACACCGTTCACGACGAAAACATTTTCTCTCTTTCTCAAATTTGGATTTATCTCGAAAGGTCTTTTTTCTAAGCGCTCATATATACACCTAGCTTATGCTAACAGAATAACTATGTAGCTTGTTCCCTTCCTCTCCACGGTTAGCTCTCCTCTTTGTTGTTATCTTTTCTCACTCGCTTTACGCGTTTTAATTGTCCTAATAACTTAATTTAGTTATTATTGCACCGACGTGAGGTATATGATTTTTAATGCAATGAAATATCTATGATCGTCGGCAAATCACTGATGAGGGACTCATTTTATTACATGTTATCCATGTGCAACCTGCAGTATTCTTCTCCCCATTTTTTCATATATATATATATATATATGTGAAGTAATTCCGTCGGAAAAGTCCAGGAAAAAAGAGTGCTCTATGTAGGTAACAGAGCAAATATATATATATATATATATATATATATATATATATATATATGCGTGTATGTGTGTGTGTGTGTGTGTGTGTGTGTGTGTGTGTGTGTGTGTGTGTGTGTGCGTGCGTGCGTGTGCGTGCGTGCACGCGCGTGCGCGTATGTGTGTTTGTATATTCATACTTATTACAATGGATTCTTGTTTAACCCATAATTATTTGCTGCTCACAAATTCTGTACATAATCATACAAATGTGTTGGAATTTTCTGAGCTTTTGAGGACACTCTCACTCAATCGTCACGACTCGGCACTACATAACGAAGCGGATGTGATGTTAGAATTGAATCTTCTCTACTTAAATTGTCCGGAAACAAATTGATTATGTTGTATATTGTATTTTTTTTTATCTGCTTGAATATATTTCAAGTGCCTCCTAATATTAATTATATATGTATATATTTATATATATGGAATAGAATGAAACGAAGTTTCATTTCTCACTCTTAGTACATTTATATATATATATATATTTATATATATATATATATATATATTTCTCACTCTTAGTACATTTATATATATATATATATATATATATATATATATATATAAAAGTATGTATTAAGTAACAGCCGTACTAAGAGTGAGATATGAAATTTCGTTTCCTTTTTTCCGTTTATATATATATATATATATATATATATATTTATATATATATGCAAGTATATGCACTTATATATATATATATATATATATATATATATATATTAATCTAACATATCAACGCTATATGTGATCTTGTCGTATTGACTTTCTAACATAGTTTTGTGGTAAAGAAAGCAATATTTTCGAAGCATTTTTAAGTGTTAAGTGGTTCATTATTTTGTCATGACTGTGTGTATATACCTACCTACATACCGACATACGCACTAACAAACACACAAACGCAAACATACACTCACAATCACACAAACACACAAACATACACACACACACACAGACACCCACACACATATACGCATACGCACACACACACACATATATATACATACAATTATACAAAATACTCTGTTCTGCAGGAATATTATATTTGACATTTATCCAAATCTTCTGTTATTTTATAAATATTTCTTTTTTCTTTTCTATATTATTTACTTTGGAAAATTGCTTTCCTTTTACACCAAATTATTCAACTGTAGACAAACTGCAGATTTTTTTCAATAGTCAGACGAGAAACATAGAAAAAAGAAAAGACGAAATATATCACAAATATTATCTGAGCAAAAGTTGTTTTACATCACAACAGCTACTTGTTGCATTATTGTTAAACAAACTTTCCAGAATATTTATTTAACTTTAAAAAAACAAAATGATGAAAATAGTGAAAGTTCGATGACAAAAAATTCTAAACTGATAAAAATACAATCCTGTTGATTGATTTGCTAAATCACATTGTTTAAAAACTGTTATATTTTTTTTGTACAGCCGAACAGGAACACGTGAGCAGACATATATGATATAAATGAAGAAACAAATGATGGGAAGCAGTGTTTTGTTTTTCTTATTTATTTCACAATTTCTTTTCGCTGAATGGTATATATGATTTAATAATGTTGTAACAGTGAACTATAGACTTTAAATTGAGCTCACATACACTCACAAACAGACATACAGACAGACAGACACACACACACACAAACACGTGCAGACGATTTTAAATTAAAAAATAAAGGAATTACATGTTTCTAAACAGTTGTCAAAAGTATTTATTAAATACAAAATATCAAGCTGTAGCTGTACACCATGGCGCATAATAGTTGCTGGTCTAAACATGAACCCAAATGCAAACAAATTATTTAACATTCAAAATAGTTTATATTAGTTTCTTTGTTAGATGTTTATGTTTGTATTTCTAATTAGATATATGACGCAAACTTGAACAAATAGGTCGTTTTACTACCATGTGTTTCAAGTTTCGATTTCTCTGACTGGCATATTCAGAAATTATCTTTATTATTGAATCCGTACCCACCATGACTAGCAAATGAGTGACGTTGGATAGATGGAAACTGGCTAGAACGCCATCAGTTCCTATAACTGTCATTCAATGACGATGTGTGTAACAGCCTAGTCACACATCACGATGTATCTTCTTGAGAATTACGTTGGGAGGACAGCCTAGCCACACGCTGTGTGACGATGAATATTGTTGAGATTTACATATATTGTCAATTACGATTTTATATGATATATCATATCTACATGCATATATACTTGCGTATAATAGCAATATGCACACTACTCAAGCTAGCAGAAAACCACCCGAAGGGTGGTTTTTCTGCTAGTAATCATAAGATTACTAGCAAGATGCCTCTAGGACTGTATTTTTTTAATTTGATGTTATATATAAACCTATTTAAAGGAACAAAATCCTCCAGTTATAACATGTTGTTTATTATCAAGGTTAAAGGATAATTCTGCTTGCGGTAGCGAATTTAAATTCTTATAAGTTATGAAAATATTCTAAACACATTAGTGAAAATTTGAAAACATTAAAAATACCTTAGATTATATATGTTTAATTTTAAGACTTCAATAAACACAATACATATTTCTGAATAACCGTTTTACATTTTTTATTTGTTGCATTAAATTTTTATTTTCAGTTGTGAGATTTTAATTTTCCGAAATTTAAGAAGATATTACAAAATATTTTTGAAACTTTGTAAACATATAAAACCTTAGTTTATCTGTTTACACTGTAGATGTTCCAAACACTTAATACAGTTCTGGAGAAGAACCGAACATTATTTATTATATTAAAATTGTTTTCAAATGTCAATTTTTAATTGTCACGTGTTAATAGATAATTGCTTCTACTTTTGGCACAATTACCCAGTACATTTCTGGTACTTTTTTTATCGACCCCGTAAGGGTAAAAGGTAAAGTTAACCTCGGCGGGATTTGAACTCAGATCATAAAGGGGCGTAACTCTTTGCGTCACAGCATGGTGTCCGACCTTCTACTGATACTACCAATCTTAATAGATAATATGAATTAGAAATGTTTGCTTATGGTTTAAATATTAAAACAAAACGGGTGTTTATTTATTCATGGTCACTGAATATGTAAGGGACCAACAACACTCTGTTTTAATATATTTTAGTTTAGTACATTCATTTGTTACACACTGTATTATAAATGGTTTTCATAATTTGATTTCATACTCTGCTGTCGTGAGTTGAGAAACTATTTGATATTTCAGAATATAAGCAGTTGGACTTGAAATAAGGCTAAGATAAAATATATTTATTCAAAATTCCGAAAAATAATAGTATTGATAAACTGTGTGAAAACAATGGCAAACTTTGAATGAATAGATCCTATTACCTCATAAATCAACAACTGAAAACTAAAACGGTAAACAAATAAAATATAAGGCGACTGATTTCGAACACCTTCCTATCAGGGAAGAAGGGATTTGCTGAAACTACGGGATTATTACATATTGAATTATATCATGAAAAGATTTGAGGTAATTTCCCTTATTTTTCTTATGTAATATGGAGGCACGTTGCAGCACAAATACCCTCATACATTTAGTTTAACATGCCTGGTATATTAGATCAGGTACAAGGAGGATGACAATAAAATATGGGCAATGGGCGAGTGTTCAACGAGTGTCGTTTACTTCATAAACTTGTTTCATTTTGTCTGTTATTAATATGAGCCGTTAAACAGTTTCACCTGACAACCACTGTAATTTTGATTGCAAACAAAAGATGCCTCTCACTATCAGAGAATAGTTGATCATTCTTAAAATTCGCAATTACTAATCAACTGCTGTCTTTTCTGCTTTATATTTCGTCTAGGCAAAGATATACGTGCCAATTTAGAACGTCAAAAAGAATTAGACAACACTATATTAGAGTAATTTGCTATAATAACACAATCTTGCATTGGCCAGCAATTTGGTTACAAGGGAAAGTCAATTACACAGGCCACTGTTCTTAGTCGGTACTTCATTTTATTGACATCAGAATAAAAAAGGCAAATATTAACTCGGTTGGATTTGAACTCATAAAGTAGACAAAAAAAAGTAACTAAATCACACAAAGCTTGTTGCCTGGCGCTCTACCAATACTGCCAATCTACTGCCTTAATAACAAGGT
>OZ024742.1:52053562-52058562 GCA_964016885.1 Eledone cirrhosa | reverse complement strand
TGAATTTTAATGCCGCCTTTGATTGGACAACGGCTCATGAAAATAACAAGAAGTTACTGAGCATTGCACAGACAACTAAGTCTCGTGTAGAGTCGCAGTGACTTCCCGGTAATTTAATCACAACACCCAATGAAAATAAGATTACATTACGAATATTGATTTCTAATTTAAGTACAATGTCAGCAATGTTTTTGTTGGATGGTAGATTACATAGATTATATTGGCCCTCCTACTTAACTGGTAGTTTATTTCATCGTTTCACTAAGAATGATAAGCAAGTTTGAAATCATGACGCAAAGAGATCGACCTGAATGCCAGAATTCCTTTTGTGCGACACTCTACCGATACTGCTTGTCCGCCGCTCAAGCGATATGGTTAGGAATTAACGTGATAATGACACTTAATACTATTCTTCAACACAAAATTCGAATTCTTATTCCAAGTTGTAATTTCCCAGTGTACCTATTAAACTATCATGTAATTGTATAAATGTAATCACGCACCTTAACTTGCTGTCGAAAATAAAAGAAAACTCTTTTGATTTTCAAATCATATTAAGAGTCACATTCAGTAATGCAGCAAACATAACTGCCAATTAAACTATTGTGATACAAAGTTATTATTAATGCTATAATTTTATTTGTTATTTGGAAGGTAGTTGATTGCATCAGAGATGGTCTTTATAATTTTGATGGTAAAGTGGTTAACGCATCTCTAATAGACTTCAATAACAGCTGAACACTGCGAGGGTTTGAAAGAGTAATGGGGGAAATAGACTCGATTACCTGAAGAGTTTAGATGATTATCAATGTTTCACAAAGTAGATAACGTTAATTAAATTAGTTGTTGTTTCTGATGTTGTTTAGTGCAAATATTATTCTGATCGAGCAGCAATATATTATCAAAGACTATACAATGTGACCCACCCACAGTTTTGTTCTATGGAGTGTACAGAAATCAATGAAAATAATGGTTTGTATAAAAACATATTTTAAAACAGGATTCCAGTGTGTCTACTATATATCTACCAACATGCGTTTGCACCGTTTTAAATATATTACACTTCTTTATGGTATTAAAATCTTCTCACCATATTTTTCAGGATACTCATCCAATATGTTCCTCAATTTTCAAGAGTGCTGCCTGTGATTCAAAGGTACACCTCATTATGACTAAAATTAGAGAGTCCAAGATGTGTCCTTGTTTATAATCCTTTTAAGTTCCCATCGATTATCAGCTAAGGAATACTAAAAGATACGATACATTTAGTCGTCACACAATTCTTGAAGAAAAATATTTAGATAGAAAAAAAGATGTCAAATTTTTCAATGTGGGTGACGAAATTTATGAGAAGGAATACGTCAACATTTGCTTAAATATGATGACTCATATGTGATGTAAATTTAAAGTTATCATTACAGAAAATATGATGGATTTAGGCCATTATCCATGATAATGGGAGAAAAGTTTGTATATTAGTTATAGAAAGATAGATACCTGCCAACCTCGAAAAACCTAAGCGGGAGTACCCTTAAAAATGTGCCCCCCAAACGGGGAGAAATGAGGTAAAATGGGTAGATTTTACACAATGAAAGCTATACCCATTTTCACAAGAGAAAATATCTGTTACCCACCCCAAAGTGGATGGGTGATCTCCACCTTGGACGAGGTCTGAAAATAATCTATTTCTTTGTTCATTTTCAAAAGCTGCTAATTTGATTTTACATTTTCTTTCTCTTATATATGATTAATGAAGCGTTCGTACAAATATATTCTGATATCAATTTAAATGTCTGCGCACTTATATTCATACAGTAATTGAAAAGGTATAACATTCTCAGAACATGTAATATGTGCGTTGCCAGTTAGAATTCTGTTTTCTGAATATAAATCTTATTTGTAATTTAAAAGACGCTTTGGATATATAATACTTAGGTATCTGAAATCTTACTCTTCGATTATACTACTACGCTAAAGATAAATATTGCCATGAGCTTTATTCGAATTAAATTAATATTATTGGAGTAGTCACCAAACACATAAATATAATGGATTACAATTATTAGAACTATTTATCTCCTTTTTAACGCATACATCCAATATCTGGTGAAATAATTCTAATTTAGAATTGGTTGTCCTGAAAATGAATCATTTATAAATGTGGGATGCAAATTGTATATGTGGGAACAGTGAATTGATATAATTCCCAACTCTAAACAGATATCTGTTAAATTAGACAATGATAGTCGGTGAAATGCCATAAATTAAGTTTGGTTTTTATCGATAACAATAGCGCGACTATGGCAATCACCTCATGAAATGGTGATGGTGGCTTAATCTTAAGAAGGAACCTGAATACAGCTATTACTACATAGAACACAACCACCACCATCAACGAAAAACAAACTATAGTAAGCAAAGAGGTAATTTTACCTGGTCAACCAATATGATAGCAATAGTAGACACATTTCACTTAACTCAACTTCTTTTCTCACACATAAAGTCGATAAATATGTAGACACGCACACACACACACACACACACACACACACACACACACACACACACACACACACACACACACACACACACATACACGTAAGCACACACATACATGAATATATATATATATATATATATAACGAAGGAAATGTGGTAAGGAACCAGGTGGACCATAACGCACCAAAATACTCAATACTTAGGGTAGTAGAGTGGGTAATAGGAACGAGGAGGACCCCGACGGCTGAGCTCAAGCCGTTTCGACGGCTAATTCTGGAGTCCAGAATTAGCCGTCGAAGCGGCTTGAGCTCAGCCGTCGGGGTCCTACTCGTTCCTATATATATATATATATATATATATATATATATATATATATAGAGAGAGAGAGAGAGAGAGAGAGATAAATATACGCGGGTGTGTATGATTGTGTATAGAAGATTATATTAATAAAAGGAATTACAACTTTGTCTGATGTACTCGTTTTATTTACAATCCTTTAAAATTTATAATGGTATTAGAATGAAATAGTATGGTAGAATATTAAATGTTAAGTGTTAATTGAACAAGTACTTTCATGCTTTCGCAATCTTCAGGTTCACATTGTGTGGTGACAGTGAAGTTTGCAATTTTCAACTGTAATGAGATGGGTAAATTTTGTACCTTATATACAGTGAAAAGTGGCTCCAGAATGCTAAATCTTGAAAACTGTATTTCGACCAATCGGTGTGTAGTCTCACTGGATTACTAAAGCTGATTGGTTTAGGCGTCACGGTTGGTTGAGCATGTCTAACGACTACTAATTGACCCTATCCAAAGCATCAATTGTTTTGCTATTTTTAGAAATGATGAAAATAGCATTTTCTAGTAATCATCACCATCAACATCACTTTTATTATTATTATTGTTTTTGTTGTTGTTAATGGTCGTAGTCATAGTCATAGAAGGATTAATACCCCATTATTATTGTTCATTTCACTTGGGTTTGAATTTATCAATAAAATTATTTTCTTTTATGTTCTCTTGATTTCACTTGGGCTGTGTAATTTGTAGAATGGGAATATTATAGATATTCCCTGACCACATGTTGCTAGATGGTTACTTAGGGGTATCTGACGGACATTTGGGTCTCTGATTTGCTGTAGGTGTACCCGTGCACGTTCCGATAGTGCATTTCCAATTTGACGGACATATAGTTCTTTACAATTCGGGCATTTAATGCAGTAAATTAGATTTCTGCTTTTGCAGTTCATATTTGCATTTGGGAATATTTTTCCAGTTTTTGTTTTCATATATTGACCGGCGTGTATGGATTGATATGTGCATTTAGATACAGTGAATGATTGGTCTTTGTTGTTAAGGTCGAACTTTGCTTTTGTTAGTAATTGCTTTAAATTTTTCGGCTGTCTTTTACTAAGAGTCAAAGATCGATCTGTGATTAAGCCTTTTAATTCATTACTTTGAGCAATGATCGGTAGGTTTGCTTTGGCAGTGTTGAAAATATTCTGGTGACATGGGTTGTGTGTTATTAAAGATGGTATGACCAGTTCTTGGTTTCTTCTTCCTTGGGTTGTCCTAAGTGTTGTATAGGTATTTTTATAGCCCGCTGTATGCCATTTTCTATAAATAGAGATGGGTATTTTTGTGTGAGCAAAAATTCTCTTAGTTCTGTTAGGCGTTTGTACCTGGTATTCGTATCTTCTACAATGGTACAAATTCTTCTGGCTAGGCAGTATGGGATGTTGCGTTTTGTATGAGGTGGATAGCACGACTTAAAATTCAGATATTGATGGGTGTCTGTGTGTTTATAATATATATCCGTGGTAATGGTGGTGTCGTATTTGATTATCATTATATCTAGGAATGGTAATTTGGTACTACTCATCTCTTTTGTGAATTAGAGAGGTGGGTGTAGGTTATTCAGGAGGATATTGAACTCATCCAAAGTATCTAGAGATTCTGTCCAGATGATGAAACAGTCGTCAAGGTATCTCTTCCAAGATTTTTCAATGTACTTTCTAAAGTCAGTGCTATATTTTTCCTCTATTTATTGGTAGAGTTGTTGTTCTAAGTATCCCATTACAGAGTTCGCGTAAACGGGAGCAAACTTCGTTCCCATCGCTGTGCCTCTAATTTGGATGTAATTCTTCCCATTGAAGAAGAAAGTGTTGTTTTCCAGAATAAGTTTAACTGCATCTAATATAAATGGCGCTGTGAATCTGATGGGAATCACTTCTCTATGTTTTTCCACCCAGTATTTAACCGCCTTTATTCCTAAATCATGTGTAATCTTGGTGTAAAGGCTTACCACATCAAAACTAAGTAGAAGTGAATTCGTTTCCGTGGTTTTGGGAAGATGGGACAGGAGGTCGATATCATCCCGGATGAAACTGGTTATGTGACTACATAGTGGTTTCAAAATAATGTCAACAAAATTGCTTAGACGGTGGGTGGGTCATGTTGGACCAGCTATAATAGGTCTAAGTTTTAAGTTTTTGGGTGTA
>OZ024742.1:52006062-52051062 GCA_964016885.1 Eledone cirrhosa | reverse complement strand
GCTGTGTACAGGAACTGGTTTGAAAGAGCGGTTGCCGGTCCGGCAGAAATTAGATATTGGAATAAATGCTCTGAAATAGCGATATATATGTGAATATAGACATAGAATATTCGAAAATATTCTGTATGTTTATAATAAACATTTTGAAGACCTAATCGCTATAGAATAGAATACGTCACGTATTACAATTAGATTCTCGATAAAAGCAAGGGAAGTAATCTACGCGTTTCATTCTCGTTAGAAATCATCAGGACTACATATCCCTTGCTTTTATCGAGAATCTAATTGTAATACGTGACGTATTCTATTCTATAGCGATTAGGTCTTCAAAATGTTTATTATAAACATACAGAATATTTTCGAATATTCTATGTCTATATTCACATATATATCGCTATTTCAGAGCATTTATTCCAATATATATATATATATATATATATATATATATATATATATATATATATATATATATATATATATATATATATATATATATATAAATATATATATATATATAATAAATGTAATCTGAGTTTTTCGAATTTTAATAATAACATTCGATTCGTTTGCAATTATGCAAACAACCCTCAATTTTATAGCCATGTCAGTAGAATGAACGCTTCATTCTTGCTCTTGTGTTGGCATATGAACAGAACTGCAAACACTAATGTTTATGGGTACCACCCTTGATCAGTGCAACTCACTGTCCACCTGCCAAACTGTCAGAGCTAGTGAAAATATATGCTATTTTCAAAAATACAGTGACTGATCGGCTGATTTGCATATTAGCAGACTGGCTGATCAGTCAGAGCTGCATATTAGCAGATCCAAAAATTAGCCAGATTTGCATATCAGCGATAAATGGCCGGCTTTGCCAAATTCCAATAAAAAAGAAAATTTTCGCTTTACATGGCTGCATACAATAAATGTAATCTGAGTTTTGAATTTGGCAAAGCCAGCCATTTATCGCACGTATACAGGAGACCGACTGGCCAGTCTGCTGATATGCAAATATGGCTGATCAGTGGATCTGCTAATATGCAGATCTGACTGATCAGCCGTATGTGTGCGGGTACAGGCGTTGCGTGGGTTCTGTATGTGCATGCGTGTTTTTTTGTGTACGTGCTTGTATATGCATACCCATGGCGGGTGTTTTCGCGTATGCATGTGTATGTACGTATATGGATGCGTGCACGTATATATTTAATTTTTGTTGATTTCCATTACCTCTGTAATTTATTTACTTTATTCTTAACTCTGAAGCCGAGAATCTTCGGTTTCCTAAATAGAATTTTAGTCTACGACTTCAGTAATACCATACACGTGGTTTTCTCTTTGCGTGTAATTGTTCTCAACGCACAACAGGGGGGGGGGGCAAACTCCTCAAATACTGGTCGCTCTCTCACAGGTTTGCGGTCGTTCCCCTGGCAGTGGGGACTTCTGGTGTCTTCGGCCCCAAGGCTACCTCCTTACTCACCGCCATAGGCGCTGAGCTGGCCAGCTGTAGGTGTGAGCCCCGTGAGTTGGAGTGGCTTATCCACCGCGTCTCCCTTGCCGTCTTCCGGGGAAACACCTTCTCCATTCTGTCCGCCGGGGCTGTGGGTGAGCCCCATCGCGTACCATTACATTAGTTAAATACCATTCTTTGATCTCATACATAGTAATCTGCTTTTAATGACGTATTATCTTCGTTTTTTCCGTTCATTGCCAGGGAACGTTTCCACGAACCAAAGTATCGTCTTCCTGTCTTCGGTTGCAACGTTTATCGATATATTTACTTCTGCGTTCACAGATTTTTTTTTTAATTTCAGAAGATCCCGTTAAGGGTGAAAGCAGCGATTCTGTGCTTAAACTTTAATCTGTTATTTTAATAAATATTTGCTCTACGGTTCTTATATATTTGATATATATTTATCCTTATCAAGCACTCTTTGGATTTTAGTCTTCAAATTTATTATTATTACTATATATATATAAATATATATATATATATATATATATATATATATATATATATATATATATATATATATATATATATATGTGTGTGTGTGTGTGTGTGTGTGTGTGTGTGTGTGTGTGTGTGTGTGTGTGTGTGTACATATATATATCATTGGGTGTTTAGAAAGCGGTCAGCAGAATTTGAAAATTGAAATAAAGGATGTCGCCGAAACTTTGCCTAAATAAAATAGTCTATTTATAACGAGACGTATAAATTCTCTCAACAGGACGTCCATATCTACTCGTTCAGTGTGCTTATACTCCCCGATATTATTAAACTCATATATATATATAAGTATGTATACGTACATACATATATGTATACAGACGTACAGTAGTATATATATATATATACAACACATGCACACACACACATATATATATATATATATATATATATATGTACGTATGGATTCACCGAACATTTATTATAATGCTCGGTGTGTTTGTAAACAAACATCCCGAATTAAGCCGTACAGTGTTTAGCAACCATCGTTGCTCTTTTGTTCAACACTGACAAAGGAACGATGTACTAGTTTCAAGCTTATTAGCTATCGTCAGCACCGTATACCTTCCTGCCAGATGATTGAACGTCTGAAAGTATATACTTTCCTTATGCATATTAACGGCTGATGAGCCTAATTTGCATATCGAGTGAATTAATCGGCCGGGCGCACCGAAAACGACAAACGGAAAAAATGAAACGAAATTTCATTTCTCACTCTTCGTACGGCTGTTTGTTTACAAAAGCAACGAGCATTATAATAAATGTTCGGTAAATCCATACGTACATATATATATGTGTGCATGTATGTATATATATATACATACTACTATACGTCTGTATACATATATGTATCTACGTATACATACTTATATTTAAGTAACAGCCGTACTAAGAGTGAGAAATGGAATTTCGTTTCATTTTTCCGTTTATATATATATATATATATATATATGAAAAAAGGAAAATAGTGACTTCACTTGTTGGTATTCTATTATTTATATATTAGCAGAGGTACCCGGCGTTGCTCTGGTATTAAATAACAGTTATGTATATCATTTATGTCAATACTTCAGTGCTGCTTCGAAAACTATACTTTTACAAAATCATCGGCTTATTCCAAAAGGAGGTTCTTGCCCCCCATGCATCTGTATAACAAACGTAGCCCATGTGTCAAGTTTTGTGAAAATCGGTTGCGAACCCCAGAAGTTATGCTATTTAGTTGTACTGCACTGCAGTGCTTCAGTCGACTCAAAGGAAGTGATTAAAGGGGGTTATCTGCCGGGAGGCTCGATAATCGATATCTGGAAAATTGAAAGTACCCATGACCACCCTGAGTACATACATAACCTATGTCTTAAGTTTGGTGAAAATACTGTAGAAAAGCATAAGGTTTACACACACGTGCGCGTGCGTGTGTGTGTGTGTGTGTGTGTGTGTGTGTATGTATTTGTGTGTGCGTATGTATATGTATGTGTATGTTCGTCGGCGCATACGTATGTACTGTCCTAAATCTTCAATATTTACTTTTACTATTTTAAGGCAAAGTTAAAATCCCGTTGAGGTTAACTTTGGCTTTCATTCTTACAGGGTCGATAAAATAAGGTACCAGTAATGTACTGGTTAATTGCTGGCCTTGTGCCAAGAGTAGAAACAACTATTTTAATAACCTCTGTCATTTTCGTTTACAATTTTATTTACATCATTCTTAAACTCCGGGGCTGGAAATCATTCGGTTATTTTAAATAGAATATTAGTCTAACGACTCCATTTACACCATAAACTTGGTCTTGTCTTTGCATGAAATTGTTCTTCTCCGTCCACATAACGACGTATTATCCTCCCTGTTTTCCGTTCATTACTAGGGAACGTCTTCACGAACCAAAATATCGTCTTCCTGTTTTCCTTCGGTTTGAATGTTTATCGAAATATTTAATTCTACTTTCACAGATTGAATTTTTTAGTTTCAGAAGATCCCGTTAATGTTGAAAGCAGCGATTCTTTGCTTAAACTTTCTTTCTTTCTCAACCCCTCTCCCTTTTTTCTCACACTCCCTCTCTCTCTCTCTCTCTTCCTCTACAGAATGGAGAACAATAAAGAACACGCAGATCTCTCTCTATCTCTCTCTTTCTCTCTCTCTCTCTCTCTCTCTCTCTCTCTCTCTCTCTCTCTCTCTCTCTCTGTCTTTATATATATATGTGTTTGTGTGTGTGTGTGTGTGAGAAACAGCGTTCGTCGCCATTCTCTCTCTCTCTCTGTCTCTCTATCTGATTATCTTGTACCTCTCTCTGTATAACGACCTACCCCACTCTCTCTCTCTACATCTCCCTTTCTCTCTTTAGATGTTTAGCAGTAAGTTATATTTAGAGAGTTGTAATGTTGCCACGAGGAACCACCAGTTTGGTAGAAAGATAGGATAGGAATATCGACAACGACTTTAGCTTGTTTTTACATTATTTATTAACAAAGGTTGAGCTGGCATGCCAAGAGAAATAAAACAAATCAATTAAGATTACAAGAGAAAATACGGTCGACTGGCTGAGGCATTTGGCCAGGTCCGTATGTAATGTTTTGTCATTACATATTGTTTGAGCTTACGGAGCAAAAGAACAAGTGGCGTTTACCTTAGCATGGTCAAGCTGCGAGCCTTAAGATTTCTCAAATCTTCACGGACTATTTCTCTCTCAGAACGCGTAGGGATACATCCTCTTCTCCTGGCGCTGATTGGCTGAGCTGAGCCAAATCACGCACAGAGAATGTATGTGAGCCCGCGGAATGTAGGTCACTACAGATGTATATGTATATGGGTGTGTGTGATATATATGTATAGTGTGAGTTGCAACATGTATGTAGTTTCATAGATTTTTTAGGGTAGTATTGAGAGTGAATAAGCGTGTAAGAGAGAGGGTTACAGCATGTATTTAGTTTTATCGATTTTTTTCATAGAAGCAGGACATTTTTGGCAAAGTTTATTACGCGGTGACCATCGTTGGTAAGTTTGGAGCACATTGGAAAAAAATCATCAAAATCGGTAGAGAAATCTGGAAATGCAGACAACTTCCGTTTTATATATATAGAAATAATTTAATTTTATAATTTTACAATTTTATGTCATAAGTTTGCTATGTAGATATAATTAGTCTTTTGTTAACTTGGTTGGGATGTTTTTAAGAAACCCTGGTTAACTTTCTGGAGAACTGTCTCGCATTTGTTGGTGGCGATTGATTATATATATATATATAATATATATGTCGTATGGTTGCTAGGATACGCCCATAGGCGGTATGCCGGTTGAGCACTCTGTGCTCCTTCAGAGCAGAGTATGACAATATGGAAACCGAAGAATCTGTGATGCATCGGAACACAATTTATTACGTATTACAATTGTTTCTCCGGCGAACGGCTCGAGGTGCGACCTGTTGATCGAACCTGACTCGGGAATCGCAAGTTACTCAGATACGTTTAGTGATTTCGAAGCACATTCTTTCAAAGACGTCTCTGAGTTACTTGCGAATCCAGAGTCAGGTTCGATCCACACACACAGATCGCACCTCGAGCTGTTCGCCGGAGAAACAATTGTAATACGTAATAAATTGTGTTCCAACGCATCACTGATTCTTCGATTTCTCTCCCTCTCTCTCTCTCCCCCTCTCTCTCTTTCTCTCTCTCTCTATATATATATATATATAATATATATATTCATATTCCGTATATATATATACATCGTTTTATAATTCGTTTTAGCAATTGGTTTGCAAGATTTCTGATGTGGAAACATGTTTCAATATACATATCAATTTAATTTGTGAGGATCATGCTGCCGATAAAATCACACCGCCAGTTCAGTTTCACTTCAATTTATTATTATAAGTTCTAATCGGTTAGTTAAATGAACGGCTGGTTGTTTAGATATTGATTATCAAAGCTATTTCGTGACACGTTCTGTGACCTCTTCAGTGACTACCTTTGTAGTTTGTGTCGCCATAATGTCTTTGTATAGTGTGTACCTCTTTTGTTTTTACCCCTAACTAAATCGATATTATCTGGGGTTTTTTTTTCGTTACACCTCGGAAGTTTTATTTCAGTTTCAATTGCTTTAATCATGCTAATTTTCTGTTAATATGTTTGTTGCATTTCTGAAAATGGTGGCATGCTAGCGTTATGGATATCAATACAGTAAATACACACACATACACACACACACATATATAGATGTACATATATACATATATACATATATATGTATGTGTGTACATATGTCAGGTCACCAGTTGGTGCTACTGGTAACATGTATCCCAGTACAACCTGTCTCATGGTCGGGTCGTTGGCGACTAAACTGGCAACCCCACCAAGGTTTCTTGGTGAGGAGGGTGACTTTGGACATCCTGCAGGACTAAAAACAAAACCTGTCAAAGGGCAAAGGAGCTCTTAAGAGTCAATGGCCATCCAAAATCACCGGGAGAGATGACCCCTTAGCCTTTGTCAAGGCAGAATTCTAGGAGAAGGAAAACTCTGATATAACACCTGCAACCCTGATGGTATCCAATGATGTTGACTTGTTCTTCTTTTTGATAAATATCATCTTGGTTAAGAGAGTGGGACTGGCTTTGTGCAGTGCCTTTGCTTACTATAAAAGCTTCACGGCACAGGCATTGCTTTATATCTGGAGATCTCTCTGCACTTGTCGTCACGTGGTACCATGGGCCTAGCACTATGTGTCAATAATTGTCACAAGTGTAGTGTTTGTACCAGAGTTTTCAAGTCACTGGCTGGACTAAAAAGTCACACTCGTTCAGCGCATCGGTAGGGGTTCTCCTACATGGATATAAAGTAGTGGCCGTACTCGAAAACGAGTTGGCAGCCACCATATATATATATATATGTATTATGTATGTATATATATATATATATATATGTATTGTGTATGTATGTGGGTATGTATGTTTGTATATATGCATTATGTAAGGTATATAAGCATTATGTAAATGTGTCTGTATGTACATGGGTGTTTCAGTGTCGTGTACAGTTCGTAAAGTGCTTAATGCTCAAAAGTTGGAGAAGGGAAATTAATTACCATGTCATATGTATGTGACTGTTAATCGTGGTGTAATTGTGGCTTTGACATTTTTCTGAATTTTCTCCAAAAGCCATTTCCGGAAATGGGCATTGTAAATAGCTTCTGTCTATATAGAATATGGTAACTTCTAATTGAGTAAATAGAAACAAGGAAAAACTTAAAAAAAAACAAAAAACGAAACAGCAAACAACCCATTTTCATAAATTTGAGAAACAATTTAAACATTCTCCACACATCTATATATTAAGACTGTGGCTCAAACCTCCGTGAAATTTTGTAACTTCCTAAAATGTTCCTCGGTCTCTGATTAGAGAGGCAATTCGTAACATTAAAGAATAGTTATTTCCTAAATAGGGGGATATATGGATCTCATCTAAAAGGTGTGTATACAATCATCTGTTAAGTTAGAAATGAGACATATTTAACACACTTTTGAGTCCGAAAACCTGTCAAATGGTGGGGTCGTCGGAGACTAAACTGGCAACCCTACCAAGTTTACTTGGTGAGGAGGGTGATTTTGGACACCCTGCAGGACTAAAGACAAAACCTGACAAAGAGCGGAAGAAATCATAAGAGTCAACGGCCAGATAAAAAAGAAAAGAATATCCTGCCAAATCAATGGGTGGCAGTAGTTCCACCTGCAGGCATCGAAAGACTGGTGTAGTGGTTCTGAAAACAATGCGGCTTTGCAGATGATCAATGCAAATTGACAATGGAAACGCGCTCCCGCTCGAATTAGAAGAGAACTATTGCCCTTCAGCAGAAGCAGTGACCCCTGATTGTATTCATCAACCGAAACAAATATGAAGTACACCAAATCCAATGTTCCTAGGGGCGGGCCTCGTTCTTCTTATTTGCGAGTGTAAATTAGATTAGATTTAGATTAGATTAACAGACTTTCGAATGTCGCTATTTATTTTATTGAAAATATAACCTTCTTCACACGTCCATGAATATACTAATGCCATACATATATACACACACACACAGAAACCTACACACGTGACACACACATATACACAGATTCGCACACACAAAGAAACACAATTATAAATCTAATGTAAGATAGAGAGAGAATTTCCTTGGAATATCATTTAATACACTGAGTATTAAACTTTGGCGCGACATAAATATTATTCATTCATAAAAATGTACTGATATAAAAACTTATTTTCCTAATTACATACACGTATGTATGTATATATGTATGCATGTATATATGTATGCATGTATAAATGGCGGAAGAACTCATAACAGTCAACGGCCATCCAAAAATGTGAAAATATGTATATACACATGTACATGTACATATGTGTGTATACATGGGTGTATGTGTATGTATATGCGCGATTTCATAGAAATAGTTGCGAGTGAAGGACCCCTAGGCTTTGTCAGGGCATTCCTCTATGAGAAACCAACTCAGGAAACTGGGATAACTCCGATATAAAACCTGTTGCTCAGTAGTTACCGGTGATGTTCATCTTTTCTTCTTTTCGGGTTATAGTTACTGTCGCTCAGAGAGTGCGATTGGCTCTGTGCACAGTCTTTCCTCACTTTAAAAAATATCTTCCAGCACAGGCATTGCACGATAGAATTAATTAATAATTATTAATAATGGTATATCGTGAAATGGCCATACTCGATAACGAAGGGGCAGCCATCATCATCATGTATGTATATATATATGTATGTATGTATGTATGTGTGTATATATGTATGTGTGTATATGGGGACATAGAATAATCGGGCTGGATATCGGATCGTGCGGTTAAACCACTGGGAGTGAAGGACCCCTAGGCTTTGTTAGGACATTCCTCCAGGAGAAGGCATCACAGGAAACTGGGATAACTCCGATATAAAACCTGAGTCTCAGTAGTTATTGATGATGTTGATCTTTTCTTACTTTCGGGTTATAACTACTGTTGTTCAGAGAGAGTGATTGGGTCAGTGCACAGTCTTTCCTCGCTTTAAAAAAAATCTTCACGCACAGGCATTGCACCATAGAATTAATTAATAATTATTAATAATGGTATATCGTGAAATGGCCATACTCGATAACGAGGGGGCAGCCATCATCATGTGTATATGTATGTATACCGCAGAACAGTTATAATTAAAAAAATTAAACCCAATACAGTGTGTTCTACTGGAAATTCCGATAAATTGCTGCTAAACCCTCTCGTTATCGGTCATGTGTTAGAAGAAGTACTACTTAGAAATGTCTGGAATGATGTCAATAAAATTGGATATTAGTGATCAGGCCAGCTGATATAATAAAAAAAGCAGCTAAACAAATCGATATATCCTTGATATGTCTCCAATACCAGATGACAGACATGTAATATAAATGTTGCTGAATATAGGAAAATAATTAATTCAATTATCTCCAATTTCGTCTGACTATTTTCAAATTTTACGGGAACGATAAAAATTCATGATAGGTTTCTGTAATTTTATATTTATTTTAGTCTCCTTATAATTATATTTTGTTATTTTATTTTAAAACTTACTCGGTTTAATCAATTTTTATCAAAATATACTATTCTCTAATTTTAATGTAAATTTTAGAATTATTGTGTGTTATATTTTTTCCTGATATTGGAGATTGAAATTGAAAATAAAAATAAAATAGACATTGATTGATAGGTAGAGTACTATTTTACAATCTTTTCAACTGGCTATAAAGATTTTACATTTTTCATTTATAGCTGTGCGCATCAGTTCATAATATCTACGGCTGTGCTTGAGTGGAACCTGCGCGTGTTTGTGTGAGTGTGGACTGTTATTTGCCTATCTATTTAATAATACATAAAGCACATTTCTAAAGCTGATATATATATATATATATGAAAATAAAATCAATGTAAGCAAAATGCCAACAGTAATTCAGGTATATAAGTGAATATACCATCAAGATGAACAAATATTTAATGCAAAATGAGGGAAAAAGTAACACAATCTTAATTCAAAACAAATCAAGAAGAAAACACTTTTTCATCAAACTTTGTGTAAGTTGGGGAAAAAACAATACCATCTTAATTTAAAATAGTAAGGATAGTCCGAACGAATAGGCTTACTCTGACCGCGTGCTTGAAGGTTGGACAGTTTCGAGAAGAGAGGGCAGTGACGGACTTATATAGAACCCTAGCAGATTAGGGTAGATTAGGATCTACGATGTTTGTAAGGTATTCCTGGGTGGTTTGAAGTACATGTGTAAGTACATGCGTTCTTAATTCTGGACCTGTGAGAATAGTTGTGTCTATGTGCGTGTGCGTGATATAGGAGAGCAAGAGATAGATAGATATGAAGAGAGAGAGATAGATAGATAGATAGAGAGAGAGAGAGAGAGAGAGAGAGAGAGAGAGAGAGAGAGAGAGAGAGAGAGAGAGAGAGAGAGAGAGAGAGAGAGTAATTTAAAGAGAATGACTTTCATGAAACATTGTTTATATTCAAATTATAAACGAGTAACATTTTGCAGTTTCAATCATAAGCTAAATTTATTGGATTTATTTCTTGTTGAATATATTTATATTGATCATCAATACTTGGTGGTTATTTCAAATTTTTACATGGAATTTCCAAGGTCCTAGTCATTTATTTATTCATTTAATTTAGCCTTTCTTTTTGTGTATTCTTTTCAGTTTGTCTATGAATGATTTGGCTTTGATATCCTGACAGTAAATCAGACAGCATCAGGCAGGAATAAACCAGATGCACAATAAATGTAAAAACTGAAGCTATTACATGAATTAATTCATAATACGTATATTTACCCGCGACAATCAGAAACATACACACAGACACTGAAACCTACACGCACAGACAAACCTTTGTATATATATATATATATATATATATATATATATATATATATATATATATATATATATATATATATATATATATATATATATATATATATATATATATATATGTATATATATATATATATATATATATATATATATATATATATATATAGGAAGGAGTAGGACCCCGACGGCTGAGCTCAAGCCGTTTCGACGTCTAATTCTGGACTAATCGCATTAGTCACACATTAGTTCAGAATTAGCCGTCGAAACGGCTTGAGCTCAGCCGTCGGGGTCCTACTCGTTCCTATTACCCACTCTACTACCCTAAGTATTGAGTACTTTGGTGCGTTATGGTCCATCTGGTTCCTTACCACATTTCCTTCGTTATATATATATATATATATATATATATATATACACATGTTCGAACACCCTCTCTGTTTTGTTCCCGTTCCAATTTTCATTATATATATATATATATATATATAGAGAGAGAGAGAGATAGAGATAGAGAGAGAGATACATACATAATGTATATATATATATATATATATATATATATATATATATATATATATGTATATATATATATGAATTCGGCGTATACATATGATAATTACGTAGATGAAAATATCTTGAGAATAGCTATTAAAATAATTGCCTTCAAAACCATACAACGCCACACTAATGATCGCGCAAATGTATATATATATATATATGTATATATGCGTGTATTTTGTTTGTGTATATGTATATAAACACACATGTACGCACACATACACACATACACACACACACACACACACACATATATATATATAATGACAGAAAGTGGAAAGAGAATAGGAGAGAGATACGCGTGCTTCTGCTTATTACAGTAAACATGTGAGGTTTGGAATCACTAGAATTTTTCGGTATTGCCATTTATAAAATAATATTGTTTGTCCAAAAAAGAAAACTATGAAATGAACTAGCACGAATCAAGTTCTTTGACTGAGAAGAAACCTTTATTTAATTTCCCAATGTATTTCAAATTGATATATTATTTGGTAGGTAATATAATTAGCTTAATATATAAGAAGATCTGTTCCCCTGCAAATTCTAGTTTTGTAAATCCAGAACAATCAATACTAATATATTTATCGAATACAAAATGTTTAAGTTACCAATGATGTATCTAATTGGTAAAATTAAAATTAATATTTCACTTGTAGGTATTTATGTTGTATATATATATATATATATATATATATATATATATATATATATATACATGAAAAGTATAGAAATTATTGTGAGCAGGAAGCCAACAGTATTCCATATATATATATAGGTACATATATATAGATACACACATACACACACATATATATATATATATAAATATATATATATATACCCATTCTGAAGCATACCGTGTACAGAATACTTCTCTGATTTGTGGTCTTCCCAGTTCACCCTACCGTAGAATATCAATAAATGTTTATATAGATATGTTTATATATATATTGGTTTATGTGTGAATTAATCTGTGTATTAGTTTGTGTGTGCGTGCGTGTGTATATGTTGGTATGTGCGTGAGTGTGTGTATGTTTGTGTGTGTGTACATTATATCAAAGCAGAAATCAGTAGAGTAACACATTCAGAAGTTCTTCTCTATATAATTGGATGCAGTCAGATATTAAAAAAGAAAAATACCGTCAAATATGCCATGAAAACATATGTTGTACATTAATAATTATATAATCATTTCATTTGAAACAAAGCCAAATTCTATTTGACAATATTAAAACTTTCTAAAACAAAATTAACAATGATGCTTTCGATATTTGTAAGGATTACTTAATTACAAATAATCTATGCTCATGGGAAACCTAACGCATATTTATTTGAAATAGTTTCGGCTACCAGAAAACAAAAAGCCGTGCGATTTACATTGTAAATGTAAGATTTTCTATCGATATTTTGAATTGTAATTCAAGAGTTAAATGTGCTGTGAACATCTATTAAAAATCGCATTTATTGTAAATGAGATGACGCAGGCACACATAGAGTTATTAATTCCTATACATCTCCATATACACATACATCATACATGTACACATTTATATTAATTTGTATGTGCATGCCTGTGTCTGTATGCATTTATGTATATGGACAGTAAATAGCAATTTATTGAAAATTGTTATCGAAAATACAACTGTGATCAAGTATGATATATCTGTATTAATATGCGCCCATATTTCTCAATTAGATCTATAAGCTTTGTTTGTTCAAGTCAGTTCAATCTGATTTCGTACATAAAGATTATGTCCCACTCACAAGGTACTGATTTCATTACTGCACTAGTGCTTAATGAACACAACCACAAGGATATGGTCCGAACATGGAAGAGCCGAACTCCAACTGTCATCGCCTCCATCTCTCTCGCCCTCCCCATCTCTCCGTATGGGGTGAAAATGGGGTTCCGCGTGCTGGCCTCCCCACAGCCCCGGCGGACACTCGCTATTCTAAAACCATAATTATTTTTATGTTTTCAAGTATTCACAGCTACATACACAGATTAAGTATTGTAATATTGCTGTCGTATTGTCCATGTTCTTTTGAGCAGTGTGTAAATTACCTTGTAACTCCTATTAATGTGATGCACTCCGGATATACACCATAAACTACCATCCGATCATTAAACTAACCGCCTCGAATTTTATAATAGATTAAAGTGAAATGTAAAAGGTACGTTTGTTTTTATGTGCAGTCCCAAAGTATTACAATATCTGTTTCCACACAAGATTCAAGTCAAACACAAACACATGTACACACGCACACACACATATATATATATATGTTTATGTGCGTGTGTGTGTTCGTGTGTGACTTTGTCAGTATCTTTGTGTCGGTATGTACATCCCAGGTTATTTACACTACGTTTAGAGAAATAATTGTTCCTAATTTTGGCACAAGGCCAGCAATTAACCAGTGCATTACTGGTACTTTATTTTATCGACCCCGTAAGGATGAAAGGCAAAGTTAACCTCGGCGGGATTTGAAATCAGATCATAAATGGACGTAACTCTATGCTTCAAAGCATGGTGTCCGACTCTCTACCGATACTGCCAATCCACCGCCTACGTTTAGAGAAATAATTGTTTCTACATTTGGCACAAGGCCAGCAATTATCCAATACATTACTGGTACTTTATTTTATCGACCCGTAAGGATGAAAGGCAAAGTTAACCTCGGCGGGATTTCCCAATGGCAAAAAAACTAGAAGAGATATAAGAAAGTGAGACCAGAATACCTTCTGTTGTATATAAATTTCATTTTTGGAGGAGATTAGGGCGGTGGATTGGCAGTATCGGTAGAGGGTCGGGCACCATGCTTTGCAGCATAGAGTTACGGCCCTTTATTATCTGAGTTCAAATCCCGCCGATGTTAACTTTATCTTTCATCCTTACGGAGGCCGATAAAATAAAGTACCAGTCACGCACTGGTGTTGATTTAATCGACTTTCCTCTCCCCCAAAATTGCTGACCTTGTGCCTAAATAAGAAACCATTTTTGCAGGAGATAAACCCAAGTTTAGAAACAATGATCATGTTTTGTTAGTTTGTATGCCGTAATTTTATTCTCACAAAAATGTTATATTTCTCATTTTCTCACTGAAGATGTTGTATATGAATTGAATGATTGATAAAAGAGAATAATGTTGATTGTAATCAATTTAACGGCTCTAATGATGTTTTCGATGCTGCTGCTGCTGCTGATGCTGATGATGATGATGATGATGATGATGATGATGATGATGATGATGATGATGATGATGATGATGATGATGATGATGATAATGATGATGATGGTGATTATCATAATGAAGATGATGATGATGATAATAATGATGATGTTGGTGATAATCATAATGAAGATGATGATGATGATAATGATGATGATGATGATTATCATAATGAAGATGATGATGATGATGATAATAATGATGATGATGATTATCATAATGAAGATGATGATGATGATAATAAATATGATGTTGGTGATAATCATAATGAAGATGATGATGATGATTATAATGATGATCATGGTGATTATAATAATAAAGATGATGATGGTGATGATGATGATGATGATGACGATGATGATGATGATGATGATGATAATGACGATGATGATAATGATGATGATGGTGATTATCGTAATGAAGTTGTTTATTAATGATATCATAATGAATGCATAATGAAGATATTGATAAAATATTAATAATAATATCAGTATAATATTAATGATGGGAATGATACTTTTGAATGAAATAAAGTATAAGGTGAAAGGAATATTGCTGATCAGTGATATTCACTGTTTATATCCATTTTATTTTCATTGGTTGATATATAATTGGATACAGTTCTATGATTCGCCATTTAATGCTCAAGGAAAAGAAGACTAAAGGGAAAAGATAGAAAAAAGATAACAAAGACTAGTAATGCTAGATATTACATTTCGATTTGATGGTATGAATTGGTTGCTGCTTGTTGAAATCCAACAACTGATTAAATGAGTAAATGAAACACAAGATGATGTTTACAAAACGGTAATAGACAAACATACAATTGAACGTAAAATGTTTATACGAAATAAAAATGATATAGAATAATCATAACTGAATAATCATAGACTAAAGAAATAATTGTTTCTACTTTTGGCACAAGGCCAGCAATTACCCAGTATATTATTGGTACTTTATTTTATCGACCCCATAAGGATGAAAGGCAAAGTTAACCTTGGCGGAAGAAATAATGATGTGTGATTAATGAAATAAAAGTAAGATAAAGAAGAGTTATAAAACATTTGAAATATAAGCGACTATTAAAAGTTTTATCATCATCATCATCATCATCATCATCGCCATTATCACCATTATTATTATCTTTATTTTCGTTGTTGTTATTTTATTTCTCTTTCGCCATGGACGTGTTTATATCAGCTGCAGCAGGTTTGTTGTTTTAAGTTATTTAAATAGTTATTTGTTGAAATATTTTGTTATAAACTGTAAACAGAAAAGGCGGCCCCATAATATTTGAGCTTTTGGCACAAATATTTGAAATTTATAAGTTAAATTTTCACGTTGACAAGCGCTTAAAATGGAGGTAACACGCCTTTCTACTTCCACCAAACTGTGACGTGACAACGACCCAATTTCTAGTACAAAGGTCGGTAATCGCTTTATGAATTCCACCAGCAGCAACGTCGCCAGAGTCACCATCACCACTACAGAGGACACAGCCAACGTCGCCAACAACAACAACAACAACAAGATAACAGTAACATGGGCAAAAGCAACGAACGCAACAAACAATGGCAACAACAAAAACAACAACATCACAAACAACGGTAATATCAACGAAAACACTGATAGCAACAAGGAAAACGACAGCAACAACAACGACAACAACATCAACAGCAGAAGCATCAACAAAAACAACAATAACAACAACAACGGCAATATAATCAACAACAAATGTACTTTCACAGTAACAGCTGCCAAAAAGGTGGAATAGTTCCACAATTAAGTAACAAATTATAAACTTCCAGCTATTTATATATATATGACCGTATATATATAGACTCATTGGAACATCTGACTGATAAAATGATAAGTCAGTCAATCATATTGGTGGCTTCCACACAGTCCCGGCGGACAGAATGGAGAAGGCGTTTCCCAGGATGACGGAAAGGGAGACGCGCTGGAAAAGTCATTCTAGCTCGCGAGGCTCTCACCTGCGGCTGGCCGGCTCAACGCCTATGGTCGTGAGGAGGGAGGTAACCCTAGAGCCGAGGACACCTGGAAGTCGCCATTACCAAGGGTACAACCGCAAAGCTGTCGGAGATCGACCGGTATTTGAAGAGTTTGGTCTCTTCATCCCGACGTGCAGCAGAACCTGGGTTATTCACAGACTGCACGAGGTTGCGGCTGGAGAAAGTGTCATGCAAGTGGCATCCCAGTCGAGGGGTTTGCCACCGCGGAATGGGAATATGGTCATGCCATCTAGAATTTTGCCGTCCCCTCGGTCCAGCCCTACCGGCTCGAGCTGGGAAGGGAAGGCTGCAGCATCCAAGCAATACTTTATGAACTCTTTGAGGGCAACATGGCCTGGAAGGCGGCCGGCACTCTGTTACAGGAAAGCGGGTGCAGGCCGAAAGAGCCCACGGTGGATCCGCAGCGACATTAGTGTGGCTCGCAGATCCGGAGGCCAAGCTTCAAGGAAACGTCTATGCGCAGGCTATTTTTATCCAGCTGCGTGCCAGTGGAGAAGGGGGGCATGGAGCCAGGCACCACTGTCGGGTATGGAGGCCGCAGGAATACAGACAATGCGGTGCCGATCGAGCTGGCGCGTGAGCCTGTCTGAAGCCAGGCTGCACTGGATGGCATCCCACATTCTTTGGGGGGCATGACGTCAGCAGGGGGAGAAGGAGGAGGGACGTCTACTGGGCTAAATCCAGTCGGCTCCACGTCTCACAGGCGCCCTCACGTTCCCTGATCACAGACGGTCCCATTGTGTTTTGAAGAAACCTGCTGATGAGGACGCGGCATGAGGTTACCGACGAAAGAAACGCCGGCAAAGATCGCGGACCGGAAGCCAAGACCGCCATACCCGACAGCTAAAGTGGTCTGTTGCCACCCAATGTCGACAAACCTGACGTTGCATATTTCCTCGGCTGCTTCTCGGATACAAGTATCGAGGTCAGCGAGCTATGGATGAAACCTAGACCAACACAAACGTTCCGATGGAGGTTTTGGCAGCAAAAGAACGAAAAGCTCTCAACTATAGATGTATTGGTATCAAGACCAAACACTCCAAAGTTGACTCCCACAATCCCGCGTGTAGTCAACTTTGGAGAGAATCACATTTGGCAATATACTCGGACGAAACTGTTTGGGAGCAACTCAGTGCTCTTCAAATGCGAGTCCTATCAAAGATTTAAAACGGACCAATTCGTTTTGTTTATTTCTTTTTTGGAAGAAGGACACTAAAGATCCATATTGCTGAGATCCCGCTAGAAACAGAC
Source organism: Eledone cirrhosa (assembly GCA_964016885.1). Taxonomy (NCBI): domain Eukaryota; kingdom Metazoa; phylum Mollusca; class Cephalopoda; order Octopoda; family Eledonidae; genus Eledone; species Eledone cirrhosa. The sequence goes on along the minus strand of OZ024742.1, from coordinate 52,033,095 downwards.
ATCTGGTGGACCCACATGCATCGTTCTACAGGTAAGCGAAACGCTCCTGGAAGTAAAGAGGTCCCAGAGGGAAAACTGGTCTGGGATATGTCTGGGAAATACTTCTTCAGAACAAAGACAATTGAGAAGATCCCAGACCTAATTCGCCTTCCGATTGAGGTGGGGCTACAGGTGGGTATTGAGAGTAAAAACGCCGTTGTCATCCCTAGGGCAAACTGGGCAAAGAAGAATGTTACCATCAACTGTAGACCGGGCAGCAGCAGGACGTCAAACGCCAAAACATAAACAATAATAACTGTACCACCAACAACACCAGCAGCAGTAACTGTATTACCACATCCACCAACAACGGCAATAAATGATTAAAAAAAAAATCAACCAGAGGGTGTCAAGAATGCTTTCACCACTCCTCTCCCCCTCTTCGTCTCCTCTAAACATAACATTTTCCCATTACCATCTGATATATATATATATATATATATATATATAGTTAGAGGAGCAAAACATTGCTTATTGTGATCCAGTTCTTGGTTAAGAAAGCCAGTTTCATGGATGGTTTCAACGTACGGTTAGGTGTAACTCCACAAGTTTGTAAGAATTCCGTTCAATCTTGGAGTATAAAGTTTAAAAGAGAAAACACAGGTAAGCATCAAGAGAAGGATTTTATCCAGGTATTTACGAGCGTTTCATTGGTAAGTGCAAATAGCAGCCACTCAATTATAATTGTTGTTCACAGTCCAAATTTTCAAAATAGTGAGTAAGTTACTCTTGAAATAATTCTTAATATATAGAGAAAAACATTTTTTTGGAATTGTATTTACTAGTATATAAAGAGAGGAATCAGAAAATGAGGGGACAAACGGAATAGTATAGATAGAGAGGAAGGGGGAGAGGTAGGAAGTAGAATGACAAACTGAGATGAAGGGAGGGGTCGAGGTGGAAGGATTCCTTGGTCAGTGTTGATAGCAGACTTCATGTCGTGGAATGTAGTGAGTTAAAGAGAATTAAATTGATCATCGTGGGAGGGATGGATAGAGAGGGAGAGAGAGAGGGGGGAGATATAAAGATATATATATATATATATATATATATATATATATATATATATATATATAAAATAAAGATAAAGATAATAATGACAAAAATAAAAGCAAAGAAGGGGGTGAGAAAGAAGAAAAGAAAAGATAGCCAAGAAGGGGGGGGGGGGAAGGAAGGAAGAAAACGAAGAAATAGAGGAGGAATGAGGGAGAAGAGGGGGATATAGGTATTGGTTTTGTGGGTAATTAAAAGGGTTTAGATACAAGAGGGTATAAAGTCTAAGTATATGCAGTTTCTCAGTTGGTAGTAAGAGGTTAAGGGTTCGATTTGTAGTGCGAAAACTTCTCTTTGAGTCTATGGTTACAATAAATTGATCTTTCGATTTTATTGTTGAGTAACTTATTCTTCGAACTCAAGATGTTGAACAGCTCAAGGTCGCATAATCGACAGCTTCTCGTACCACTCTTGAGTTCGAAGAATAAGTTACTCAACAATAAAATCGAAAGATCAATTTATTGTAACCATAGACTCAAAGAGAAGTTTTCGCAATACAAATCGAACCCTTAACCTCTTACTACCAACTGACAAACTGCATATACGTAGACTTTATACCCTCTTGTTGTATCTAAACCCTTTTAATTATCCACAAAACCAATACCTATATCCCCCTCTACTCCGACATTCCTCCTCTATTTCTTCGTTTTCTTCCTTCCTTCCCTCCCCTTCTTGGCTATCTTTTCTTTTCTTCTTTCTCACCCCTTCTTTACTTTTATTTTTGTCATTATTATCTTTATCTTTATTTTTTATATATATATATATTTATTTATCACTTTATATCCCCCTCTCTCTCTCTCTCTCTCCCTCTCTATCCATCTCTCCCACTATGGTCAATTTAATTCTCTTTAACTCACTACATTCCACGACATGAAGTCTGATATCAAAACTGACCAAGGAATCCTTCCACCTCGACCCCTCCCACCATCTCAGTTTGTCACTCTACTTCCTACCTCTCCCCCTTCCTCTCTATCTATACTATTCCGTTTGTCCCCTCATTTTCTGATTCCTCTCTCTATATACTAGTAAATACAATTCCAAATAAATGTTTTTCTCTATATATTAAGAATTATTTCAAGAGTAACTTACTCACTATTTTGAAAATTTGGACTGTGAACAACAATTATAATTGAGTGGCTGCTATTTGCAGTATAGCAATATAAGGTTGTACTTACCAATGAAACGGTCGTAAATACCTGGATAAAATCCTTCTCTTAATGCTTACCTGTGTTTTCTCTTTTATACTATATATATATATAGTGAAAGTAATTGAAATCAGATTTGCAGCTTGTGTAGAAAGTTTATTTGCATATTACAATTGTTTCAATATCAATCAACTAGGATGTGATCAAGGCGAACGAAGCCCGACTCTTCTTCGGCATCACCGCAAATATGTGAGTTTACATGCGTCTAAATTGTTGAAAAATGTCTCATGTCCCTTTTATAGACACCTATTATTTGTTTTCAGTATGGTGGATAGGGAACGGGAGTAGGTAAATGAAGAGCAGTAAATTTCTATTTAAAGATCACACAAATGAATAATTGTAAATTTCTAATTAAAGATAACTAATCAACAGGGCTGGGTACAGGAAACGTGTTGAATAAAGGAGAAATAATAAAAGTGAAAAGGTGAAGAGGAGAAAAAGAGAAACAGAAGGAGAGAGTAATAAGATAACAAAAGGGGAATGGAGAAAAATGAAGGGTAGAGATATATTTATATAAAATATCTATAATATATCTATATGAATATACATAAATAAATGCATATATACATATATATATGTATACACACATACACACACGCACACACATATATATATATGACTTTGTGTGTGTCTGAGAAGTAGAACATTTTCCAACATCTCAAAAGCACTTACACTTATATAAACCACACAGCTTATTCCTCATATGTCCATGTTCACATCAACTATATCTGTATTTTGTTTTGATTGAGATTTCGTTTGTTCATTTATGTTTCGTTTCTATTTTTTTAAATATTTTAAATATATCTTTAACAAAAAATTCAAGTCTTAACAGCCTGCCTGGATCTATGGAAATGACTTATTTATATAGTGAGAAGTTATATTTTTATACTCCACTTACTAGGAAAGCATTCCATTTTATTTACAAGCTTTCGTGATATGTTGCTTGCAACTATTTTTTTAAAATACACTATTAGCAGTTTTGATTTTTACTCGACTTCAAAGGAAATATTCTCAAGTGTAATAAGTCTGGAAACTTTTTTTATGATATAGATACATAGAGCTGCATTTCTATTTGTAAAACATGTTATTTCTATACTTGTAGACTTTTCTCACTACTTAGTTGATATCTTTTATCCCTACCACCATCTTTGTTATCACCAGTAAAACCACTGCCAATGTAATCAATATTATAAACACTATACAGAAACGATTGTTAACAGCGTTACCATTATAGTCCTGACCTCTTGAACTCGTAATTGGCTCAGCCTTCAACAATTTTGAGTGAAATTTACTTACAAATGAATTCCAAACATTCAAACTGGTATCTACTTTCCCAGGAAAAACAAAGATAAACCAATCATTAAACAGCAGATTGTAAGTAACTGTTATTCTTTATCTCTTACAAAAAATATGCGATTTGCTCACATATTCCATCCTGTCTGATCCTAAAACAGTTCTAAGTAAGTTACATTTCTATTGCTGAATTATATTTAGAAATACTAAGTATGTATTTCTTATCTGGTAACAGTATTTTTCTATTGCATTGATTAAAAAAAATGAACACTATAACAAACAAGAAAATATTCTAAAAATCTGTTAACGTATTATGAAAAAAATATATTCGTTTCCCGCAGAGAATGAGTATAACTAGTTTAACTATCGTGGTATGTTCAAAAAGATATAACCACTGAGTGAGAACATTTGAAAGTTATTGTATTATTTCTGTCACATTTAGCCCGACGAAGGGTGAAGGTTTGCTTCTATTGTTGAGCGTCGGATTATATGTAATTGTGGTATTTTTTTCTTGCTTTTTACATCCTCAGTTCAAACCCTGCTGATGTCAACTTTACCTTTCATCATTCCGAAGTCGATTAAATTAAACAATCACCACGTACTGGGATTCATTTAATGAACTTTATGCGTCTCTCAAATGTAATAGGCTTGTGTCTACATTACGGCCCATCACAGCCGATTTCTTCTCAAGTAAGTAGTGAGGACGAGCGGAAAAGAGAGTGTAAGATATATATATATATATATATATATATATATATGATATTAAATAAATGGAAACTATATTTATAAAACCATAGTTTCCATTTATTTAATATCATAAATATACTCCAAATATTTGTTGAGTGCTTTTATATCAGTTATAAATATTTACTCGTTGTTAACCCAACAATTTAAATATAACTTTCCATATATATATATATATATATATATATATATATATATATATATATATATAGAGAGAGAGAGAGAGAGAGAGAGAGAGAGAGAGAGAGAGAGAGGGAGAGGGAGAGAGAGAGAGAATGAGAGAAAGAGAGGAGTGGTGAATCAGAGGAGAGATATAGTAGATGATTTGATCTCAGTACTATACTAGTACTTTTAATATCGACCTCGGAATGATGAAAAGCAAACTTGATTTAAGTAGGATTTAAAATTTGAGAGCGCAGGATGCAAGAACAAATAGCACAAGCGCGCTCTAGCCGTGCTTTGTTCTGTCATTCTACTAAATTTATGCCATTTTATAATGATGAGTTTTATGACGAGGATAATGTTAATGGCATTAATAATGCTGATGGTATAAACGAACAGAATATTATGTTAATCGGACGCAAGATCGTATATATATATATATATATATCCAAAATTAAGATAAATTAAATGAATTTAATCCAAATCAAAATTATGGGTGTCATGCCATAACGGCGTGCGCCATATCGCCCGGAAAATAAGCTCAAAGATTCTATCGAGTAGGTCCAAGCATTTTATAATAACTAGAAATTGATTAACATATATATAAACATGAATAATCACAGGAGATAATTTTTACAAGCGTATAACCACGCATAGCTAGGTAGGTAACAAATAAAGTTGACTAGAACTTCAAAAATAGATACCTTTTAATATGATTAATCTTCCCTGTATATATTCCATTAAATAAATATATTTCACCAATTAATCAGATGGTAAGTCACGGAAGGGGATATTTTTGGATTATCAACAAGGAAGAAAAATTTCCAGCAATCCATGCTTACACAGCGAGTTCAAATCTGCAACTGGCCGCTACTGCGTGTTGTGTTTACACACCACAGCGGCTTCGTCCCAGTGAAGTGAATAGGTATTCGACAACTAGAAACAGCAGTCAATTCCTTTCAACAGAGTTAGCTCTACAATTAAGGAGCCGTATTTATATATCTATATCCAAAATTAAGATAAATTAAATGAATTTAATCCAAATCAAAAATATCCACTTCCGTGACTTACCATCCGATTAATTGGTAAAATATATTTCTTTAATGGAATATATACAGGGAAGATTAATCATATTAAAAGGTATCTATTTTTGAAGTTCTGGTCAACTTTATTTGTTACCTACCTAGCTATGCGTGGTTACACGCTTGTAAAAATTATCTCCTGTGATTATTCATGTTTATATATATGTTAATCAATTTCTAGTTATTATAAAATGCTCGGACCTACTCGATAGAATGTTTGAGCTTATTTTCCGGGCGATATGGCGCACGCCGTTATGGCATGACACCCATAATTTTGATTTGGATTAAATTCATTTAATTTATCTTAATTTTGGATATAGATATATAAATACGGCTCCTTAATTGTAGAGCTAACTCTGTTGAAAGGAATCGACTGCTGTTTCTAGTTGTCGAATACCTATTCACGCCACTGAGACGAAGCCGCTGTGGTGTGTAAACACAACACGCGGTAGCGGCCAGTTGCAGATTTGAACTCGCTGTGTAAGCATGGATTGCTATAAATTTTTCTTCCTTGTTGATAATCCAAAAATATCCACTTCCGTAACATACCATCTGATTAACTGGTGAAATATATTTCTTTAATGGAATATATACAGCGAAGATTAATCATATTAAAAGGTATCTATTTTTGAAGTTCTAGTCAACTTTATTTGTTACCTACCTAGCTATGCGTGGTTATACGCTTGTAAAAATTATCTCCTGTGATTATTCATGTTTATATATATGTTAATCAATTTCTAGTTATATATATATATATATAAAAACCTATATGCGTGTGTGTTTCTGTATGCGTGTGAGAGAGTGTGTGTGTGAGAGGGAGTGTGTGTGTGTTATTAGATAGATAGGTGGAAAGATAAATATTAGCGGCACAGTTAATAAATATTGGAATGATTTTGTTTTTGAATGGAATCCAATATACTTCTTTAGAGATGTCTGCTCCTGTCTTACAGTGGCGCTGAAAGAGGCTAAAGTGTTTGAAAACTCTAAGTAATGTATATATTCTAAAACCTGTGATATATGATTTAATTAGGTATTTCTAAAAGTACTTCAATATTCTTCAATTTTTATATTTATATATTTTATAATTATGATTTTTTTACACATTTATGTTTTCAAATATCATTATATATGTATGTTTTTCTATGAAAAGAATGTCTCAATTACGTGTTAGACTTTTAATTTAAGAACTCTTGAGGTTTAATTATGTTTGTTACAACAAAATAACACACAAAACCAAGTAAAAACAGAGAAAAAACCTACACTGACATACACGCACATATACATACACTAACTTTCATACATACGTCTCCCTCTGCATACACGTGAACATACACAGGCGCATGCCACTATCATTGCAACGCATTACGATCATACATATTCATTTCTATAGTGATAGTCATAGAATATGTCGGGAAAGTTTTTATATATACACCAGATATATCAGGACATACATATTAAATTAGCTAAATGAGAGATAAGTCTTATAAAACAAAATATGACAACATTTCTATGGATGCTGTACTGTGTATATAATTTTGAATGAAAGTGAGATAACATGAATATCTCATTCCTCTGCCTCTACTCTTTTACTATTATGGCCGCCGCGAGTGTCTATGTTTATTTATATATGTAGGTTTAGATACCTCGGCAGTATCTCTAGAATTTTCTTTGCTGACGATCAAATCAGGGAAGAATTGTCACGGAAAATGTGTCAGCTATACACACACACACACTCACACACACACACACACACACACACACACACACACACACACACACACACACACACACACACACACACATATATATATATATTAGTAAAAAGGAAAAGAAAATGCTGACAATTTTTTTCCAGTGAAAAATAGTTTAATTAGGAATAAGTATAAATTAGTAATAAGTATTAGTTAGTATTCAGTTTTAGTTTTAAGTTTTTACCGGTTGCTCATTTCTTATGCTTTTCAAAAGTAATTTTGAGATAGAGTTGTCGTGAATTTTGAGCTAATCTGATCAGTTTTGAAAATTATTCCTGTTTTATGTGAAAAAAATGGCTCCAGAGGTATTAAGATTTGGTTGGTTGTTGAATGTCACGTCAATAAGCACTATACATTTTGCGGCAATTCGTGTTGCAAAAATTCTTGTAGTCAAAACAATTTTGATTGTTCGGTAGAAGTCACGTGAATGTTAAAATTGATTTTAGCGCGAACTGGTTTCGCGCCAAATGTAGGTTTGTCGAAGAGTGTCCTTTTCCGCTTGATTGAGTTGCAGTCATGTTGAGAAGTCACTGAAAAATATGTCTATTGAGACAAATATGTGTGTGTGTGTGTGTGTGTGTGTGTGTGTGTGTGTGTGTGTGTGTGTATGTGTAGTAAAGTGGTTCATTGTTGTGAGAATGGTCAGTAGGGATGTGTGTGTACATGTGTGAGTTGCTGTCATGTTGAGACGTCAAAAGTTTAAGTGTCTATTAAGACAAATGTGTGTGTGTGTGTGTGTGTGTGTGTGTGTGTGTAGCAGAGTGGTTCATTGTTGTGATAATGGGAATGAATCGGTCAGTAGGAATGTGTGTGTACGTGTGTGGTGTGTGTGTGTAAGTGTGTGTGTGGGGGGGGGGGTATTTTAACATGTTGAAACATATTTTTCAGCTCTTGTTTTATATGGAGAAGTGTGTGTGTGTGTGTGTGTGTGTGTGTATGTGTATGACGGTCTGTATGTTAATGTACGCGTGCGCGTGTGTGTGGATGGACCAATATTGTTGTGGTACTGGTAAAAGTGGCGTACATCATTCGATATTTTCAGTCATTTGCAAAAACGATTCTCTGAAATCATCACCCCCAGAATAACATTTACAACTTTCCCCCTTCAAGGAGATACCATACCAAATCACTCAACCACTACGCGGATGCCTCATCGTCAAACATAGGGAAAATATACCACTACCATGATAGATGTAACAACTTCCCCGCCACAAGGTAATTTCCATTTTCTCAACTCTCGCTCCCACAATACACAGCAAACCAACACCACACGATACAACCAACAACGTAGGCCACCTATAACACCACAATCCAACATGGCACATAGAAACACACATCAATACTCGCAATACAGGATCACAACATTCAATCCACAACCACGAACCCGAACCACATTTTACAACAACAAGGAATATGACAAACACAGGGGTCCACTTAACATCAGCAGACAACCCCTCTACCCCAACCATTTTTTAGACACAGCACACAGATATAGGCAAACAAAATAACACAAGACAGAAGGAGAAACCGAGAGTAATAAAAATTATCAATCTAAATAGTGCAGAACCAACTCCCAACCTCATCAACTAACTCACCAAAGGTCTTAAATTCACACCCACCCCGCTACGTCCTAATTACTATGAAAGGAAGGACACCACAGAATTCTGTAGAAAGTTACAACTCAGTAAAGAACTATTCGACCAGTACAATGAGGATGAATCATTAGCCAGAAATAGAAGCAAATACACCCCATCAAAAGGTAGAAATAAAACCCTAGACGAATTCTGTGAACACATCACAGACTTCCCTTGCCAACACTTGCACAGACAAAAACACAAGCCAGACCTCAACAAGAAAGAATGGGAAGAATTAAATAGATTAAAAACCGACAGAACTATTACAGTTAAAGAGGCTGATAAAGGGGGTGCAGTAGTCCTAACGGAGACACAATTCTATATCAACTTAGCGCTCTCCACTTTGGAAAACGAAACATACTACGAAAAGTCTGAACACTACAATCAACAGAAAATTATGAGAAACCTAAAAACTCTGATCAACCAATATAAAGAAGGACTCACTAACAAGGAATTCAGCTTCATCACAGACTTCACAAGTAAATCCAGCCTTTTCTACGGTATCTCTAAAGTACATAAAAGCGAATTAATAGGTAAGGCATGCAAGGAAGCCACAGACATAGTCATCAATGTCCCCTCACCCAATGATCTCAAATTAAGACCTATAATAGCAGGCCCCACTTGCGAAACCCACCGCCTTAGCAACTTCATTGATACCCTTCCCAAGCCTTTTCTCAAACACATTAAAAGCTATATAAGGGACGACCTAGATATGCTCAACCACCCCCCTAATATACCCGTTACTGAACAAACCCTACTAGTGACGTTCGATGTAGTCAACCTATACTCCAATATCCCCCACAACCTAGGAATAGAAGCTATCAAATTCTGGCTGAATAATTAACACAATGAACTCCCACAACGCATCAAAAAAGAATTCGTGATAGAAGGACTCAAGTTTGTCTTGGAGAATAATTACTTCGTTTTCAATAACAAATTTTACAGGCAGAAATCTGGGACCGCTATGGGAACGAAGACCGCCCCCACTTATGCCAACCTAGTCAATGGATACCTGGAACTCACCCTCTACACTAACGTACTAAACAAATTTGGAAATACTCTCCACTTACACATAGAAAAGAACTGGAAGAGATATCATCCTTTGGCACGAAAACATCGAGAAAATTAAAGAATTTCACACCCATATAAATTGGCTCAACACGAATATTAACTTTACGATGGAATACAGCCATCAACAACTCCCCTCCCTCGACATCCTCATTAAGATCCATAACAAAAAAATAGAAACAGACATATACTACAAGCCCACAGACTCCAAGCAATACCTCCCTTTCAATTCATGCCACCCTAGACCCGTTAAAATTAATATTCCCTACAAATTAGCCAAGAGAATCTGTACTATAGTCTCCAATAAAAACACCTGTTACGTACGGCTACAAGAACTAAAGGACACACTCATAAGCAGGGACTAATCTGCATCACTAATTGACGATGGAATCAAACGTGCACTAAAACTCAGTACCCAGGACCTTAGACACCCTAAAGTAAATCAACCGAAACTAAAAGCTCTTCCATACATCTCCACACACAACCCCCTCAACAATGAGGCGTTTGACACCATCCTCCAGGACATCCCTGTGTTAAAAAAGGACCATAGAATGAACCAAATCCTTCGAACACACAATATCATAAAGCGCAAAAGACAATCTAAGTCAATGAAAAACATCCTAACCCATGCCAAAGTACTGCCACCCACAACAACGAAACCTACAGTAAAAAAATTCGATAGATCCAAATGTGACATATGCATCAACCTAATAGAGGGTTTCGAATTCTATTTCAGACAAGGACAACGTTTTATAGTAAAAATCAATTTCACATGCACATCAGAAAACCTAATATATGTATTAACTTGCTCAGGTTGTCGAGAACAATACATAGGCGAGACTAAAAACAGACTCTGCCAACGCATGACTGTCCATAGATCCCAAATCAAAATACGGGAATACAGAAAAATACCACTGAATGAACACATTGATACCTGTGCCGCCCAAAATCATCCCAACTTTAGAATCTTTCTACTCTACAAATTTAAAGATAATGCCACCCACACCCAGCGCACCAGCAAGGAATCTCACTTTATTAACAAATACGGACCCCGTCTAAACACTTCTCCCTAAGACGAACCCACAACATACACACGTCAACATACATACCTACATCAGCATACCTCCTACATACATTTCTATCCAAATATAAACACAATAACATACGTAAACACACATGTTATATGGTGCAACACAAATATACACAAATTCGCACACCTTTCGATGTTTATAGACATACACGTGCCGACACGCATACATACACATACGCACACATGTTCTGCACATTGATGGGCACATACATATTTGTACACAAGTATCCCATACGGCAGGGCCTAATGGATTCCCCTTGCAGTACGTACAATCTGGACACTCACACTCACCTTGGGGTTATGACAATACTATACATCATTTCACCTCTTGTATTATTGATATTCTTTTGAGAGAATCGTGTTTGCAAATGACTGAAAATATCGAATAATGTGCGCCATTTTCATGAGTACCACAAACATACTGGTCCAACCACACACACACATACACATACGCGCGTACAGTAACATACAGACAGACATATACACACACACACTTCTCCGTATAAGACAAGAGCTGAAAAATATGTTTCAACATGTTAAAATACCCCCACCCCCACACACGTACGCACATCTTCCTACTGACCGATTCATTCCTATTATCACAACAATGAACCACTCTGCTACACACACACACACACACACACATATTTGTCTTAATAGACACCTGAACTGTTGACCTCTCAACATGTACACACACATGTACACACACATCCCTACTGACCATTATCACAATAATGAACCACTTTACTACACACACACACACACACACACACACACACACACACACACACACATATTTGTCTTAATAGACATTTTTTTCAGTGACTTCTCACCATGACTGCAACTCAATCAAGCGGAAAAGGACACTCTTCGACAAACCTACATTTGACGCGAAACCAGGTCGCGCTAAAATCTATTTTAACATTCACGTGACTTCTACCGACCAATCAAAATTGTTTTGACTACAAGAATTTTTGCAACACGAATTGGCGCGAAATTTATAGTGCTTATTCACGTGACATTCAACAACCAACCAAATCGTAATACCTCTGGAGGTACTTTTTTCACATAAAACAGGAAGAATTTCCAAAACTGATCACATTAGAGCAAAAATCACGAGTGCTCGATCTCAAAATTATTTTTGAAATGCATTAGAAATGCGCAACCGGTAAAAACTTAAAATTAAAACTGAATACTAACTATACTTATTACTAATTTATACTTATTCCTAATTAAACTATTTTTCACTGGGAAAAAATTGTCAGCATTTTCTTTTCCTTTTTACTAATATATCACAACTCGCGTGTCACCTCTCTATTTTTTAAATATATATATATATATAAACATATGTGTGTGTATATATATATGTGTGTATGTGCGTCTATGTGACTGTGTGTGTAGATTTATATACACTGGTACTACCATCGTAGAACTGTCTTCACTGGCGAGCAAGTCACGAGAAATGCTGCCAAAGACGCGTTTGGCTAATGGTGGATTTGGATAGAACTTAAGGATGTGTTTCAGCTTACAAATCAAGTTTTTGTATATATCTATATAAATATAAGTCGAATGTCGTCCGTCCGTGTGTCGTCTGTCAGTTCACTCGTGAATGAGTTAAAACGATGAATAAGTTAAAACGAAAGAAAGGGGTTGGTGAAACTTCTACGGCGAAAAAAATACCAAACAGCGTTTCAACTTTTACACAAAGTTCTGCGTGAGTATATGTGTGTATGTGTGTGTAAAAGGTAGGAAGGGGGATGGTGAAAAAACTACGGCAAAAAACAGCCAATAGACTTCCAAACTTTTCCACGCTCTGCGTGAGCGTATGTCTGTGTGTGCTTGTGTGAATGTATGTCTGTGTTTGTGGGAATGCATATGTGTGTATTTGTTTGAGTGCATGTGTGTATGCGTGTGTATTTGTGTGAGTTCATCGGTGTTTGTGGGTTTATATTTATACACACAAATATATAAAATAACAAAGATATTAATCCAATTGTAAATACAGGTGTATATAACGATTCGAAAGTAAGTAATATATTCAATATGTTTGTATATATAAGAATATGTAATTATATATATATATATATACACTCATTCTGCCAGCGAAGAGTTTGTTTATATACATAGGCACACGCACACGCACAAACACACACACACACACACACACACACACACACACACACACACACACACACAACCCCCCCCCCCCCCACACACACACATTTTTTGTGTGTAGAAGTCTATATGATATTTGCGGATATCTGTGTATGTATGTCTATTGAACAATGCCAATGAGTGAATGAGAAGGGGAGAAAGAGACAGAAAGGCAAAATGATAAAGTGGCTGCTTACATCTCCTCCACTCCTCCTTTTTCATTACAACTTCGGTGTCTCTTTGAAGCATTTCGATAGAGAGAAAAATGTAAATAGTAGGATAGAGTGTATAATTGAGTGTGGAATGAGTTTGAAAGGGTGAGTGTGAGAGAAAGAGACATAGAGACTAAAAGAGTCGAAGACTTACAGAGGGTGTGAGAGAATGTGTGTGTGTGAGAGAGAGAAACACAGAATGAGAACGAGAGAGAGAGAGAGAGAAATATATAGATAGATAGATAGATAGATAGATAGATAGAGAGAGAGAGAACAGGTTTGTATCGGAGTAGAGCAAATTGAAAGAGTGTCCACACAAAGAGAGGGAGATAGCGGGAGAGAAAGATGCTGTATGTGTATGTTGTGTAAGTGATAGTACGTGCGTGTGTGTGTGATAAACAACGTTTTGCTATTGTAGCAGTGATCATGAAAGTGAAGTAAGAGAGGAGAGTAAGTAATGGCAGAAAAAGAGAAAGAGAGTTACTTGTCTCCCTCTTCTCTCTCGCTTTCCCTCTCTCTATCAGGAAAAATGCCTTCGTAATTCCAAAAGAAACGAACGCGAATTTATACTTCTAAATGTTTGACAATGACAAAGAGAGTCGTTGCGTTTGCTTACGTGTGTGTGAGTGTGTGTGTGTATGTGTGCATGTGTGTGTGTGTGTTTGTGTATGTGTGTGCGTGTCTTACTCTGATACGTTGACGTTCCACAATCGCCATTGATTTATATCCCCCCGGTGAAGGTATTCATGTAACTTTCATTTAATCCATATTTCAATTTTTCAAAGAGATGCCGAGGAGAAAAATGGTCTCACTCTCCCCAAGCTCTTCAGACGTTGCTAACGAGGCAAGAAGAGAGGGTGCCATGCAGAAGAACAGTATTCTACAGTGCAGCAAATGCAAGTAGAGGTACCGAGAGCAAGGATACTAGAATCCCCTGCACAACGACAGCAAAGACATGAAAAAAATCGAAGGATGGCTGCTGTACGCAGACCCAATGAGTCTCAAGAGGTAAAGGAAAACAGTCAGAACGATTACCTCAACAAAATGCAACACGAAGGATCCAACAGTCAAAAGAGGAAAGAGAAAATGTTTAAAGGATGCAAGACAAAGTCAAGGTGCCAGAGTTGGCAATGAGACAATAGGTCAGCGAGAGTTTAGATAAAGAAAAAATGAGGAGCAAATAGTTGCTGTAGGACTTCTCTAATCATCAGAGGAGAGATGTAAGCGTCTTGATCAAGATTGGCAAAATACGTTTGAGAAAAGTGCAGCAACATTCAAAGGGACCTGGAAAAGATCAGCCTTCAACTATGATCCAAAGTAAGATTATTCTACAGAGAAATTGATTGCTATTGGTACAATGTGAAAAGAGTGTAATCTATATATTAATTTCAACAATGTCATTATTCCGTGTGTCATAATTCTCGATTATCATTGGTTCATAGGTTTCAAACGACTCGACCCACCTCAACGACGCCAAACTTAAATTAATATGCACAAGGCCACTGGGGGAGTGAGAGGGGAGGGAGAGGCAAAGTGAACACTATGTATATGTGTCAGTGTAGAGACATGTGTGTGTGTGATGTGTGTGGAAATAAGAGGGGAAGGAAAGCAATAACTATTAACATGTGTGCGTGAGTATGTTCGTGCGCGTATGTTTATGTGTGTGTGCGTGCGTGCAGCGTTCCACAGAAAATAAAAATGATCAACATGTGTGAGTGTGTGCGTGTATTTAAGTTTACGTGCGTGTGCGCGTTTCCATGCGTGTATGTGTGTGTACGTGCGGCATCCCACAATAGCCACGCAGTTTATCTGTATGTATGCCTGTCTGCCAGTCGAACATACACAGAGTTGTGAAGGGAGTAAATAGGGACACCTTTTATATTAATTATCTATATCTATATCTACATATAATATAACAGATTGGAACTTCCATCATCCTTTTGAGAAACGTGGGACAACCGCGTCTATGCAATGATACTCGTTTTACAGTCAGACAGAAGATGAACCATCTCCTAGAGGTCACTATTCTAGGTGGGAGCACCTAGAATTGTTCATATACTATGCACAAACGGTACAACGAAGAATCTGGTATATCTGGAAGATTTTTTTTTACTGTTTTTTGTAACACACAGACACTACGGACTGGCCTCATACTGTAACCAGACAAACATCCAATACAGTCATTTTCTCTTTTACCTGTGTTCTCTTATCATCTGTTTACCCGGGCGAAGCTGGGTACGTCAGCTAGTATATTTATTTATTTGAAGAACGTCAGTATTCCGTGTGTCATAATTCTCGATTATCATTGGTTAATAGGTTTCAAACGACTCCGCCTACCTCAACGACGCCAAACTGAAAGTAATATGCATAATGCCAATGAGGGAGTGAGAGGGGAGAGTGTGAACGCTGTGTTCAATAACTATTAATATGTGTGCGTGTGTATGTACGTGCGTGCATGTTTATGTGTGTGTGCGTGCAGTGTTCCACAGAAAGTAAAAACTATCAACATGTGTGAGTGTGTGCGTGTGTAAGTTTGCGTGCGTGTGCGCGTTTCCATGCGTGTATGTGTGTGGCGTTCCACAATCACCACGCAGTTTATCTGTCTGTGTGCCTGTCTGTCAGTTTAACATACACAGAGTTGTGAAGGGAGTAAATAGGGACCCTTCTTTACATTGACGGACATCTTTTATATTTATTATTGTGTCATTTTTTGACAATTGCTCGAAATGAATATTGATAATAAAATCAATTCGACTTTATCAGACAGTGAACTACAGCGGCGACTGCGTGCAGCCAGCAATGAAGAAAAACGGGCCGAACAGCGCCATCGGAACGCCGAACTTCAGAGGCGAAGATGTGCCGCCATGAATGAAGAGGAGCTGGCTGAACGACACCAACGAAACACTGGAGCCAAGCAGCGACGGCGTGCTGCGATGGTTGAAGACGAGTTGACTGAGCATCATCAGCAGATGGCCAGAATTCAGCAGCAACGGCGTGCTGCGATGGATGAAGAGGAGCCGGCTGAACAGCGCCAGCGCAATACAGAAGTTCAGAGAATGTGTCGCCAAAGTGGTCCTCTTTCCAGTAAAGAGGCTAGAAGACGAACGAATGATAAAAATGGATCATGGCAACCGTGTCATTTTCAGATTGGTGGACGAGCAGAGTGTCCACATTGTGGAGCATTGCTTTGGAGGCACGGAAAGACGTGGACCACAATGTGCTGTCATAAAGGAGCAGTTCAACTAGAACAATTGCGAATGCCGGATGATGAGGAGTCACCGGAGTTTAAAATACTAAGTATGTGGGGTGATCAAGGAGACCGAGGTGGATTACTCCGCAAAATTTCGCGGCAAATTAACAATTCATTAGCTTTAGCATCGCAGAGAGTTAGTGAGATGTTTGAGAGTGGAGCATGGCAACCGAATGTAGTCATTCAAGGCCGTTTGTATCATTGTTTCGGTAATTTAGAAGTTACCCCAGGAGGGAGGCCTCGATTCGCTCAAATTTACGTTAACGATCCAGATTATAGTGAATCGGAGGAGGATATCAGGATCGGTTGGATGAAGTTGCCGGGAAATATAACTGAACTTGAACGGCAAAGATTAAGTGATTTGATCCGTGATTTGCAATCATGGCTTAGACAGTGTAATCCTTATGTTATAGATTTCTTGTTGGTGGCTGAACCGCAAAATCTTCGGCAGCAAACATTGGTGATTAAGGCTGACGCAGATACAAGGAATCAACACGAACGGCGGTATAATACCCCTGAAGGATATTGTGAAGTTGCTGTGTTGATGGACGATAAGCCTGGATCGAGAGATAGCGTCCTCAATCGCAGTGATGGTGTTCTCAAGACTATCAATGAGTCAAATAGGGCATACGATCCATTGCATTATGTTTTTTATTCCCAAAAGGTGAAAATGGATGGAACGTGTCTGTTCATTTAGATGATCATGAGAATCAGCATCAACAGGGAGGCGGCAATAGACACAATAATTCGATTCGCGACTTTTACGCGTTCCATTTGAACTGGAGGAATCAACAGAGAAATGCGCTATTTCAAGCCAGCAGATTGTTCCAGGAATACTGTTGTATCGCATTCGCAAAGATCGAAAATCAAAGGCTAAATCTTATAGCTACACATCAGCAACATATCAGAGCTGAATTATATAATAATATATGCGATAACAGCCGGTGATGCCAATTTCAAGCAAATTGGTTGACGCATCATTTTGCCATCGTCGTTCATCAGCGGCCCAAGATATATGAACATTCTCTATCAGGATGCAATGGCTATTATCAGAAAGTTTGGAAAGCCAGATTTGTTTATAACGGTTACATGCAATCCTGAATGGACTGATATTAAGGATGCACTTTTACCAGGACAACAGCCAAAGGACGGTCCTGGTATTGTGGCAAGAGTATTCAAAGGATATCTGAAAAAGATAATGGATGATGTGGAAAAAGAGAGAATCTTTGGAGGTATAGTTGCTTTTACATACGTAATTGAATTCCAAAAAAGAGGATTGCCACATGCACATTTGCTGATCATTTTACATAGAGATTGCAAATTGAGATGGGCTGAGGATGTCAACAGCATTGTGTGTGCTGAACTGCCGGAGAATGAGGCACTACGCAACTTGGTGGCAAAGTCAATGGTGCACAACCAATGCGGAGTGGTAAATCGAAAAGCGCCTTGTATGAAAAATGTCCAATGCAGTAAGCACTTTCCGAGATCTTTTGTCACGAACACTTCCTGAAACGATGGGATGCTCATCCCTCATACAGAAGACGGTCGCCTGCCGATGGCGGTTTGGTCGAAAATGTAAACAGTCGACAGGTTACCAATCAATGGGTTGTGCCATACAATCCATATTTGATTATAAAATATCGTTGTCATATTAATGTGGAAATTTGTAGCTCAGTGAAGGCTTGCAAATATCTATTCAAATATGTTTACAAACGTCATGCTCGGGCAATGATCAATGTCAGGAATGAGGAAGCGAACCAAGGAGATGAAGTTGGCAGGTTCCAGGATGTTCGCTCAATTGGATCTAGCGAAGCTTGCTGGAGATTGTTCGATTTTGATCTCGCAAATCCAGCGTTCAGAAACTGACGGTTCACTTAGAGAATAGGCAAATGGTCTGTTTTCAGGACACTAGAAGAGGTGTCGAAAGAATTGCTGACGCACCACCTCCTAAGACGGAATTGACTGAGTGGTTCAAGCATAATAGGGAGCATGCTTTGAACCCGGATCAAAGGCAGCTCTACTGCGATTTCCCTTCGCACTATACGTGAGATAAGAAGGGAAAGAAATGGAATGATAGAAAACAAAAGTTGAGATTCATGACTATTGGACGGGTTTGTAATGTCCATCCAGCATCTGGTGATGTGTTTTATCTCCAAATTCTGTTTCATAATGATTTTTCTAGAGGTAAACAGAGCTTCGCTGATTTGAAACCAATCAATGGCGTGGAATATGAAACATACCAGGCTGTGTGTCAGTATCTGGGACTCCTTCAGGATGACGCTGAATGGAATAACGCCTTGGAAGCTGCAGGAACAACACAGATGCCAGCTCAAATAAGGCTTTCACGATTCTAGGATTCTGCATTCTTGCCGATCCAAGAGAGTTATTTGAACGTCATTGGGGAATTATATCTGATGATTTTAGGCATCATCTTCAGGTCGATGATGAAAATTTGATGAAAGCTATTGTTTTGCTCAATATTGAGCAACTGCTTGAAGTTCATATTCAAATGTTTAACAGATTTAAATTTGGCAATTCCTGATGAAGAAATGCGCCAACGTGTCTTAGCATTGAACATGAGATTGCAGCTTAGACGGTTGCCACTCGATCGGAGGGAACTATTCCAGTTTGATTCACTGGAACAGCAACGTATTGTGGATGAACGTATGCCAATATTGACCCAATCTCAGAGAGAATTGGTCGATGGCGTTCTCCACTCGATTTCCACTAATGAGCAGCTTTGTGCTTTCATAGATGCTCCAGGAGGCACCGGAAAGACATTCTGTTTCAACACTATGTTATCAGCAGTCAGAGCTCAGAGGAAGATTGCTCTCCCTGTGGCCACCAGTGGGATCGCTGGCATTTTACTGAGTGGTGGAAGGACTTTCCACTCATGCTTCAAGGCTCCATTGGCTCCGGACGAGTTGAGTGTCTGTAACATTACAGGACAAAGTGAACTCGCGGGCCTTATACGCAATACCTCTCTGATTATTTCGGACGAGGCTCCAATGGCACACAGATATTTGCTGGAGGCATTGGACAGAACTTTGAGAGATATCTGCTTTAGTGACCTGCCATTCGGTGGTAAGACTATCGTTCTTGGTGGCGATTTCAGACAGTTAGGAATGCTCAAAGAGCGCAAATTGTCGATGCATGTCTGAAAAAGTCCCCGTTGTAGCGCCATTTCAGAGTTTTGCGATTACACGATAATATGCGACTTGGTATGTTCGGGTAAAACGAAGAGGCTGAGACATACGGCCGATGGTTGATACAGTTGGGAAACGATGAATTGCCACACATTGGTGATAATCAGACTGTAAGAATCTCAGACCATTTGGTCATGCCACTGGACCGCCAAGCATTGATTGACTGGGTGATCCTTAATTTGAATACTTTTTGGCAGAATATCTCCTGGATATCGGAACGCTTTATTCTAACTCATACGAATGCAACGGTCGATGAAATAAATTCATAAGTAGCCGGAATGTTTCCTGGAGAAGAATGGTTGACCATCAGTGCGGATGCAATGGAGCCTAATCAGCAGAACAATATGGATGTTCCGACTGAGTATCTGAA
Source organism: Eledone cirrhosa (assembly GCA_964016885.1). Lineage (NCBI taxonomy): Eukaryota > Metazoa > Mollusca > Cephalopoda > Octopoda > Eledonidae > Eledone > Eledone cirrhosa. The sequence continues at coordinate 52,012,782 of OZ024742.1, read as the reverse complement.
TTCACTTCAAATACCCCCCCCCCCCCCCACGTATTTTGAGGTTGAAAAAGGGTATGCCGATTATATTGCTTAGAAATATCAATCATAAAATGGGTCTTTGCAATGGTACCAGATTGATTGTTGAGAGATTGATTAACGGAAGAGTTTTAGAAGCTAAACTCCCAGGCAGAGATGACTCGGTTCTCATTCCGAGGATCATGCTGAGACGAAGTGAAGATCTGCTGCCATTTATTTGTCAAAGGAGACAGTTTCCCGTCAATTTGGCCTTCTCAATGGCTGTCAACAAGGTACAGGGACAGACTTTCAAGCGAGTCGGTGTCTACTTGAATGATCCAGCATTCAGCCTTGGGCAACTGTTGCTGCATCTCGAGTGTGCGATCCTGATGGTGTAAAATTTCCAATTGATACCACTAACAGAGGAACAACCCTGAATATTGTCTATAATGAAGCTTTGAGCTCATGTATGCATATCTTTAATGCTATCAATAAGCGACGTAAATGATTCGGACATTGGTGTCCTTTGATCAGTATTGTGAGCTTTGACAGAGTTATCATTTCTGTTCAATGTCATTTAATGTCGTTATGAGCAATAAAAACAAACAAGTATTGGTAAAAATTGCTTTCACTGCTACGTTGCGCAATAAATACCAAAAAGTATTGGTAGAAATTGCCTTCACTGCTATGAATATTCGACGTAAATGATTCAGACATTGGTCTCCTTTGATAAGTATTGTGAGCTTTGACAGAGTTATCATTTCTGTTCAATATCATTTATTGTCGATAATGAGCAATAAAAACCAACAAGTATTGGTAAAAATTGCCTTCAAATTTATCGCTTCTGATAGCGGTGGTAATAAAACCTCATCATATGCTGAGTCTGGCAAAATATTTGGTGCCTATGGCCGGCCAGGGCTAGAGTAATATTGATAAACGATTCTATTTTCGAAGTAGAAGGATCCGCCATTTGGAGTCAAACCAGGCCATCTCCCCGAGGTGAACTCTGGGCAATATTGACTGTCTATTACTCAGTGGCTAAGAGCCTGGAAATTACTGAATATATTTTTGTGTCATATAAATTATTATAGCTGACCACTTATAGATAAGCATGTTATCCATATCCATATTAATTTGGCATTTGTATAAACCATTTCAAGTAAATAGGGACGTTTTTTTAAATTAATTATCTATATCTATATCTACATATAATATAAAAGATTGGAACTTCCATCATCTTTTTGAGAAACGTGGAACAACCACGTCTATGCAATGATACACGTTTTACAGTCAGGCAGAAGATAAACCATCTCCTAGAGGTCACTATTCTAGGTGGGAGCACATAGAATTGTTCATATACTATGCACAAACGGTACAACGAAGAATCTGGTATATCTGGAAGATTTATTTTACTGTTTTTGGTATCACACAGAGCACCACAGACTTTCCGCATACTATAACCAGACAAACATCCAATACAGTCATTTTTTTCTTTCACCTGTCTTCTCTTATCATCTGTTTACCCGGGCGAAGCTGGGTACGTGAGCTAGTAGTTGTAAAGGAGAGAAATGGGAAAGAGAAACCCTCACTAGGTGTACGTGGAAGAAGAACGGTTGTTTTACCGACGTTTGTTACTTACACCACCAGATCATTTGAAGGCATTGCTTTGGGGAAACTCATCAAAGACTAAAGAACATGCATTGGAGTCTGCGCCACGCACCAACTACAAGGTAGTCATTGTTACAGAAAAAAAGCCTGTTGGTCAATACAATGCCCATGCCGCAAATGAATTAGCAGCAATTATTAGTGGCAAGGAGTGTGGTAGGAGAAATATTACTATAAGGGCAAAGGAAATAATTTGCTGATAGATCTCTTAAAAAAGGCAAGTCTTTGGACTTGTCTAATGTGACATGTACACAATTGAATGGCAAAGACGAGGATGGCTTCATGCCCACATTTTAATTTGGTTACATAATATCCTTTGCTGCATGAAATTGTCAAGTCACAGATGATTCATGGGCCCTGTGGTTCAATTAATCCATCATCCCCATACATGAAAGATAAAAACTGTATCAAGAAATAACCCCGTCCTCCTATACAATACACCGAATCTGAAGGCGATGGCTACTCCATTTACAGGATAAGAATGCCCGGGCAGGGTGGATTCACTTCGAAAAAAAAAAGAAGAGAAATGGGCAAGAATTCCTCATTGACAATCGATGGATTGTACCCTACTGTCATCTTACAAAACTTTCAAAGCCCATATCAATGTTGATTTCTGCAACTCTGTTAAATCTATTAAGTATGTTTAGATGCTGCAACATACACTCTATTGCAGAATGTCAGTCAGCAAATAAACAAAAATGACGAAGTTGTACAGTATGAGAGAGAAAGATATATCAGTAGCAATGAGGCGTTTTGGTATATCTTCAATTGTACCATTCATGAGAGGAATCCAGCCATCATTCAACTGATCATTTTGCATGAAGTGCGTGGTTCCAAATCATTCTAAGGTTTGAGGAGAGTGAATGTGTGAAACATATAGGGCAGCATGCTATCAACATGGTTTGTTAGAAAATGATGGTCATTGGGACGTTGCATTGACTGAAGCATCAGTGTCACATTCTCCAAGGAAACTCCGCACCCATTTTGTCATTATGCTGAACATGTTTCAACTTGGCAGTCCCCTACAACTTTGAAAGAAACATCGAGTGGATATGGCTGGGGACTTAAAGTATGCAGTTCAACATGCAAACCTAGGCGTCAATATTCAGTTGCCTGAAGAAATTTTCAATCAAATTGAGAATCAATTTTGGTCATGGGAGGCAAGAATTTGTAAGAGTCTGGTTCCGGACTGCCAAAATTCAAAGTGATTTACTTCAAGAGAGTTTGCAAATGAGACAAATTATTACATCACAAAGTTGGTTGCATTTGTGAATGAACGTGAACCTAAACGTCTTCCAGAACAACTCTGGTAATATTTTGAAATCATTTCGTCAGTCAAGAGGAATTTTCATTATTTATGCTACAGAGTATTTGTAACAACATTACTTCTCCCCAAAGTAAGGCGGCAAAAAAGAATTGCACTTGCTGTAGCATCGTCTGGCATTGCTGCCAACCTTCTCCCAGGAGACGAACAGCTCATTCTCCTTTTAAATTACCGCTAAACTTGGTCACAAATGACAGTCCAATTTGTAACATAAGCAAAGGCTCAGGTTTGGCAAAAGTGTTGCGCCAATGCCACCTGATGATTTGTGATGAATGCACATACAGGAGCTATGGAAGCTCTAGATCATACCTTACAAGACATTAGAGACAACAATACATCTATGGGAGGAGTTACATTAGTTTTATCAGGACACGTCAGACAGATAATATTAGTCATTCCGAGAGGAACAAGAGCTGGTGAAACAAAAGCATTCATTAAGTCTTCGCAGCTATGGAATTTCTGCTTCAGTGCTAGCATGAGAGCTTTATTTCACTGGGACCAATGTCCAGAACAGTTCTCAATCCGGTTCCTTCAATTAGGAAATGGGGCAGTACCGATTGATGTGCATGGTTATATCAACTTGGCTCATATTGCTATCATGGTGGATTCACCAGCTGAATTGAAGAGCTGGGTATTTGTAACCTTAAGTAATCATTACAATGCACACAAATAGTTGTGTGAAAGGGCTATTACTACAACAAAAATGAGACAGTAGCAAGGATTAACCATGATCTAATGAATAAGATTCCGACTGTCATTAAGGAGTACAAATCAGTTGATTCAGTCCGTAGTCAAGCTCTCCACTACCCAACATATTTTCATAATTCTCTTAAGCCACCTGCAACTCCTCCACATGAAAGTTTTTTTAAGTTTGGAGACCCAATAATGCTTCTAGGAAATTTAGATTCTTCTACATTATGCAATCGGACAATGTTGATTGGGAAGACATTATCATCTAATGTGATTGAAGCCACCATCATCACTTGGTGTACCTCTGGGGAAGATATTTCCATTACAAAAATTCCTATCAAACCAACGGACATACCGTTTGAAATACAATTCCCAGTCCGACTTTGCTTCGCAATGTCTATCAATAAAGCAGGAGGTCAGACTTTGAAATCTACTGGCTTGCACTTAAATTATAGCCTTTCTTTACTCATGGTCAACTTTGTTTGTTTCTGCAGGATAGGTAGTTTACAAGATTTATATATCTCTGCTCCAAACCAGAAAACAAAGAATGTTGTTTACCAGAAGCTCATAAGTAATTTCCTTCAACACATGTGATAGAATTTATCTCCCCCTCATAACAGAGACAAATTTAGTATTTTCATTTTTTATTAATTTCAGTATTATGAATTCAGAATTGATTTCATTGTGTACCTCAATTGAAGAATAAATATAATTTAGAATAACACATTTCTATACATGTTTTGCTTTTATCTTTTAATATATAAGGAACACTATCATTCCCGAGCAACGACAGGACCTGCGGTTGACCCTTTATTGATTTGATGTCTGCCTGTATGTCATACATGACGCAGTGTTATGTTGTGGCAACCAACGTGTCTTGCTAGAAATGGCAGCAAAATAATACCTTAGCATCTCCACACAAACGCACGCGTAGACCCCCCCCCCACACACACACACGCACACACACAGATTGGGGTGTATCTATTTATGTAACACTCTTTCTGTATCTATGTATTCCTATCTATCTATTTATCTATCTCTCAACACTGTGGTATCTGGTTTCGCTAGAAATAAAACACTAGCTTCTGGAAAACACACAGACACACACACATTGATTTGTAAATATATATATATATATATTTAATTAGAAAATGAACAACAGAAAATATAATTAATCCATTACCAAAGGTGTCTGGATTACAGACGATAATCCAGAAAGCTTTTGTAATGGAGTAGTTATATTTTGCGTTGTTCACTCTTTAATTAAATAGCTCTGTTCTATACATATAACACTCTTTTTCCTTTGATTTTCCTGAATTACGTAACGTATATATATATATATATATATATATAAAAGGTGTGGTAAGGAACTAGGTGGACCATAACGCACAAGAGTACTCAATACTTCGGGTAGTAGAGTGGGTAATAGGAAAATGTTCAAAACCCCGACGGAGAAGCTCCGCCGTCAGGGTCTTGGACATTTTCCTATATATATATATGTATATATATGTATATATATATATATATATATATATATATATATATATATATATATATATATATATATATATATATATATATATTTTCATATTGTTATGCTTTGGGAGGGTCATGTTGCCAATAAGAAACACACGCACTATACGCTTTCACTCCAATTTATTATAAATTAAATTTATAAATTTAAGAATTTATAAATTTCCGGTTGGTTGGTTGGTTACACAACCGGACGGTTGTTCATATATTGTCAAAGTTATTTCGTCACACATTCTGTGACCTCTTCAGTGACTGGGGATTCTTTTCTTTGTTTTTGTGCCTCTCCTTTGTTCTGTCCTACGCCATCTTGTTTTTGTATGTGTTGTGTGCTTAGTTTGCGCATGTGTTACATCCGGGTGTCTGTGTGTGTTTATATTTGTTTATTTATACGTTTTCAGATAAAGAATCTTGCTAAACAAATTCAGAAACGAAATATATATTCATATATATATATGTCACCGTTTCCATTATTCCCGGAAAATTGAATCTAAATTGTAATATAAAATATACAATATTACGGTCTGATGTTGTTATTCCAGTTTAAAGAATTCTATCTTTCATTTCGTTTTTGTTGTTTACATTTTTACATTTATACAGTATGATTTCTAAATGTATTTACTATTAACTATTTAATTATTTATAATTATTTTCAGTCGTAATTTTTTCAGCTTTTTTCTGATATTCCTCATATTTGGTGCTTTACTTTGGACACTGTATAATCTTCTTTCGATGATCTAATAATATCTGTCATCTTCAGACATTTACCTTATCCATTACACGTCAATTTACCAGTATCTGCATGTCACTTATTTCTGTTTAATAACAGCCTCGTTTCTCCTCTTCTTAAACTATTAATTACTCTTGTCGCTTTATGTTACCACATCTTCACATTTTACATTCTGAAACGAATACATTTCTCTACCATATATATATATATATATATATATATATATATATATATATATATATATATATATATATATATATATATATATATGGGAAAAAGTATGACACCGACGGCAGAGCTCAAGCCGTTTCGACCTACATATAGATATACATACATGTGTGCGTAAAATTTACTATACCTATACAAATTAAACATTTTGCACACATATGTTACACACTCACAATCACATGCATATATATAGGCTATTGTTTTCGTATCAAAATTAATTTGACAATTCTATACAATTTCAAGATGACAGGATAGAAACGAATGAAAATGAAGAATTCATTTCGATTTGGAAAGACAGTAATTAGCTTATTACAAAATGGAAATAGGTTTTCTTCTCCTTATTCTTACAGTAATTACCTGCTTCACTGGCAGAATATTTGTTTAGGCAATTACATTGTCACTTTTTTTTCTTTCCGAACCTTCCTTTCTCTCAATCCACTTTTATGGATAGCAATGTTTCAATTTCAATAAGATTTGTGTGCCAACGTTCTAGGAAATGCTTAAACGATCAAATATTCCATTAGTGTTCTGAATGTTTGTCTGTTCTCTTTCAATGTTT
>OZ024742.1:51978562-51998562 GCA_964016885.1 Eledone cirrhosa | reverse complement strand
GAATATATTGCTTCAAACTGATGACGAGAAAGACGTATTACCATTTGAGTTTGAGGTATGTAAATGAAGAATTAATACGAACGGAGAAAATGAGATGTGGATGTGTTATTAGAAATGGCCATATGTATATAGTGCGGGCATGATTGGCTGGTATTAATTTGCAATAGCCCTAAATCAGTGAGGTACAGAAGAGGGATCATACTGATACCTACTCAATATATATATGTACAGAAAACATACGAGAGCTACCCCAATAGACTTGTCAGAACGCTGCGTTACTGATGCTGCTAACTAATAATTGTTTCTACTTTTGGCACAAGGCCAGCAATTACCCCTAGAGCATGCCTGGTGCTTTATTTTATCTATCCTGTAAGGATGAAAAGCAAATCTAACTTCGGCGACATTTGAGATCAGAACGTAAAGGGCCATAGATCTATGCTGCAAAGCATAGTGACTGATGCTCTACCGACACTGCCAATCCATGCTACTTACTTACAATACCACGTAACGTCCGCATAATATGCGCCTCCGACATTATATTATTTGCAAAACATTTATAATCATTCATATCTCTGGATAGAAAGAGTGAAAACTAGTGTTTGGCGTTCCCACACATTGACGGATGTAGCTGCGACATGCTTACCTATTAAAATACATACAACATTATATATATACATATTAATTATAAATAAAAAAAATGACATTTAAAGAATTTCCCGAAATTTATTTATTGTGTCTGAAAAGATGAAATACAAATTAGACATCCATGACATCTGATCTCAGAGTGCACACATCTGGAACAAATTTAATTGAACTTTAATGAGTTTTAACAACTATTCCATATGAACTCTGGTAAATACGGATTAAAAACTCTGCCATAACGGTGGAGTTTTAAAATACTAAGTGTGAAGTGTCCATTATCGGAAGACCGAATTTTCAAATGTAAATCAACTTCACCTCCATATATTTGGCAGTCAACATCCGAATTATTTAACGGTTGAGGTGAATTACACATCTCTGTATCTAGCGGGCTTTCTATTCAGGCAAGTCTGTGGGTTGAGGCATTCAAGTAGTTGATCTTTATTTGACATTATATAATTAATATTAAGGCACGTATTCGCAGAGTCCTTAGAACATTGAGGGGATCACTTTGAAGTGATTGTTTCAACTCTCTGCTCTTTAATTTCAAATCGCACTTAGGTAAACTTTGCGTTTCATCCATTCGATGTCGTTAAAAAAATGTACAACTTTAGTACTGGGGTGGATTCTTCCTGTATAACTCTTTCTCATTTACATTCTCTCAATCACCCTCATTCTTTCTCTGGAAGAAATCTTCTGTATTCCGATTGGACTTGTCCAGATTTAAAATGCAATAGAACTGCCGTATAACAATACAGCACCCCTACAACTCCTCCAGAAGTTACAGGATGTATTAACTAAGAAGAAATGTATCAACAATAGAGAGAAGTGTAAGCAGATGGTGTATGCAATATTTGACGATAAAAAATAACCGATGAAGGATATTTATTTTTCAATATTGTTCCTGGCATATGTAAGACCAGAACAAAAATAATAATATTTAAAAATTTAATTTCATATTCACACAAACTGGCAGAATATATAAAAACTATATACATCATATTGCATAACGTGTGCATCAATTACAATAGTAAATAATTGACAATGAAGATGAGAGGGATTGTGATGATGATGATGATGATATCGCCATAACGATGTGGACTATGAAAAGGATAATATCATGAGGCTGATGATCATATTTACACACACACATATATATATATAACTAATAACTCTCTAATATATATATATATAACTAATAACTGTCTTTCATACGTTGCCACACCAGCCAACTGTACTGAATCTTCTGGTCACGAGGGGCATGAGCCTGGGATGTTTGGAAATAATAGAAATTTCCCTATTCCCGATTTGAGATTTTACTCGGAAGTGTTCGCGGGTTTATGAACCTGCAGTGAATGTGAAGCCATTGTTTTAGTAGCTAACGAAAGACAAGCCACACTCATTTCTCTACATCACAAACACACAGTGTTGGAACACTATATTAACTTTTACATAAATGCATCCTTCTCCTAATTCATTAATTAAATCTTTCAATTTTAAATTTTAAACTTAAATTTTACATTATAAATACTTTAAGCTTAACTTGCACCAGGATCTTACGGAACTTGGCCACTGAAATGTACATACTGTTTGGTATAATAAATATTTGAAGGAATCTCACCAGTCCGGCCTCCTGTCGTTTAGGGTAGCAATTAAATAAATAAATAGATATATAAATAACGAAAAAAAGAAACGTTTCTTGCAGCGGGGACGTGTGATATCTTATAAGATATCATACGGTCATACAGGAAAGGAAAAAAAAAACAGTATAGAAAGTAATAGTCTAGTGTAGTGAAATAAGTTTAGGTAACAGTTGAGTAAAAACCAAGGATAAGTATATAAAGAATATAAAATGTAATCATATACAGAGTAAGAATGGAAGTAAATAAGAAAATATCGAAGAAATGAAAAATAAATACAAATGAAAATGTAACAAATAAACAATAAACAATACGGTTAAAAATGTAAAAGAGGATAGAAGAATAGAGGCGGTATGAGGTGATATGTAGTGTAGGTTCGAGTTTTAACCATGTAAATACCTAAAAACTACAAAGATATAAATGCAAAATTCAGTCAATACAATAAAGGGTATAGTAGAATATGCAGATTGTTCAGAGAATTTGTGAAGTCCGACGGAGGTTTGAATGTTCCAGATAGAAATGAGTAGTAAGGTGTGGTCCGTAGACTTATTTACTGCAGTTGATATCAGACTGGGGTGTAGTTAGTCCCATGATGGTAGTAGCTACATGCTGGGACCGGGCCCATGTTCTCCATTACATCGCAAAGCGCTCAACAGTATAAGGAGCATTATTCATTTACATTTGGTAGTTCACCATTGGATAGAACTTTTCATTCCGTATAGTCAACCATTGTGTAATATCAGAATGCACTGGGTAATTGCTGGCCTTGTGCCTAAAGTAGAAACAATTATGTAATATCAGAAGAAGCACTCGACGTTATGCAACTCATCCAGTTTTGATGTTGAATCTTGTTGGTGGCGCGAGAACGGAGTGAATTATTATTGAGTAAAATGACAGGAGGGCGGACTGCTGAAATTCCTTCAAAGTTCCGTAAGATCCTGGTCACATCATCAAATTTTAGTTCTGAATTCACCCCTGTCCACTATATTTTTTATAGAACTTTAGACTGACCCCAGCTAAACATTTTTCTCTGTAACCTGATCTCCTTTACAACTAACATGCGTCCAAATAGCAATGAATGGCAGCGTGGTAGTAGTAGGCATACTACGTAACAACCTCTTGACCGAACCGGTAGGGTGGTAGTAGTATGTATACTAAACATACAACACCTTAACCAAACCGGTAAGATAAAATTGATGAGAATCCTCACTCGAATGTGATTAGCCAAACTGACAACAACTGGACCTCTTGATCGCCTTCGAGGCAAAAACATTTTCTCTGCTTTTTTATAGCCTCTTGGATTGTGTTTACCATTATTATTTTATTATATAACTATTATGCAATAAACAACCTGATGATGTCACCAGGATCTTACGGAACTTGGCTACTGAAATGTACATAGTGTTTGCTATAATAAATCTTTGAAGGAATCTCACCAGTCCGCTCTCCTGTCATTTTACTCGATAATAATTAACTCCGTTCTCGCACCACCAACAAGATTCAACATCAAAGATAGATGAGTTGTATACGGTTGAGTTCTTTTCCTAATATTGGTTTCTTATATAGGTACAAGGCCAGCAATTTTGGAGGAGGGGAAAGTCGATTGAATCGACCCCAGTGCGTGACTGGTACTTTATTTTATCGACCCCGTAAGGATAAAAGGCAAAGTTAACCTCGGCGGGATTTGACAAATTGGTTGACTATACGGAATGACCAGTTCTATCCAGTGGTGACCCACCAAGCTTAAATATATATATATATATATATATATGTATATATATATATATATATATATATATATATATATATATATATATATATATATATATATATACATATATATAACGAATGAGTTGTGGCAAGGAACCAGATGGACCATAACGCACCAAAGTACTCAATACTTAGGGTAGTGTGGGTAATAGTAGTGGGTAATAGGAGAAAGTATGACCCCGACGGCAGAGCTCTAGCCGTTTCAACAGCTAGTTCTCGAATAAAGTAAGAGTTTTTTAGTCTGGTAAATAAATAGCCGAACTTTTCAAGGGGTAATCCTTACATGGGAATATTGTAGTTGTCAAGAGGATTGGTCAAAATATGGAGCAGACACAGAAAAGTCTATCATGACAGTGGGTGCGGGGTGGGGATGGCTGAACTTGCCTGTAGCACGATAGGGGAGTGGGTAGAGCCGGTCAAGCGTAGAAGGTCAAATCTACACGGCAAATTCTAAGGAATGTGTATGAAAGTAGGCCAGTGGAGGTTGGCGAAAAAATGTTTCTTTAGAAAGTGGAGTAGGGACGTTATAGAAATAGTAAATCAAATGCGATTATGGGACAATGAAAAATAAAATAAAAGAGAATATAATAAAAGAAAATGAGAGAAAGATGTATCAGAATGTAAGATTGGAAAGTGAGAAGTTAAATAAATCTAAGGAGTCTAACACAGCTGCTATATTTAGTTGGTGCCGCCATTTCGGCCAAAGCTATAGAATGAGTTGCTAGATGAGAATTATTGAAAATTTAGAATTAAAAATTATTACCACGTCTCTGGGGTCTAACACAGCTGCTATGAATAATTAGTATAGTGTAATCGGCGAATGCTATCTGTAAGTTTCTGGGGTGGGAGTTTTGAGGCTAAAGAGGCCCGATTGGCTGCCTCGGGGTAGGCGAAAGGGAAAAAAACACAAAGAAACGAACGAGTAAGAAATTCGGTGGTGAAAAGAAGTGATAGGAGGAGACAAAGGGAAGGAGAAAACATAGAGGAAAAGGAAAGAGGTACATTTACCTATATAAGTAGGGGTTTTCCCTATCTTATTCGGCAAGTGGGGTGTTTCAGCCCTAGTCTACCCACTCGGATCGTTAGGGGGTTTGAGGGCGAGGTAACTCTTCCGCAATCTGTGATTGCGTGCAGTTACCATTTCGTCATTTCTGTTTAGAAGTTGATCCTTCGTAAACAGCATTTGTAATGTTTCCTCCGAGCATAAGTTACACGGACGGCGTCCTCCTGTGTAAGAGTTGGCTCTGGACAGTAAGCTCCAAGTAAGATGGTAAGTTATATTATTATCTTGGAGGTCCTAGATATGGCCCGAATGTCGGACATTGGGAGAATAAGTAAAAACATCCTAGACCGCGTTATACCAAAAGTTAAGCAAAACGCGAGACTTAGCCTATGGGTTAGCACCCAGGAAGTAATCTCATGGTTCAGGAATATTGAGGACAAACGGGACTCAAAATTCATCCAGTTTGACATAGAGAGTTACTATGCATCTATTACCTTACAGCTCCTTAGGGTCGCCTTGGACTTTGCCGAAACACTCGCGCCCATTACCGACCAGGAAAGAAATATCATTCTCCACGCCAGGAGTACATTTCTACTTTTCGACAACTCTTATTGGATAAAGACAACCCCGGACTCAGTCTTCGACGTCAGAATGGGCGCGACTGATTCGGCCGAGGTCTTATAGGATTTTTCCTACTATTTTAACTCACCGAAATGTTTCCCGCATTCGGCGGTGGATTGTACCGAGACGATGGACCCCTTACCCTCAAAGGGTACAACCCCATTAGTACAGACCGGGTCCGTAAACAACTTATCAACTTTTTGCGGGACTCGGGATTTAAAATCACCCTACAAACGTCACTGGAGTTACCCTCAACCTCGAAAATGAGCTGTACTACCCATACAGGAAACCAAACGACAACCTGCACTACATCCACCGCCGCTCAAACGATCCTAGAATCATCACCAATAATCTGTTTAAAAACATCTCCCTCCGCATATCTCGTTTGTCGGCTAATGAGCAGTTATTCGATGAACATGCGCCTCACTACAACCAGGCCCTCAAGCAGAGTGGCTTCCGGGTGGAAATATACTTTTATCCAGCTTCCCCTAGCTGAACCAGCAGGCGACGCCGCCGCTCACGCCACGTAACGTGGTTCAATCCTCCCCACAATGACGAGGTGGCAACACCTATCGGGAAAATCTTCTTTAGGCTCCTCAAAAACACTTTCCACCACAACACCGCTACCACAACATAATCAACAAAAACACTATCAAGCTATCCTACAACACCACACCTAACTTCGCACAAAACATCGTCTTCTCAAACAACAAAAGACTCAACCCCTATGGAAGAAACAACCTACAAATTAGTGGAGAGTCGACTAGGAGGTGTAACTGCCCTGATAGATATACGTGCCCCCTCAACAACAGATGCCGAGAACGTAACGTGATCTACCTCCAACAAAGCTTATATAGGATTAACCGCTTGGGTCTTTAAGACCCGGCTCTACCAACACCGACATACGTTCCGAAACCCGGTCCAGCGACATGCCACCACAATTTCGGGCCATATCTGGGACCTCCAAGATAATAATATAACTTACCATCTTACTTGGAGCTTACTTTCCAGAGCCAACTCTTACACGGGAGGACGCCGTCCGTGTAACTTATGCTCGGAGGAAACATTACAAATGCTGTTTACGAAGGATCAACTAAACAGAAATGACGAAATGGTAACTGCACGCAATCACAGATTGCGGAAGAGTTACCTCGCCCTCAAAACCCCTAACGATCCGAGTGGGTAGACTAGGGCTGAAACACCCCACTTGCCGAATAAGATAGAGAAAACCCCTACTTATATAGGTAAATGTACCTCTTTCCTTTTCCTCTATGTTTTCTCTTTCCCTTTGTCTCCTCCTATCACTTCTTTCCACCACCGAATTTCTTCCTCGTTCGTTTCTTTTTTTCCCCCTTTCGCCTACCCTGAGGCAGCCAATCGGGCCTCTTTAGCCTCAGTACCCTCACCCCAGTAACTTACAGATAGCATTCGCCGATTACGCTTTACTAACTATTCATAGCGGCTGTGTTAGACCCCAGAGATGTGGTATTAATTTTAATTCTAAATTTTCAATAATTCTCATCTCGCAAATCATTCTGTGGTTTTGGCCGAAATAGCAGCACCAACTAAATATAGCAGCTGTGTTAGACTCCTTAGTTTTATTTCATTTCTCACTTTCCAATCTTAAATTCTTACATATCTGTCTCATATTTTATTATATTTTTTCATTGTCCCCTAATCGCATTTGATTTACTATTTCTATAACGTCCCTACTCCACTTTCTAAAGAAACATTTTTTCGCCAACCTCCACTGACCTACTTTCATACACATTCCTTAGAATTTGCTGTGTACATTTCACCATCTACGCTTGACCGACTCTACCACTCCCCTATCGTTCTACAGGCAAGTTAGCCATCCACACCCCGCACCCACTGCCATGATAGACTTTCTGTGTCTGATACAAATTTTGACCAATCCTCGTGACAACTACAATCTCCCCCTATAAGGAAGTACCCCTTGAAAAGTTCAGCTATTTATTTACCAGACTAAAAATATACTTGCTATTGTCCAGAAATAGCCGTCGAAACGGCTTGAGTTCTGCCGTCGGGGTCATACTTTCTCCTATATATATATATATATTATGAAAAGTATATATTGAGTTAAAAACTCACAGTTGTCCTCTGTAATTAAAATAGCTGCAGGAAACGTTTTTTCGAGCCGCGTTGGCAGTTGTCTCCTGCATCTTCTGTTGGATTTCGCTAGACGGCGTTAACCACCAGCTTTTCAATGCTAAATGGCTTTCCAAATATTTATTCGTAAACTTTCCGCATAACATTAGATATACGAAATTCTCATATATTCATATGTTTGTGAGTGTAAGTGTGTGGTATGTGCGCGCGTGTGTGTGTATGTTTATATAATCATGTACATATATGTATATATAATTATTTAAAAAATATTGTTTTACTGTTTTATGGAATAATTTTACAGTTGATGTTTGTGTTAGATTGATAGTTATCTAGTATAACCGTCTTTGCTTTAGGGGAGTTTAATTCACTTTATGTTTCCCAGATATGTGTGTTTTATCATTAGATTTCTATCCACGTGAACGGGATAGGAATATTTCTGAATAAATTCATGTTCAATTTATAGAAAATCATAGCATACTCTTAATCTATTGCTCATTTTCTAATATCTTACATAAAACTACATACATTAAAAATTCTAAATATTGATCCAAGAATGTTGGTTTTACAACATAAATACATTTCATTTACTAACGATTTATATGTTATAGTTTAATTCAACTGAAAAAGACGAGTTTAAAATCATACGTAATTAATTAATCAGAAAGTTTACTATGTAAATTATATTAGATATTCTGTAGTGTAATTGGCATGTAAAACGATAAACACATTTTTCAATTCTCGTTAGTGGTACTGCATATAATTTCTGTTTGATGTTATTGCTTATGAAGACTAATATCAAAATATATAATAGCTTAACATGACGGCGGAAAGCGCGCGAAAGAGTTCGGTAGACTGACACAACTTTAGTAACATTATACATGATAGATTTCATTAAACATATAATACCCAAGAATGATGTGTGCGAAAGTCATCAGTAGATTGACACAATTTTACTGATATAAAACATGAGAGATATGGTAAAATAGATATTTTAATGCTAAAATGCATATATGCTTTTCATGTAAGCAAGAGTGGAATGCAGCCTGAAAATGAAAATATTGAGATATTGATTGAAAAATTGGTTTTTCAGCTTATGGATCTCTCTATCTCTACACCCCTCATGTAACATAAATCGTCATTGTTTTTAGAGGAACAATCTGAGACAAAAAAACACGTGATTCTGAGAACTAAAATATTAGAAAAGCTAAAATGAAAAGACAATGATTTTATTGGATGTAATAGTTATTAGACACGTCTAACAGTAACCACACACTCAACTACAAATATTATAAAACTCTATAAGAAATAAGTCATTCTTTGGCAATTTTTCAAGTCTATCTTCTAAGTTAAATTCATGTAATTATTTGAAGCTCTTATAACACAAAATATATAAAGAAGAGCAAAGTGAACCATATATCATTCATTTATTACAAAGTTGTCTTATATATTTTTGTTTATAACTTTATTTTTCGGTTAAATCTCTCATTCGACTATATCTGTAAAAAGCCAACCTCAATATATTAATCTACTGTGACAAATAACAATATATTTTTTCAATTATAAAATCATACATGATTGAGACACACATTGCTAGCTTCAGTAAAATAAATAAATAATTTCAGTGAATGCTGTCAACTTCATAATCCCGGTGGAATTTAAATTGTAGCAGCTTAAATTTGGGGATTGAGAGAATGAAATTCATCTCCGCTATATTACGACGGGGCAGGGGTGTATGTTTAAATGTGATTTGGCGAACAGATATTGTAAAATATATGAATGAATACAAAAATCAATGTATGATACCTTTCGTTTATAATAGAAACAAGGGGAAACAGCTCAGGGTAGATTTTGCATATTAAATCCTAATATAATAGGGTCTCACATATTTCATACAGTGAGTCAAAGGCTTTAAATAACTACGATTATCCGATAACATATTTTCACCGATTTTAAAAGGTAAAAAATAAAACAAAATGTCAATATATTTGACGAGAGTAACTTCAGTGACTGCAACGGGTATGTTTCTGGCCTATTAGAGTACATGAGCTTAGAATATTGGAATCAATAATTAGATATTATATGGTAAGAAGGTCATACAAGGTCACACTTCTCACTCACTCACATTCTCACTCTCTCTCTCTCTCTCTCTCTCTATATATATATATATATATATATATATATATACATACACACACGCACAAAACACACACACACACACACACACACACACACACACACACACACACACACACACACACACACACACACACACACACACACACACACACACACACACACACACACGCACGCACACACGCACGCACACACACACACACACACACACACACACACACACACACACACACACACACACACACACACACACACATATATATATATATATAGAGAGAGAGGGTGTTAGAACCTTTAGAGTTATACAGTGAATAAAACCAGCAGTAGAGGTTTATACTATTTCCAGCAAAATAATTTTGGTTGTTTTTATTTTAGAATTACTTGAAATAAATACACTTTGAAAACTCATTCAATAAATTTTGTTACATATTGTTGACTTCTCAGAGAGTGGTAATATTTATTATTTATCTTTATTCGCTCATGCTCTTTATTCTTGATTCTTAAATGGCATGGACATTTCTTATCACATATCCATTATATATAAATCCTGAATAAAAGAAGCGAAGCCTTTTCTAATTAAACCCAGAAAATGTAACACCATTCCAATGCATTCTACTATTAAGGAGGGAAAACAAAATTAAAGCTATTAAAAAATTTCCCTCAAGGATAGGTTATTTAGAATGTAAATTGCTTCAGCCATTGCGTAAATTGCAAGAGGATTGTATAGATATCACTATTAATATATATATTAAGAGAAATATCTTAAGACATTGTTGGTCAGAATTCATACCTGATAAATACTTATGAGCTCAGGCGAATTTCATTCATTTAGTAATATTGTCCTTAATGTGCAATAAAAGGTTTCTGTTGCTTAGCTAGAAATTTACACATATTATTGTTTTGAATAAATGTATCAAACTCTCTCTCTCTCTCTCTCTCTCTCTCTCTCTCTCTCTCTCTCTCTCTCTCTCTCTCTATATATATATATATATATATATATATATATATATATATATATATATATATATATATATAGGAACGAGTAGGACCCCGACGGCTGAGCTCAAGCCGTTTTGACGGCTAATTCTGGACTAAATGAAAATGTTTATCCTGGTAAATGAATAGCCGAACTTCTCAGGGGGTAATTCCATATATGGTAAAAGTGATTGTCACAAGCATTGGTCAAAAGTTTGTTGTTGAGACACATGATTCTATCATGGCATTTTGTGGAAGGTAGGAGTAGCTGAACTTGCCAGTGAGAAGAAAGAGGAAGAGGGAGTGGAGGAAACCCAGTCGAGCGTTAAAAGTGACAACTACAGCAGATTCTAAGGATAGGAGGTCGAAAAAAGTATACTAGAGAAGGGGAGGGGGAGGAAGTCGAAACAATAAGTAAATCTATATGGAGTAAATATATAGAAACATATTAAATATATTAAAAATATAAAAAAACACAATTTCTGGTTACTTCCACAATCATCAAATCTCTCACTGGTACTGCTAAGCTATAGAAAAGTTTAATAGATGGGACGGAATACTAAATACGAGATTGTAGTGAAATCCTTTTATGAGTTAGTAGTAATCGGCCAAATCTATCTTACAATGACAGGTCAACAAGTAAGGGGCCAAAATACAAAAAAAAAAACTAATACGAAGTAATAATTCAGAGTCCCGAAACTAATACGAAATATTAATTCAGAATCCCGAAACATGAATACTAATACGATATATATGAGTACTGCTACAATACATAAATTCTAATACAAACTACATAAATGCTCGTACGATATATATGAAAAACTAATATGAAAAATTAATTCAGAACCCCCCTCCCACACACACACACAAAAAATAATTACTGATATACGAGAAACTAAAGCAGAAATACCACTAAGAAATCTAGAAATCACGGAAATGGGGCAGCAATCAGAGAAGAAAGCAAGTATCTGGGGTCTAGCACATCTGCTATAAAAAGCGTAATCGGCCAATTCTATCATAGAATAAGGGGTGGGGTGGGGGTACAAATGAAGTTCGATTTGTATATATTTATAGTATATATGTATTACATGATCCTAATATAATAATTGACGTAAAACCTTACTTTTAACAATATTAACAGTAATTTATTTTTTATATTATATTATATTATATATAACTGACTAATATCGTCTTAAACTTTAAACAATATACTCTTTGTATAAATGCGTATATCTAGTTTAATAATATCCTTTTTAAGTATAATTATAAAGCCTTTGGATATTTTAGGACATTCTAATTGTTAATTGTTAATTTTTAAAGTTATAATTGTAATTACTTTCTAAATTATATAATGATTATTTTTTAATATAAAATCTCTTTAATATAAAATTTATTTAATATAATCTAATATGGATTACCTTCGGGACGAAGAAAATATTAAGTCTCTTCTTTCTCATGTTTGCTAATACTTTAAATATGATATTATAGTATAATATAAATACTTATACATTTTATAGCCTGAAATATTATACCTTTAGATTAATTCACTATTTTGAATTAACATAAATGATTCGAAATTTAACGGTCATCCGGATACGCTTGGATATATATATAATTGATTAATAGTCTATTTCTAATTAACTTAAGGACTCGAAATTAAACCCTCATATAACTACACCTAGATATATTTAATATTTTGATTGATTGATTATTTCTAGATAATTCAACGATTCAAAATTATTCATTCATAAAGCTACGCCCAAATGTATATTTATTTATTTATTTATATATATATTTTTGCATCATCTAATTATACGCTACTTATCCACGACAATATAAATCTCCCTCCCTATTCTTTATACTATAAAGATTATTCTTCCTTGTCTCTCTATCCTTAATCAATTTTCTTTTGCTTTCGTGCATAAATATTTCTATACTTCCAGTAACTATCTTTTCCCTCATCTGTTTCTCTCTCTGTCTTTCTTCTTTCTTCAATAATTTAAATTATTTGAATCTGTAACAGTTATGTAAGTTTCTATTATATTAGTAGTTGTTTATTATTATGTATTTTTATAAGCTTTCTCACTCGCACCCTCTGTATTATATGTAATTCTTTCATGTCTCAATCTTAATGTATATAAATATTTAGTTTGGTCATATCTTATTTACTGCCATGACTGAATTTTAACCATCTACTTAGTCAAGGTATGTCATGCATCATCTTATTTTATCTGATGAGGACGTATATGTTGAAGATAGCTCAGTACCTCTGAAATATGCATAATAAAATATACTTGATCACACGAATGTCTATTTTTGCTAATATTTTGAATTAATATTAATAACTCCGGAAAACCATAGCAGTGGAGTACTTCTAATCTATTGTAAAACTTTATTCTTTGATTTATTAATTGAACCTTGTTTAACCTTTAAATATATCTAGCTCCCAGCAGGTTGAGCGCTTTCTGAAAACTAGATTACGCATTTAATAAATAATGGAATTCTTCACCGCCCCGACATCTCTCAAGGATATACTTATACCATCTAATGAGGAATACACGAGGAAGCTCATTGAGCAAACAAACTCATTTATAAGAAGAGTGAAATGTCGTGCATTTCATTTCGAAAACAATGAAGCTAAAAGTGAAAGCAACAACAATTATTTCGAAACCATTTTTAAATCGAGAAAAATCCTCCATACAACAAACTGCTGGAGGATTTTGAAACAGAAATGCTTAATATACTAAAGAAGATTAAATTCAAGAAAAACCCATATAAAGGTCACCAATACCTTAGAACTCTAAAGGAAAAATCTTGGATATAAAAAAAGTTAATAAAATACTGGTGAAGTCAGACAAAACCAACAACTTATATGGGATAGATAAAGCTGAATATAATGATTTAATTTTAAAAGAACTGCGGAAAAGTTATAGAAAAGCCCCGGCCGAAGATCTTATAGATATCAATAATGACGCGTTTAAATTAATGGCCAAACTTGGAATTGAAGGAAGAACCGGGCCTTTTATACCTAGACAGCCGAGGATAAATTTTAAGGATCACAAGAGAAACTTTGATAAAGACGTGCTTGTTAGAACGATAGCTCCATCTAAATCGGATATTGGAGTAATCAGTAAGAATATTATTGATAGAACTTTACCAACTCTGAAATTGAAGTCAAAATTGAGCTTATGGAAGGACACTAATGAAGTATTCGACTGGTTTAAAAATATAGAAAATAGGAAAAATCACGAATTCATCCAAATGGACATAGCAAGTTCTTCTTCTTCTATTACACCTAACCTATTATATAAAGCTTTGTCTTATGCTTACAAACATACAGATCTAACTGCAGATGAAATCAATATCATATTAACTGCGAGAAGAACTCTAATTAATTTCAACAATGAGAATTGGACCCGTTCAGATAGGAATAGAAACTTCGACATTACCATGGGATCATCGGACTCTGCGCAAGTCACCGATCTTCTGGGGATTTTTATCTTAAATATGGTAAATAGAAAACTGCCGGAGATTACCGGTGGTTTATATAGGGACGATATTTTATTTACGGTTGTCAAGCATAGCAATACAGAACTAAATAGGGTTAAGAAGGCTATAATTGAATTCTTTAAAAATTACGACCTTAAATTAGAAGTTGTAAGTAGTACCAAAATAGTTAATTTCCTTGACGTTACCCTTAACTTAAACTCAGGATTTTATTACCCTTTCCATAAGTCCAATGAAAACTTAAATTACGTTAGCTATTACTCTAATAACTCTAAATCCCTGAAAAATGCAATAGTCAATAGTGTACAGAAACGCATAACTAGAATATCCGCTAATAAATCCATATTTGATGAAAAGGCAGGATATTATAATGACCGGCTACGTAAGGCAGGTTATAAAAATAATTGTTTCTACTTTTGGCACAAGGCCAGCAAAAACCCAGTTCATTACTGGTACTTTATTTTATCGACCCCGTATAGATGAAAGGCAAAGTTAGGCAGATTATAAAAATAATATTGAATATATAGATAATAATAATTTGAATTATAATCCTGGTAAAAATAAGACTAACATAAATAAACGAGATTCTAAAAATTATAATACAAACACAAAATACAGTGAATAAATCGGGGAAAAAAATCAGAACTAAATCAGTTATATGGTTTGCTCCTCCCGCATCTGAGGCAATCAAAAGACCACTCGAAAATCTATTCTTCAAAGCTTTAGATAAATGCTTCCCCATATAACATAAATACCGTTCCATATTTAACAGACACACAATTAAACTTTCTTATTCTACAACTATGAATATGGCCCAGAACATTGCAAAAATAAATAGTAGAATTCTAAATCATAACCAACAAACAATTAGGGATAATGAACATAATAACACTAGCAATATTAACACTAGGAATAACAATAACATTAATTTAAGCACTATCAATAGAACACTTCAAAGTACTAGCAATGTTAATGTAAATTGTCCAATTTATAATAATAACAATAAATCGAAATGTAATTGAGGAAATAGATCAAATTGCCCTCTGCAAAATAATTATCTGGATAGCAATCTGGTCTATGAATGCACAGCAAAAGCAAATAACATCACATACAACTATATTGGTGCAACTTCATCGACATGTAAATTAAGATTTTCGAATCACAAATGTTCCTTTTCGAATCCTAATAGGAAATTTTCGACTTCTTTATCACAACTTATATGGTCATTAAAAGACAAAAATTTAAAATACTCGATTTCTAGGTCAAAGCTGTGTAATAGACGAATCTACTTGAATTCTTCAATATCACCTAACTGCAATTTTTGTACTATGGAGACCCTATTAATAATTACTAATTATGAAAATTTAATTTAAAAAAAAATGAATTATTCTCAAATTGCCAACATAAAGCTTCTTCTACATTCCAAGCCTCGCAAAAAGTCAGGAAAAAACATTGAATAAATAAGTTCTAATTTTTGACATTTCTTATCAACTGAGTGCGTAAAATGATACTATAACAGATTATAAAACCTTATAATAATTTTTATTCAGTTACGACATGATTAATGTTAGATTAAGGCTTCTATATAAATATATAAACATATAGACTGTTAACATGATCTCTTGATGAATATGCATATCATTTGATTGTGTAAATACATTTAATTTTGTCGGGTTTTATTGTATTTTTTAAAATATATAGCTTATATGGTTAACATTTATAAGGAATCGTAGACCATTCATTTATTTATTTTGAATATGTTGTTTTTAAGATTCAAGATATTTGATTTATATATTTATGGTATATGTGTCGTACACGATCCTAGTCGACAAATTGTTTCCACTTAACTTGATGTAAAACTTCAATTAACAGTAATTTTAGTTATTATTTATTATATGTATATAAATCACTAATATGGTCTTAAGTTTTAAACAGAATACTCTGTATGTATTTAGACAAATGTGTATATCTAGTTTAATAACATCCTTCTAGGTACATTTATAAGTGCCTTAGACACTTAAGGACATTCTGGTGTTATAATTGTTAAATATTTTCTAAATTATATAATGATTATTTTTTAATTAATGTTTTTTTAAATATGATTAAATTTGGCTTACCTTCGGGTTGATGAAAATCTTAAGTCTTTTCTTTCTCATGTTTGCAGAGACTTTAAATGTGATATTATACTATAATATAAATCCTTGAAAATTTTCTTGTATTTTTATATTATATAGCTTAGATATTTGACACTTATAGGATCGCAAATATTTATTTATTTATTTTAAATCTGTGTCTTATCTTTTATGATTCATGAGGTTTGATTTGTATATTTATAGTATATATGTATTACATGATCCTAATATAATAATTGACGTAAAACCTTACTTTTAACAATATTAACAGTAACTTATTTATTATATTATATTATATTATATATAACTGACTAATATCGTCTTAAACTTTATACAATATACTCTTTGTATAAATTTAGACAAATGCGTATATCTAGTTTAATAATATCCTTTTTAAGTATAATTATAAGGCCTTTGGATATTTTAAAGCATTTTAATTGTTAATTGTAAATTTTTAAAGTTATAATTGTAATTACTTTCTAAATGATTATTTTTTCATATAAAATCTCTTTAATATAACATTTTTTTGATATAATTTAATATGGATTACCTTCGGGATGAAGAAAATGTTAAGTCTCTTCTTTCTTATGTTTGCAAATCCTTTAAATATGATATTATACTATAATATAATTACTTATACATTTTATAGCCTGAAATATTATACCTTTAGATTAATTCACTATTTTGAACTAACATAGATGATTCTTTATTTAATGGGCATCCGGATGCGTTTAGATATATATATAATTGATAGTCTATTTCTAATTAACTTAAGGACTCGAAATTAAACCCTCATATAACTACACCCAGATATATTTGATATTTTGATTGATTGATTATTTCTAGATAATTCAACGATTCAAAATTATTCATTCACAAAGCTACGCCCAAATGTATATTTATTTATTTATATATATATTTTTGCATTATCTAATTATACGCTACTTATCCACGACAATATAAATCTCCCTCCCTATTCTTTATACTATAAAGATTATTCTTCCTTGTCTCTCTATCCTTAATCAATTTACTTTTGCTTTCGTGCATAAGATATTCCTATACTTCTAGTAACTATCTTTTTCCTCGTCAGTGCTTCTAATCCATCGTAACACTTCATTTTTTTATTTATTCATTGAACCTTTAAATATATATATATATATGAAAAGAGTCAGGACCCGACGGCTGTGCTCCGGCCGTTTCGGATGTAGCTGTCGAAACGGCCGGAGCTCAGCCGCCTCGTTCCTGATGCTTCCGGATTACCTACTCTACTACCCTAAGTATCGAGTACTCTCGTCGTTATGGTCCACCTGGTATCTTACCACAACTTCTTTGTTATATATATATATATATATATATATATATATATATATATATATATATATATATATATATATATATATATATATATATACATATATATATATATATATATATATATATATATATATATATATATACATATGTATGTGTATCGTGGGTTCAATTGGGGACACCGGCAGTGAGTAAGGTACTTAATACATAGCACAGTGTGTACAATACAGTATATTATTGAAATGCTTTTTACAGTTCTAGCTCTGTAGAAGACATTTCTATATTAACTATACATATGTGTGTGTGTCTGTCTGAATGTGTGTCTGTGTGTGTGTATAAGTATATACATATATATATGTAAGTATATATATATATATATATATATATATATATATATATATATATATATATATATATATATATATATATATATATATATATGTATGTATATACACATATATATATGTATATAGGATTAGCTCGCTCTCAATTACTATTGGTGACATGTGATTCCGTACAACCTACAGTATGATCGGGCCGTCGGCAACTAAAACGGTTACCAACCAAACATTGATGAGGAATGAAATTTTTGGACATCCTCATTATGATGGTCAACGTCCATTCAATATTGTATATATATGAACAGGGACAAAAAGATTCTCAATGCGCGTTAAGTCCACGGGGAGTGAGTGATCGTTGGTTTTCATTACGATCTTTATAGAAATGGAAATCTCTGGAGTAAAATCTGGAGCTCAATAGTAACCGGTGAGGCTGATCTATCGTTTTTTACATTATATCTATTGTTGCTTTGTTAGTGGGATTGGTGCAAAAAGGTTGCTCACTATAAAAATGTCAAGCTCCAGTATCACTTGATAACGAATGGTCTTGAATGGTTGAATTCCATCGCAGTATACACATAATGAATCTGATGTCGTTTGATAACCATACTCAATCACGGGTTTGCTGCACGACCTCCCCCCCCGATATATATACATATATATATTTATATGCATACATATGTGTGTGTGTTTGTGTATCTGTGTGTGTGTATGTGCTCGTGTGGTGTGTGCGTGCATGTGTGTGTATGTGTATGTGTGTGTGCCCCTGTGTGTCTGTGTGCCAGTATCTGCGGGTGTATGTAATATTACATCTTCACCGTGTGTGTCTGCACAGTGAATTTAAACTAAACTATTCTGCTGTTGTGAGCAGCGGAAACATGAACTGGGTGCTCAGTAAAATATATTTGCTGAGCGCACAGAAAACGTGACATAGTTCATCTTTAATTATATCCTGCATTTGATACATTGTACCTGATATTATTCATAACTTATTTTCTATACGTCGTCTTATCCTACTCTCATTATACATACATCACGTATATTCAAAATTTGAAAGGTTATTTTGTATATTCAAAATCAGTAATCTTATCATATAAGTACTATGTTACATACATTTTCATACCTTAGTAATACTAAAGAAAAAACTGAGAATATATCCATTTAAATGATTTCCCTCAAGTATAATAAGTAATTTAAAATGGAAATTGCCACTGCTATTTAGGAAATTGCAACAAGATTGTATAACTGAAATATAAAGACACCTATATTCAGAGATAAAATGTCAGAAATTGATGACTTTAGATTATACAGAATCTGATGCATAAATTTCGTTCATTTGTTATTCTTCACAGATTTCAATGAATCATTTATGATATTCCATTATCACCTTATTCTCATAAGATTCCCATTGTTTTGAAAAAAGTTGTAAATGCACACAATAACATGCACTTATATTATGTATTGTATGTGTAACTCTATCTATCTATGTGACTATCTATATATCCATCTATGTTTATATCTATATACATGTGAGTCTATTCATATGAATGCTTATATGCTTAGAAATGATGTATATACTATATATTAATTAAATATGATAGCAATTCTTCTATTCTATTATATATATACATAAGCGAGAATATGTTTCTATTATGCATATATATATATATATATATATATATATATATATATATATAGGATGAAACGAAATTTCATTTCTCACTCTTAGTACGGCACTTACTTACTCGTTTTCGGTGCGCCTGGCCGACTGAACTCACTCGATATGCAAATTAGGCTGCTC
>OZ024742.1:51906062-51971062 GCA_964016885.1 Eledone cirrhosa | reverse complement strand
TAAACCTTAATCTAGTTAGAAAAATATAAAAACAATCTCTTCTCAACATATATTAATAACCTTAAATTACCATACTAATAATGAAAAGATATGCTGATGAGAATAGGTACAAATATGCGATAATGAATGTGTCTAAAAACGTCCATAAGTATGTATATATATGTGAAAATGTATATAAATAAGTAAATATATATATATGTTTGATGTGTATAGTTAGATGTAAGTGTATTCATGTATTAAAGTGCTTATATATATATACATATATATGTATGTATGTGTATATGTATGTGTATGTATATATGTATATATATATATATATATATATATATATATATATATATATATATATATGTATATGTATATATATGTATGTATGTATGTATATATGTGTATATGGATGTGTAAGTATGTGTATGTGTGTACACATGGACTAGAGTATGTATGTATATATGTGTGTGTCTATACGTGTGTATATAAAGATAAGTTGAGTATGAAAATGTATACACATGAGCGCGTATGTATGTACATGAATACATGTGTGTATATATATGTGTATGCATGTGTATATATATGTAAGTATGAATATGTGAATTGTGAGTATATGTATTTTGTAGAGGTGTGCAAATATATTTGTGTGTGAATGCGTGGGTGAAAGGGTACGTACACTTGAAAGAAAAATTTAAGTCTGAATGTTAATTAAGTGCAAACACAAAACCAACCACGCATATCTTTACTATCTCTAATCCTTCTATAGATTTAGAAAAATAACCAATAATATATTCTATAAAAAATGTCAAAACAACAGATGGGAATCTAATTACTCACTGCCACCAAGAATTCTCACTGCTATCGAAAAACCACTCCTTCAACTATTCTTCTAACAACTTCACCCCTCCCTCCTAATATTCTCTATAAAAACTAAATAGGTCCTCAGTAATATTATTCTGATGAAATGACAGTAAATAATAACATTGAAATATTGAATGTCTGCATAACTAAAAGTTTGTAGATAGCTGTTTTAGGTTATGTAACTGTTATAGAAACACGTGTCAATAAATTCCTTTCAACTAAACTGTATCCATTCAAATCTTTCTATATATATATATATATATATAAATATATATATATATATAATATATATATACATATAATACAGAATCATATTCATTGCTGCTAGAGTCAACATCAGCAAACCTTTCACTCAATGGGCTTTGTAAATGAGATTTTCATTTATGGATATTGATCTTAATGTTTTCCTCTCTTCTTTATACAATCAGGTACGAATAACCTTCCCAAATCTTTATGTAATTAGTTTTTTAAGAACACATAAAACACATTCTAATTGATTTTCATTTTACTATGATTTATTTGACAAATATGCTTCCATCGATTTGTTTTGTTTTGATCAGTGCGCTACATATTGCTACATCAACTTCCTTTTCTATCAGACTTAGTTCTTTGATCCCGTATTATGAAAAGAAAATGACGATAATACAATTCTATGTAGAAATTAAAATTCATCCTACTGAAATTTCAGAAATCAATCACCTACTGGAATCAAACATTTGTACTACAATCATGGAAATATGCCTGACTCTATAATGTAGAATCTATAATGTTTATGACTGAACTGATGTGAATAGGATTATTAATTGGGATGGGTCAAACTTGCCATATAAGTATATGGTAGTTATAACAACAGACAAAAGCTCATTTGCACTACACATTGAAATGTAATCCATATGAATGATAAAATGGACGACAAATGAACAAAATAAATAACAACGAATAATGTTGAATAATCTAAATCTTTAAATCATAGGCAACAACAGGTAAAACATTTGAGCAATCTTTGGATTTAAAATTTATTTAATTCTCATATATCTATCTCAATTTCTCAATTTGTGACTTGTCATTTGTAATAAAAGATAAATCTGATATTGTATGGCACGTCATGCTTTTGTAAAGTTGTAATTAGCATAGTTAAAATGAATTATATATATATATATATATATATATATATGAGCCATGTCCTCCTTGATCTTCTTCTTGGCTCTCTGAAGCTCTTCTCTGGTGAAGGGCTCTGTCTCAATATCCAGTTCTTCAAACAGCCACCTGATCTCCCCAGTGCTCTGGGCTGTGAAGGGCGGCTCTCCTAGTAGGGTCCTAAAATGGTCTAGCCATTTCCTCTTCTTATCCTCGGGCCCTGTTCCCTGGATCTGACTCGAATACCTTCTCTTCCTCCCTGTGATCTTGATAATCATCCAGCTCTCCTTACATCCAAACCTGTGAACCGCTCTCTCCACAATCATGATCTTCTCTATCAGTGCCTCCTCTCTGGCCTCAGTGTAAGCTCTTCCCTCATCACATCTACTGTATCCATCCTCTCCTCCGTAGGATCAGCATAGAATTGGTCCTTGGCAGCTTTCAGGTGTTCTCTGGCTGCACACACCTTTAGATCTGCAGAGCTGACGTGCTTCCTTTTGTTCATTCTCCTCGGCACCACGGTCTCACTTGCTTCCGCCACTGCATCGGTGAAGTGCCCGTACCTCCTCGTCAACTCTACTCAGTCCATCCAATCTCTCTCTCTTCTGTCTCTCCACACAGAGCACTGAACCTGTTCCTCACTTCCACTGTGAACCTCTCATGTAGCTTATCATCTTCCTTGAAAGCTCGCCAGTCATAGATTGCTCTCTGGGACTGAGCCTTGCTCTTTTTTATGCTCACCCGGACCTCACTCATAACAAGCCGATGGTCACTGCCCAGTGTACAGAAATAGTTGTATGGTTCTGTGTTCAGAACACTATTCCGCCACTTTTTCCTCACCAGAATGATATCAATCTGGGACTTGGACAGGTGCATATCTGGGATGTAGGTCCACATATTCCTCGGATTCTTCCTAAACCTTAGGTTGGTCGCTATCAAGTTCGCCTCCAGCAGGGTGTATCTCAGTAGTCTTCCATTTCGATTGGTGTTGTTATGGATGTACCAGCAAGGATCTTCACTGCCCTCCTTACTCAGATGTGCATTGAAGTCCCCCAAAACAAATACGATGTTATGTGCTTGTGTGGTGTTGACAGCTCTACACACCTCCTCATGGAGAAGATGGAGTGGCATCTGAGGTGATGAAGAGGTGTGATTTTGATGATATCATCCTGGGGTTCTATAACCAGGCACTGGAGAATGGAGTTGCCCCGAATCAGTGGAGGATCAGTAACATCGTCCCAGTGCCAAAGAAGAGAGATATCGCTAACGCCAACAACTACAGGAGGATCTCACTGACGTCACTTGTGGCATAGACACTCAACAGGATGATTATTAAAAGGATCCAGCCTGAGATGGAGAAGAAGCTCAGGGGCAACCAGAACGGCCTCAGAGAGGGAAGATCAACCACCAGTCACATCATGATGCTGAGGAGGATATAAGAGGGAGCTAGAGCAAAGTGTCTTCCTGCGGTCATGGTTTTCATTGATTCTGTGGACCGTCACTGCCTGATGAAGATCTTACAGGCTTATGGAATCCCCAAGAAGACAGTGGACCTGATATCACTGCTCTACACCAACACCAAAGTCCAAGTCATTACACCTGATGGGATGACAGAGTTCTTTGAGATACTGACTGGAGTAATCCAGGGAGATACATTGGCTCCCTACCTTTTTATCATCGTAGTAGACTATTGTATGCGCCTTGCACTGGAGAAACACCAGGACTCTGGCTTTACTGTAGCACCGGATGAGAACAGGAGAGTTAAGGCGAACAAGATATCAGGCGCTGAATTTGCCGACGACATAGTTTTGGTGACAAATACAGTAAAGGAGGCCGAGGATTTGATGCAGGAGGTTGAGACTGTGTCGATGAGTGTGGGGCTGGGAATGAATGAGATTAAAACAAAATACCTGGTAGAGAATGTTGAGAAGCCAGAGGGGATCACTAATGAATGCGGGAAGCCGTTAGAATTGTTTGAGGACTTCCTTTATTTGGGAGCAAAGATTGGGAATACGGAAGATGATGTGGTTGAGAGGAAGAACAAAGCCTGGGCGGCGTGCCACAGCTTGAGATAGGTGTGGAAGTCAGACCGTCGTAAAGACCTGAACATCCGCCTCTTCATTGCTGTAGTGGAGTCAGTGCTGCTGTACGGGTCTGAGACTTGGACACTGACCAAGAAACTCACTCAGATGGTGGATGGGTGCTACACGAGAATGCTGAGGATGGCTCTGAACATTAATCAGTATACACTGAGGATGAAACTCAGAGCTGCATGGGAGCCTCCCAAAAGTCAGCTCAAATGTGACACAGAGGAGACTGAGGTTAGCTGGACATGCTCACAGACATCCAGAGTTGACATTGCACCCAGTGCTCCTGTGGGAGCCCCTACATGGACACACTTGAAGATGTTAATGCCTTAAGGACAGACACTGGTCTGTTGGTGACGCAGGACATGGCAGTGTTAATGAGGGACAGAGACCACTGGAGAGAACTCGTCCATGGATCTCGGGAATTTTACCCGCCCTAGATAGAAATATATATATATATATATATATAACATATATACACATACACACACACACACACACACACACATATATATATATATATATATATACATATATATATATATATATTCAGGTTTGAGGTTCACCACTGGATAGAGCTGGTCAATTCCGTATGGTCAATCTTAATAATATGGAGAGTACTCAACGTAAAGCAATTCAACCGTCTTTGTTTTTGTAGTTGGTGGTGCTAGTACGGAGTTAAATATTATAATGAAATGACAGGAGGCTGGACTTGTGTAAATCCCTGAAAGGTTTATTATACTATGATCATTTCAATGACCGGGTTCCGTATGAATCCGGTGATATCATCAGGTATTCGAAAGATAATAATTGAATGTAATGGATAAAATCCATGGGTCTGAAAGTCAAAGACCCGAGGACGACCGCCATCCAGCATCTTCCACCTTTGCCGGTCGCCCTCAAGTGACGTGGCTAAAGCTTACAGTGTGCTACTACCGGTCAAATGAAGTAAAACAGAAAGGAATAGGAACACAAGTCAGCGTTAATATCATGCCACAAGAAAAAAGAAATAATGAAAGAAGAGAGAAGAAGGGGGAAGGAAGAAAAGGAAAAAGAAGGAGGAAGAAAAGGAAGGAGAAGAGAAGTCAGGGTTAATGTCAGCTAAAAGAAGAAAGACAGAAAGAAAGAAGGGGAAAGGTCGGTATGACAGTCAGGCCAGGAATGTCGCGAAACAAATTTATTCTAAGGGACTCTTATCTTAACAACTACTACCGGTCAAATATAGGCAAACAAAAAGGGGGAGGAAGATAAGTCAGCGTTAATATCATGCCACAAGGAGAAAGACAAAAAGGAGGGATAAGAGAAGGAAGAAAAATAAGAAGATGAAATGTCAGGTTTGATGGCTACAAGAAGAAAAATAGAAACAAAGACATAATCTTTACTCTATAATAAAATTTAAGTGTCTTCATAAAAGACTCTTTCTTTGCTTAAACCTCGCAACCTTAAAAATGTTAAACTGTTTAACTTTCAATTTTCTAATTTCTTTAATTTTATAATGTTAATATTAAATATTAATTTATTAACTTCATCCTATAATTGTAACGTTCCAATCTTCTGCTCACACATTATAACATACAGACCACCACTATATTTACCTCTGCTAAGATACGGGTCCCTTTGAAAATATTTTTTTCGCGCTATTCCTGGCCTGACATTAATATCGACCTTTCTTCCTCTTTCTTTCTATCTTTCTTCTTGTAGCCATCACCCCTGACTTTTCTTTTTCTTCCTTTTCTTCCTTCTCTTCTCTCTTCTTTCTGTCTTTCTCCTTGTGGCATGATATTAACGCTGACTTATCTTCCTCCTCCTTTTTGTTTGCCTATATTTGACCGGTAGTAGTTGTTAAGATACGAGTCCCTTAGAATAAATTTTTTGCGCGACATTCCTGGCCTGACTGTAATACCGACCTTTCCTCCTCTTTCTTTCTGTCTTTCTTCTTATAGCTGACATTAACCCTGACTTCTCTTCTTCCTTTTCTTCCTTCCCCTTCTTCTCTCTTCTTTCTTTCTTTTTTTTCTTGTGGCATGATATTAACGCTGACTTATGTTCCTATACCTTTCTGCTTTACTTTATTTGACCGGTAGTAGCACACTGTAAGCTTTAGCCACGTCACTTGAGGGCGACCGGCAAAGGTGGAAGATGCTGGATGGCGGTCGTCCTCGGGTCTTTGATTTTCAGACCCATGGATTTTATCTATTACATTCACTTATTATATTTCGAATACCTGATGATATCACCGGATTCATACGGAACCCGGTCATTGAAATGATCATAGTATAATAAACCTTTCAAGGATTTACACAAGTCCAGCTTCCTGTCATTTCATTATATTATATATATATATATATTATATTTAGAGTATACACTCAAAGAGTCATTTACAATTAATTAGCTCAAAGAAAGAAGCATCTCCGAGCCGTGTAATACAAGTTAATAAAAATTAATATATGATAAACACCTAAGTGTTTGTATTGTAAAAGACAAAATTTAGCTAGAATGAAACAAACTAATTCAAATTAATATAGCCTGCCTGTATCGATTTAAAAAATAATAAATCAATATACACAAACTTATATTGGCAAATAGCTGTGGTACCTAGACAAATTTAAATTTCAAAATTCAAACCTTTTCCGCAGATCAATCTGAACTTCAAAATCCAAATCCTGTTTCGCAAACGAGGGTATAAGAGCGAAATAATTAATTTTCTGTGCTTATCAATAGGTACCCATAAAAATTAAGTTACTTCACCTCGAAAAAATACTGAAGGTCTGGTTTACGAGCACAAACGCACGAGGTTTTGCACTCGGTTCTTCCAGCTCACTAGTCTCTCATACTCATGGCGTTAGAAATAACAGCCGTTTATATGGGATTAAAGATTAGCTCAACCGAGGGAGCAGTAATATATTATATTTAGAGTATACACTCAAAGAGTCATTTACAATTAATTAGCTCAAAGAAAGAAGCATTTCCGAGCCGTGTAATACAAGTTAATACAAATTAATATATGATAAACACCTAAGTGTTTGTATTGTAAAAGACAAAATTTAGCTAGAATGAAACAAACTCATTAAAATTATAGCTAAATTTTGTCTTTTACAATACAAACACTTAGGTGTTTATCATATATTAATTTATATTAACTTGTATATATATATATATATATTCCTAACGATCGACTTTCGTCAAATAGGACCGAGGAAAGAGTGTTTCCATTGGTCTTTCCAATTGCTAATACTATCTATCGGTCCCAACTCCAGGTAGAAGGAGCAACGTGAAATAAAGTATCTTGCTCAAGGACATAACGCATCGCCCGGTCCAGGAATCGAACTCACAATCTCACCATAGTGAATCCAGTTCTCTAACCACTCAGCCACACGCCTTCATATATATAACATATATAACTAAAGATTAATATTGTTCATTGATTACTCAATTAAATATAGTTTTACAATACATTAAAAGCACTCTACAAAGAAGTTTTCTGGAGTTATTAATATTATTCAGAATATTAATATTAATAAATGAATACATTCACATAATCAAAATATATTTTTTATTATATATATTTCGAGGTACTGTGCTGTTTTTTCAGTACGTCCTCGTCAGATAAAATACATTAAGTGATGTAAGACATACTCACCGGTCTTGATGGTTAAATTCCAGTATTGGCAGTGATTTATTACAACAAATATCAACATTTATATACCACAAATAATAACATGATAAACTTAAATTTAAATTTAATGAAGCAGAGGATGTGGAGCGAGATATGGGTATAAGGAGGGTGAAGTCATAAATTGGTTCAATAATATTAAAAATATGAAAAATCATAAATTCATCCAAATGGACATAGCGAGTTATTATTCCTCAATAACTCCTAACCTACTAAATAAGGCGCTTTCATATGCATATAAACACGCGGATCTATCTAGTGACGAGATTAATATTATTTTAACGGCAAGGGGAACCTTGATCGATTTTAATAATGATTTTGGACTAGATCTGATAGACAGAATAACTTTGACATTACAATGGGCTCGTCTGATTCGGCGCAAGTTACCGATCTTGTGGGAATTTTCATCCTTAATATGATAAATAGAAAACTGCCGGAGATTACCGGTGGTTTATATAGAGACGACATATTATTTACTGTTGTTAGGCATAATAATAGCTAATTAAATAGAGTAAAGAAAGTAATTATAGAATTCTTTAAAAATTATGACCTGATATTAGAAGTAGAAAATAACAATAAAATAGTTCATTTTTTAGATGTAACTCTTAATTTAAACTCAGGCTTGTATTACCCCTTCCATAAACTCAATGAAAACTTAAATTACTCTAATCTAAAGCTTTTACTGTAATCATCTTAAAAGTGTTAAAAATGCAATAGTCAATAGTGTCCAACAACGAATAACCAGACTATCTGCTAATAGATCCATATTTAATAGTAAGGCTGTATATTATATTGAAGCGTTACATAAAGCAGGATATAAAAAATAATATTGAATATGTAGAAAAAAAATAATATTAATTATAAACACAATATGCATAATAATAAAAAATAGAACTGACTGTAAAAACAACAACTTGAGGAATAAATCGAGGAAAAAATAAGGACTAGATCTATAATTTGGTATGCTCCGCCAGCATCCTTAGCTATTAAAACACCTGTAGCACATTTATTTTTTAAAGCCTGGGATAAATGTTTCCATAGATAACATAAGTATTACTCGATCTTCAATAGACACAGTTAAACTCTCTTATTCAACAACTATGAATATTGCTCAAAATATTGCAAAAATTAATAGTAAAATTCTTAATTCGAACCAGCATATAATTAGCGATAATAACAATAATAATAATAATAATAATAATAATAATAATAATAATAATAATAATAATAATAATACATTAGTTAATATGAATAACAATAACAATAGTTTAAATAGAACACCTAGAAATAATAATGATAATACGAATAGTTTAGGTTATAGAAATAACGTTGAATTGAATTGTAACTGTAGAAGGAAATCTGAATGCCCTTTACAAAATAATTGCCTTGACAAGAATCTAGTTTATAAATGTACCATTAAAATAAATAATAATAATACTTATAACTACATTGGTGCCACTTCATCGAACTTTAAGTTTTGCTTTTCCAATCATAAACATTCGTTTTCTAATCCAGATAAAAAATTTTCAACATCACTATCACAATTAATATGGTCTTTGAAAGAGAAAAATATTAAATACTCAATTTCTTCGAGTAAATTAAAGAATTCTGATTCCTACCGAAACGCTTCCATTTCACCAAATTGCAATCTTTGCAATTTAGAAACTGTATTAATAATTACAAATTATGGTAATTTAATTAATATGAAGAAAGAATTATTTGGAAGCTGTCTACATAAGTCTGGAAAAACCTTTCAAGCATTATACAAATTTCTAAAAAAATATTGACTATTAATAATTCTTGAAATATTATTATATATATAACGTTTTGCCTTACATTGTATATTGTTTTTATATAGTAAATTAATCTCATGATGCGTCTCGGTATCCTAAGTTTGGATTTAGAAAGGTCATTGTTTAACTAGAAATTTCTGAATTTTTTGTTTGAAATATCTTTTGGCTTTCAAAATACTTAAATATCTTAAATGTTCACATATGAAGAACGAGTTATCTTCCTTTGTTTACAATCTTCTTAAATAATTTTGTTCTGTCCAAATTGCTTGCTAATGTATATTTAACATGATTTATACAATTTAATAATATATGAAAAATCCTTAAAGGGAAACTATATATAATAAAATGTAATTACGGAAGTAAAATCGAAATTATAATACTTTTAAGTGTAAATATAACTACTTATTAATCCTGTAATGAAATGACAACCAATGATTTGAAATGATTTTTAATGAAAATAGAATAATTCAGATAATAATTCTTAACATAATATAAAATATATATACTGATAGTGATATATGCATGTGTTTTAATAAATATCCTTATACATATTTAATAGGTATTTAAACATGCTTTAAAGATAAAAATGTTTTTGAATATTGTAACAAAATATTTAGTAAATATATCACCTAATTAAACTATGGTTCTGATTCCTATAGAAAATATGTTTATATTGTTTCATTTTGATATAATATATTAGTATAATTAGCTTAAACATACCAAATACAAAAGATATTAAAGATTTCATGGTATTTAATTGGTCGCCTCTATTTGTGTTAATATTTGAAAGCAACGGTCACACATCATTTCTTTTTCTTTTTTGCCGTTATTTCTTTCTTCTTCTCTCTCTCTCTCTCTCTCTCTCTCTCTCTCTCTCTCTCTCTCTCTCCCTCTCTCTCTCTATCTCTCTCTCCCCCACTCCCCCTCTCTCTCTCTATCTCTCTCTCTCTTTCCCTTTTCTTCCATAATACGTCTATTTACTCATTTAAATATTTATGTATGTATTTATTTATTTTCTTCTTGAATTTCCTCATACTCACTCCCTCCTTAGACCAATATCTCGCTCCACATCCTCTTCTTCTTTAAATTTAAATTTAAGTTTATCATGTTATTATTTGTGGTATATAAATGTTGAGATTTGTTGTAATAAATCACTGCCAATACTGGAATTGAACCATGAAGACCGTTGAAGTATGTCATACATCAATTCATGTATTTTATCTGACGAGGACGTACTGAAAAAACAGCACAGTACCTTCGAAATATATATAATAAAACATATATTTTGATTATGTGAATGTCTTCATTTATTAATATTCTGAATAATAATTTCGTTTTAATCATTTTCTAACCCAGAAAATGATTAAAACTCACGCTCTATGCAAATTAGTCTGCCCACTACTAATTTTCATAGAAAAAGCATATAACGATATGTGCTTTTACGATTCTCTAGAAAGGCCGGAAGATAGGTTATTATTGCTGATGAGATGTAACAGCATCGAAACTAGTCCAATATTCCTTGTCTGGCTTTCTGGAGAATAGAGGAAAGGTGTTTCCTCAAAAACCAGTATGACTCTAAAAACCGGTTTGTCTGTGTGTTTACATACAGAATAGCTGGACACTCACAGTAAAGTGACCAGTGAAAAACTCGGTACATCTACATATGTACACGTGTGTGTATTCATATGCATACTAGTATTTCAGTATACATATGTGGATGTACATTTTTAACTTAATTGTTTAAGCGTCAGTCATACAAAAGTGAGTTACAAACGAAACGAAATTTAATTTCGTTTCGTTATTTGTTTTTATATATATATATATTTATATATATACATTTAATATATATATATATATATATATATATATATATATATATATATATATATATATATATATATATATATATATTTATATAAATATGCACATATATATACATATATATATATGAATATGTGCGTGCGTGCGCCTGTAGGGGTGTATATTGCAATATTTAAATTACATGATGGAAGACATGGTTACTCAATTATTTCTTCCATTTAAATATCCAACTCATATGGTATCAGCAAGGGAAAATAATTACTTTCAAAGAAATTCTTAATTAATTAATTCTGTTGCCATACAGCAGGATTGTGAGATATTAAGTGAAAATAGTAATTTAGAAGATTTAAAAGTAAAACAAGATATAGTTAACTGTGATAGCAAAACAGACTATGAACAACCTACCAATGGAAACTAAATTAATTATACATTAACCATTACATTGTCATATTTCAAATGCTCTGACACCTGTCATGGTTGCCACATATTATGCTGAGTAAGCTATAAAATATTTAAACTAATATTTAGAATTTTCTATGAGCCTCGCCAAACAATATCCGAGACGGAACACGATGCAAATTAATTACGGATGTCAATTATTTACGGATATTTATTGAATGGTACTTTTAATTGAATCAAATCTCCGCTTCTTTCTACTCCATGTATTTTTTGTACATCTGCGTGGAGAAATAATTCGCAATAGCATATTAAAGGACATGTGGGATTAATCAAATTCACATGTTACATTCTCAGTTAAATTGTTTAAAGTATGCTGTAAGGGAGAGTGAAATAATTGTTCATTCTTCAAGAATACAAATTGTGCCCATATCAGTGAATCAAACACGAGATATATCTTCAATTATCACACTCAGTTGATTGCTGATTGCATCATGTTCAATATATCATGGTTGTCATCTCCATTACCACAATAACAACAACAACAAACAGTAACATCGCCAACAACACCACCGACATCACATCCACATCCACCACCACCATATATATTCATATTTACATGTTAGTGTATATATATACACATATATATATATATATATATATATATATATATATATATATATATATATATATATATATATATATATATATATATATATATATATATATGTAGTTGACGGCTGAGAAAAAAGATTAATCAATACAATGAATATACATCTCTATCTCTCTCTCTCTATCTCTCTCGCTCTCTCTCTCTCTCTCTATATATATATGTATATGCTTTTCCTTATTCGATATTTACTCCTATGTGGAATAAGTACGTTGAGTGCTTGAATTGCATCAATGTTTACCCCAAGTATATATATATATATATATATATATGGTAGTGCGAGACTTTTCTTGGGGACAGCGGGCTTTGCATTGATATAATTGTACTGCACATTCTTAATATATATAAATCGATGCTAGTAACAATTGAAACTGCAGATGGTCATGGATCGTGATTTGTAGTGTAAATTAAATACAAGGGGCATTGGTGAAAGAGGCCACTATCTATTCAATGTACATACAAAGCTAATAGATTAACATTTATTCATTTAGTGGATGTTAGGTCTGAGGATGAAAAAGCTAAACATGAGTTACAAGACCTTCCATTAGATTTAAACTTAATACTACTTTCGGTAGTTGAAATTATTATTTCTATAAACTCATGGTGTGAAGCACAATATGAGACAGGAACACCAAACCAGATGTTCCTAACGATGTATTGTGAGGTAATCCTGAAAATATGAATAGTAGTTCATAGTAGCATATGTTACATTATAACAGACACACATTATCGTGAGATTTTTAATGAAAAACATCTATCAAATAACACATTACTTTCCTTACTTTGTTATTAATAGACTATATATAAAATGGTTGTTTTGCATGTGGCGTGGTACGACATTCTCTTAGTTTAAGATATGATACATTTCATATGATTTTGAAGTATTGTCCAAATATCTGCGTATATCCACTCAAATGAGAGAAGGAAATGTAATCTTGAATTATTGTATCTTATAATCGGTTAAACTATGTTGTATTTCGCTTTGAAACTGCTTAAGGTTGCCTATTTCATTATATTGATGTATTTTCCATTTGTTTCTGTTGTAGACGGTTTGTTGTATACCTTTTCATTTATTCTGCCCCGAAATATTATTACATAAATAAACTTTCCAAAATGAAATTACTGAAATATAATACTGAAACGAAAGCGGAAAATAAATTGTATTTCCGAATAGAATATATTGCTGATGTCTTTTTTCTAATTATCTATTAAAACAACTGCGGCGATATTTTTCATATGTAGAAACAATATAAATTTGAAGAATGGCATTGTGAAGAAGCATACTCTATAGAAAGGTGCTTCTGCTACTTGAAAGATATATAGTTATAATAAATGTTCATTATATTTCGGCACACACATGCGTACGAATGGACACAAACACACAGGTATACACACACACACACACGCGCACACACACATATACATATATATATATATATATACAATACATAACATAATGGTCTATCCATGTGGCAGCCTACTTCAACTGGCGCAAGCACATGTAATTATATAAATGTGCATATATATATATATATATATATATATATATATATATATATATATATATATATATATATAATCCAGAGTTGACATTGCACTCAGTACTCCTTTGGGAGCCCCTACATGGACACACTAGAAGAGGAAGACCAAGGTTAACGTATGTTGATGCCCTCAGGACAGACACTGGTCTGTTGGAGATGCAGGACATGGCAGCGATAATGAGGGACAGAGACCGCTGGAGAGAACTCGTCCATGGATCTTGAGAATTTTACCCGCCTTAGATAGATAGATATATGTGTGTGTAATAACTAAGAAATAGTTCATCGCTCTACATGGCTGAATAGTATAAATGTAATCTGAACTTTTCGAATATTAATAATAATATTCAATTCATTTAAAATTATGCAAACAACCTCTTTAAGCCATGTCAGTAGAATGACCCCGATATTCTTGCTCTGGTATTGGCATGCCAACAAAACTACGGACACCACCGTTTCTGGGGGATTACCTTTCATCAGTAGAGTTTAATGCTTACATGCCAACTGTCAGTGCCAGTGAAAATATATGATATGTTCTAAAATATCCAGTGTCTGATTGGTCTGACATGCATATTAGCAGTCTACATGACCAGTCAGATCTGCATATTAGCAGACCCACTGATCAGCCAGACCTGCATATCAGCAGATTGGCCAGTCAGTTTCATGTATACGAGCGATTAATGGCCGGCTTTGCCATATTCAAATAGCTAACCAATAGTTCATCGCTCTACAAGGTTGAATACAACACATGTAGTCTGAGTTTTTCGAATATTAATAATAATATTCGATTCGTTTGCAATTATGCAAACAACCTCTTTTTTAAAGCCATGTCAGTAGAATGAACACGTCATTATTGCTCTTGTGTTTCTAATGCAAACGAATCAAATGGGCTATTCTAGATGGGTTTCAGAGATATAAATTATATTTTAATTCATTTTAGTAAATGCCCTTGTACATATAAAGCATACAGAATAAAATGAAATTATAATTTCACTGGAATTCCTCTTCTTCTTTTTCGCCCACCTATTCCTGAGAGGGTCGTGGGGGCAAAGTCCTCAAACACTCCTTCCAGTGGGTCCTGTTAGAAGCAACCGTCTCCAACTGATCCGGCTGTATCCCCAAGCGTGGCTAGCCTAGCAAAAGAATGTTATCTAACCATCTTGTTCGGGATCTGTCCCTGGGTTTCTTGGCGGGTGGTTTTGCCCGTAAAATCTGTCCAGTAATTCTTTCCTGAAACATTCTAACCACATGCCTATATTATCGGAACTGTGATCTCTCAATTTGAGGAGTAGTGGCTGTATCTGGAGTGACACCTTGATCTCTGAGTTACGCACTATATCGAGTAACGTTACTCCAAAAACCCTTCGAATCATATGTTGGCCCCTTGTATTCGCGATCGTATTCTTTTTGTCATTACATAAGATTAATGACCATAGGAAGGGTTGTCACGAAAACCGAATTGAAGAGAGCGAGTTTGGATTTTACGCCTACCTTCCTTCTGATTATTGAGTGTTGAAGCCAGCGCAGACATTGTTCAGCACAGCTGCTGCTCCTTCAGCTGTTAAATGTTGCGGGTAAAGAGGCTTGGTGCGGCGCTTGATGGAAGAAAGACTCCTTGGTTCAATTAAGAAGGCAAATATGCCATCTGCGCAATAAAGGATGTTTACAAAGCTTTGCTTGGAAATAAGTCCTTCTTGCATTTGCGGTACAAGCAGGCACGAAAAACCGCAGCAGTGACAGTAAAAGCCTCCAAAGTTAAGACAAGTGTGAACTTTTGTGTGAAGCTGGAATCCGACTTCATATCAGAAAATAAAGTGTTCTTGCAGATCATCCCTGGAATTCTGAGTTATAAAATTAGATTTCTGTACGTGGAAAAAAAACTCATAAAAAAACAGTTTTATTATATTACGATGTTATGCCATCAGCACCAGTAACATAGAGCAGGATTATATAGAAATCATAGAGATATTGAGAAACTATCTTGTGGTGGTTACGTCAGTTCACACACCAACTCCTTTTGAGCGATATTTGTTAGATCAACAGAATATTATATCTGTTCAGAACTGTGTCGATATGATCGAATGCATATTTCAATGCAGGAAGTATACATTGTCAATTAGAGAAAAGGTTCATGTTCTACTGAATCAATATCAATAAATCATATTGCTTTCTCTGTAAAAACAACAAAAATATATTGTGTTAATCATCATGTGTGATTCTGTGGAAAGTCCTATATCCAATTAAAATATTTAATATAAAAGGGACAACACGTAAGTATCCTAGTAATATGTAGACCTTTATAAAAGTCCAAAACTATAAAGTTGAAGGTCATAGCATCAATTTTAACAAATGATTAAATACAAATGACTTATGTCAGTAAAAATATACTAGGTACACTGTTTTGAGAGACTAGTATATAAAATTCCAAAATCTAGAGCAACAAATAATCATGCGAAATATGAAAAGGGCCATTGTTTTAATATATACTATTTTAAACCAAAGATATGGGTTCATGTCCCATGTACGTCAATACTCATC
Source organism: Eledone cirrhosa (assembly GCA_964016885.1). NCBI lineage: Eukaryota > Metazoa > Mollusca > Cephalopoda > Octopoda > Eledonidae > Eledone > Eledone cirrhosa. The sequence goes on along the minus strand of OZ024742.1, from coordinate 51,954,560 downwards.
CTTGTTTTCCACTCAGATGGTATTTTATAATCCCAACTAACAGACTAATTCTATTTAGTAAAATACGGGGCAAGCACATATTACTACCTAATTTTCAAATTGCTAGCAGTTTCTAAACAGAGCCTGCCGTGAATCTCCCTATTTATATACATATATATATATATGCTATGGTTATATAGCTTCTAATTCAATGGCAAGAAGTATGGGTAGGGTGATGGTGTAATGGTAAAACATTGGGCCGAAAAACGAAAGATGTAGGTTCGTTACCCATGTACATCAATATTCATCCTTTTTTTTTTTTCCATTCAGAGGGCTTTTAAAAATCCCACCAAACAGACTAATTCCATTTAGTCAAATACGGCGTAAGCACATGTTACTACCTAATTCTTTTTCAACATTTTAGAGTTTACTAATATTGACTGGTTTTAAGATATTTATGAATACATTTATCTTTATGAAGCAATATTTAGTGATGACACACAATCAAGTAAAATAGTTGATGGACCTGGACTATTGCCACTTCGAACAACTACCCCCCCCCCCATATAAGCACCCACATATGTACATATATGTAGATACTGGTCCACACCCCCTCTCCTATATTTATATATATATTCGAATCTTTTTCAACATGTTGACGCCTATGTGTATGCATGTGTGCGTGTGTGTATGTGCATATGTATACATATATATGTATGAGTATATAAATATAGACGCGCAAACACAGACACACTTACCCAAATACAAACTCACAGACATACATTCACAAAAAACAAACATACATTCACACAAACATACACACACTTACATGTACACAAACACGCACATACACATGCACACATACAGCGTAGCAATTGCAACGCTAACCGCTGTTTTGCTACAGTTTTTTTCACCACCCCCTTTCTTCCTTTTACACACATACATTCATACACATACATACATCTTTTGTGACGGACAGAATTAGCTCAAATTTATATATAGATATAGAATGTGTGTGTTTCGCGGTTTGGTATGCTATTGGATAAAACCAACGATCAGTATTATGTAGCGTATAGTTAAGGCAATCTCAAATATGCTTATTTTGTTAAGGTATTTATAAAGTATACATTCCAAACTTTAGGAAATGTACGTATACAAACTATTTAATTTTATTATTTTCATCGTTACCAACATGTTTACATTGATAATTCCATAATGTGCAATGATAATTTCACCAGATCATTTGGCAAGTTAATATTTTCTGAAAATCTTGTATTTGACATTTGGAATAACGCCATAATGTCACGTGCTGCTCTTTTTTCCAGTGTATATTGGATATGTAGGTAACGAGTATTATGGGTTAAGTGTAGCGATATCTGAAGATAAAAGTCGTTGATTAACTGTAATCCTAATTAAAAGATCCATTCCTAGTAATAGATTGTTGTAGGAAGCAATAGTTTGGGACTATTACTGCATATTATTTAAAACCCGTTGCATTACAGAGCATAATGGAATACATCTAGACTCACAGATAGTAACTAACAAGGAATTTATGTCTTATATTATCGAGAAAATGCATTGAATATTAATTGTTCTAAAATGAAATATGCACATAAGCACATTGGCTAAATATTCCCATCTAAAACATCATGGTAAGAACTGCGTGAAGATATGTATAAAATGTCTGTTGCGTGATTTTATATTTAGCATTACTCAATATGTTGTTGTTGTCTGTGTAACTAAAGGCATTTAGAAAATCTCTCCGAAGCTATGACAATGTACAATATTAAAATTTATAATGACTTGGAACCCCCGGCAATGCGTAATGATAAAAGAAAACATATTTTCTTTTATTCATCATTTTCCGTCTTAAAAAAATATTTCATCAATTTCTAGCGCGATAAGGAATATTATGTTCAGTCACTGAATAATTTCTTTTGAGACTGAACATTTAGAATTCAATAACTTACTATCTTTTATTTCATCATATGCAATGTCTGGTATTCAAAATCGTTTTAAATTTTAATATCACAATACTTTAAAAACTGCTCCTCTGCTCACTTCACTTACAATATCCGCTTTATGTTTAATTATCTTAATATGTTTTGAACCTTTATTCAATTACTCATTGTATTATTTCGTTCTGTTCCTCTATATTAAGTGTTCAAATGCGACCAATATTAACGTACATTGATCTACATTTGAGAGAATATGTAATGCAAAATATACTCATATAGATTAAACTACACTCCTTTCCTTACGAAAAATAGCATTTCACTTTGCCTGAAAAGTCATAATTCTTTGAATCTTATGCTATGATTTTTAAATGCGTTTATATATTTCAGCTTTAATAATATACATATTGGTCCCTGTGTCAGTTAACAAAGATGCTGTGAGGCATATTATATTAATGTATTTCAATATTAATAATGTGATTTGACAAACCAAATATTTCCAACTTATGTTTTATTATTAGCCTTAAGTTGCCTTAACGTATTACTACAGCCAGTTATTATAGTGAATAAACAAATCGGTAGAATATCAAAGAGAAATAATTGTGTCTGCGTTTAAATAAGTATATCTATATTCTTGGTGCAAATCTCAGAGAAATCGACAAAATAATGTTTAGCACTATTCTGAAGTCAGCTAAAATGATTGTGACTTCACCACTAGAAATTCATGGAATCAGCAGTTCATATTGACTTAATTTAATTTTAATTGATAATAGGATTTATTAAAATTAATTAAAAACTCTATATTGTATAGTCATATTGCATATGAAACAAATTACATTTTAATAAACTGTTATACAAATAGCAGCAGCATTTTCATAGAACTAATTATTTCTAAAATTAGCACATGACCAGCAATTTGTGTAAAAGAAACGTTTATTATATCAACCCCAGTAGTTGAACGTTACTGTATTTTATTGACCCTTATGGAATGAGATTTCAATAGACATAGTAACAAAAAAGAAAAAAAAAACATTACCTGGGTGGCTTAACAAGGAGGTTCTACTATATTTAGAGCAACGTCCCTTTGGATAATCACTCCCGATTGCCATCGCTTAGGTGCCTTTTCCGTGATCCAGGTCATCAACAAATGCACACAACACAACCAGAGAATACGTACTCTATTTAAGGCTTTAAGATATCGGCCCGAAGTTCATCCTCTCCAGAGGCCATGCAATATTTCAACTAGTGGCCTGAGACTCCGTTTCCAGATTCACTACATCTATATCAGATGATATTGTTGTGTCCGTGTTTAGGAGATCAGCAAATTATTCTCACTATCTTGAGTGGATGCACTTCTCTAAACAGAGAAGAGGAGAATCCTAGACAAACTTCTGATAGCAGATGTCGGAGAGGACGTTTAATACCTAATCGGTGGATGGTCTACAAGAATTTGCTAATAATTATTTGCCAATCTGAAGTCAGATTTTATTTTAAGCCCCAAGTTATACTATGTTTTAACTTTAGTGAATTTACTGTCCCTACTGCTAAATGTCTGGTAAAGAGTGCAAGTATATTTTCGAGTCCATGGTAGATGAACAGTGTGGTGTTCGCTCCAGACGCTGCACAGACGACTAAAGATCTACAATGAATCTGGCCTTCAAGAAATTGTGGGATCATTGCCAAGAGGCATATGCTTGTTTCGTAGATCTCTTAAAGGGAAATGCCCGCGTTCCGTATTCTACTGGACACGTTTTGGAAGATGCTACAGGAGTATGTAATTGAAAGACAGCTTCTTGTTGCTTGGAGTCTCTATACGATTGTCCTGGTATTTGTGTTGGCTAAATGGTACTATGTCAAAACAGTTGAGGGTGGGTGTCAGACACCCCATGAGTACGCGACACTACCTTTCCTGCTCATAATATTCTTCATGGACAAAATTGACACGTGCAACCGGGTTGGGGGTGGTATAAAGATTGGCGGGTGTATGAGTATCGTCTGAAAAGGTCACAATCTGACCAAGATCCTCTCATGGAATATGACCAGAGAAGGTCTATTTTTCAACATACTCCCTCTTGCAGTGCATACATTTCTTTATCGGTGTTGCAGCGGTTGGATCTCATTGGTGAAAAACCTTTCACTGAGATACTGTTTCCCAGCCAAGTGAGTTTTTAGATGATATTCAGACGGAGCCAAATCAGCAGAATAGGGACAGTGATCAACCATTACCAAACCAAAGTCACGCACAGTAACCATTGTAACCGATGCTTGTGTGCTGGAGCATTGTCCATATGAACCTAAACACCTTTTGTCATTTCTCCTGGGCGTTTGGTCTTGATAACCCTTCATAATGGCCTCAGCAAAATTTGGCATAGTACTCTCCATTGATGGTGTGGCTATTTTGAAGAAAGGCAATACACAGAATGCATTTTGCCTCCCCTAAACAATTAAGACCATCACCCTCTCTGTAGATAAAATAACCTTCGCCTTTTTTGTAGCAGTTGAGGAAGGGGTGTTTCCACCTTATGGATTCTCTCTTTGTTCAAAGGAATCCAACACTTATCCTGGATTAAGAAATGTTTAATAAAACCAGCTGGATCTGCCTCGAACAATGTACGATTTTCCTGTGATACTATCATCCTGGTGTTCTTTTGATCAGGTGTCATAAGACGCGGCACCCACTAAGCAGAAACTTTCATCACCGCAAGTTGTTTTGTGCAGAATATTCTCAACTCTCTCACACGATATGCTAATTGCATTGGCTATTGGATTTATAGTCAATCGCGTGTTATCATCACTGTGTGGTGAACACGTTCTTCTAGGTGGTTGCAGTTGCAAGGCATCCAGACATTCAAGACTCTCCCTTCCCTTCCTAAACTTAGCTGCCCAATTTTGCACAGTTGAAAAGCTGGAGCGTCCTCTCTTAATGTGGCAATCATGTCAGCATGAATGTCTTTGGAGGCTAAACCATATTTTTGCAGGTATTTGATAACACTAACATGCCAAATGTTGTCCATTTTCAAGAGCAGTCACCATTAGTTACATTTGAATTTTTCTTTGAACAGTCAAGTGAGGAGAATCAATGCAATTATTAATAGGAAGAGTTGAAATTAACGCCTGCAGCATTTCACAGCTCTAATATCACTACTTCATAGTCAGCCTATGTACTTTTCAGTCCAGCCTCGTAACATCAGTCGGCTGGAATTTGCCGACGACATGGTATTTCTTAATTCGTCTGAGGGTGATAACTGAAATGCACTTGATATGTTTACTGCTGAGCACTGCACGACAGGAATGAAAATCAGTGCTGCGAAGACCCTCGTCCACTTACGGAAGCCTGATCTATGTAAGTTATCTAATTATTTTCAGAACTGAATATCATAAATGTGATGGACTAATTTAGAAAAGCGACAGATGAAATAGATTTATATAGAGCAGGATGATTGCTGATTCTGAGAGGAAACAAAGAAGATAACGACTAACATTTTAAGACATTTAGCAGTAACTTTAAATGAACTGTTGTCATTATATCCTCTACTTTATATTTATAATTTATTTATTTATAATTTATTTGATGATTTATACCAATGCCACAAAGACGTATATTTGTAGGTCAGAATTACAGCGCACATAATAACGAAGAAGCCAGAGAAATATTTGATATCAGAATATGGAGGTATTAAAAACCGATAATACTGCAATGAATTAATATTCATGCAAGTCAAGTGAATTGATCAAATCAGAAATATGGACATATCAAACCATTCATTTTGCTTGCAGTAGTCAGTTTGCAAGCAATTATACATTTTGCTCTGAATTAGCTGATATATAATCAAATGAAAATGTTTTTTGGGAAATATATAAATTTGGTGTAACATTTAAATTGAAGGACATGACAAAGCATTACATACATATACGAAACCCTTAACAGGCACCAACCTAACAATGTATAGCGAGAGAATTTCTGCACGAGATTCTAAAAACAGATTTTCCTTTTATAAAAACAATATATATATATATATATATATATATATATATATATATATATACTAGTTGTGGTACCCGGCGGTAATACCCGGGAGCGGGGGTATTCCCAGTTCAAATTAAAATGCCCAATGTTTCTAAGACCAAAAATGAAATCAAAATATAGCATGCATGATCGAAAGCGAAGACAAATTCATTTACGAAATAATAATACAAACAAATAATGTTGATTGCATTGGTCAGGCGAAAAAATGTTTGTCAAAGAAGTTAAGTGTTGCTATAAGGAAAATATAGAGTCCCAATTAGGGTGTCTTAATATTATTGAAATTTGCTGAAGTTTTGGGAATATGCATCATATCTTGTCATTTACCTATGGTTTAAATTTCATATAAATCGAAGGGACAAAAATTAAGCCGGGCTTTTCTGCGGGAGTTTGAACCACCGAGGAACCCTTTTAATTAGAATGAAATATACGCAATAAATCAAATGAGCATGATCCCCACACACGTGTCTCGTTTCATCAAGATTGGTCTGGTAGGTTTTGAGTTTTAGGTTCACAAACAAACATACAGACTGAAATTGGCATTTATGTATATATAAATATATATATACTATAATTCTGATGTGTATGTGAAATTCTAGAAGATAAAACTTTATGTTAATGACCATTTTCACTATTAGCCAAACATCGAGATTCGAATGCTTGTAAAATAAGCACATTTCAAAGGTGAGAGACAAGATATTCACAAATTTAGAATATAGCAGCTGCTACACACATAGATGTTATCTACACAGTGACTATAGTGGTCATTTGCTGAACGAAATCATTCACTGAAGTGCTCCATTCTTCTAAAGAACCACTTTTAGCAAAATACCCGCAAAATCATGGTGTCTGAACTGCATTTCAGCACACAATCCGTGTTCCATAAGGTTTCTCAAGTTTTACTTAATAGGTTCACAAGCAACAGGATGTTCTTACCCTACGTCTATCACTCTACGGAAGTTTCAACTGATTATCCAACATGTAAAATACCACCCGGCAAGTTGGTGCTGCAAAACCTATGGATATAGACCATCTGTAAAGAGATATGGAAGATGATAGAAATTAGATCAAAAGGCGTATTACTAAGAAACTATATATATATATATATATATATATATAGATGTGTGGAGGGGGGGGGGGAGATGGTGTGAGGAGGGGAGAAACTTAGCATGAGTGAACGGGGAAGGATAACAATTACTGTGAGGGAGAAAGCAAAGGAGTAAAAGAATGTCTGTGAGAGTGATAATGAGAGATTTATGTCCCGCGTTTGCAAGAACACTTACAAATTATTCTAATTATATTTAACCTATGCAGAAAATAATCAACACATTCTGTTAGGTCAGTGATATGAAATCACGCGCAACCATGATCCTTGATAGCTGGATTAAAATATTTTACAGTTTGATTTACAGTATTTATGTCTCTTTTGTGCATATTTCTATTCTGCTTGAATAATTTACTTCACAATCCTCCCATTGATGATATATGGTATTCGAAGATATCCAGAAATTTGACATGGATTGTCTTTACATTCGGAGCTGATATCCAACCTTCCTCCATGTGAGAATTACTGAAAGAAATTCCAGTGTATTAAATATTGCTAACTAATTATGTGCTTTAATATTGCAATCTATTTGATAATATTACTTTTTACATCTTCCGCAATAATATAGATATTACCGAATTTAATGTATAATCTCACAAAATAGCTGGAGTGTATTCGATTATTGGAATGATTATCACGCACAAGGTTCATTTTATTATTCAAGCTTGTTGTCATGTTTCACTGCATTTATTTTGCGAAACAAACCAAATCAAACCATGAAGACTTGAATTTAAAGAGGAAACGTTGTAGCCACCGTTGAAATCATTGGGTGTAGGATTATTCAATGAAGACTAACCTGGAACTAAATTCCATCAATTGATCACAACATGTTCATGGGTCAGATGACGTTAAACGATCGAGTAATGTATTTCACGATGGTAGATTCGATATCTTCAGCTCTTTTAATTTACAATATTCAGTATTGTTTATATAATACAAGCATTCGTGCCCAACTTCAACACGCCAGAAATACTATTGTCAACAACCTACCCAATAATAAAAATTGCTTAGACTGAATCGTGTCATCTGCCAGTAAGGCAATTATAGGTAAATATTTTCTAGGGTGATTTGATTCGCATACGATGGTTATTGATAAGAAGTGTATAGGATTAGAAACATCAAATTAGTAGTCTCGTTGAAACAATTTCTTGAAAACAGAGTTCAATGTATATATGTGTATGTGTAATTCTTTCTCTCTCTCTCTCTCTCTCTCTCTCTCTCTCTCTCTCTCTCTCTCTCTATATATATATATATATATATATATATATATATATATATATAATTTGCAGCTATATAATATTAAGTGTCTCACTGAAAGGATAAGACATATTAGATATATTAATAAATTATCTACTCGGAGAAGTACCAAAATATATTAAACTCATTACGGGAGGATATAATCTAAATCGGCCAAAGAAAGGCGGTTTTCACTTGTTTAGTACCCCAACCATGGTTTCTGGAACTGACGATACAACATCGACAATCTTTAGACATTGGAATAACCAATATCGGAAGAATTTCAGTTCTTTCAAAGAGAGGTGAATTGTTGCTTAAGAGTAAGATGACAAGTTGAAAATATAGCATACATGCCATTTCGTTGATAGACCGCATGCTGAACGATGTGTTGCATATAAAGAGACATAGAAAGAGACATGTAGATAGACAGAGAGAGAAACAGAGAGAGAAAAAGTGAGAGAAAAGTGATATATATAGAAAAACACGTATTATACAGATCGAGAAAGACATACAAAAAGTGACAAGTTGAGAGAGAAAGAGAAAGAAATAATTGTTTCTACTTTAGGCACAAGGCCAGCAATTACCCAGTGCATTACTGGTACTTTATTTTATCGACCCCGTAAGGATGAAAGGCAAAGTCAACCTCGGCGGGATTTGAACTCAGATCGTAAAGGGACGTAACTATGCTGGAACGCATGGCATCCGACCCTCTAGCGATACTGCCAATCCACCGCCAAGAGAAAGAAATAATGAGAGACCTAAAGAGAAATAGATAGTGAGACATTAAGTGAGATAGAGAAAAAGAGTGAGATTGAGATATATAGATAGAGAGAAATTATATGAATGGAGAAACCAGCAAGAATACCTGCCACTGAATCACTGTCCTAGAAAGAGCAGTAAAATCTCCCCATCTCTCACAATTCTGTTTTCGAAGAGAAGGTCGATGGTGAGAGTGACAGATATCAGATTAGTTGAAAACACGAAAAACTTAATTATTGCCAAATGTATTTACTGTCAGTAGCGGTCAATGTACAAACAAACCTCTTTTTATACTATTATAGATAATATACGAAATGGTATGTTTAAGAAGGCAAAGACAATATGAAATAGACTGTAAAACGAAGGCAAGGAAAATGTCTGTTACCTGGTATTTATTATTATTATAGTTTTTTGTTTCATCCTAATATTTCGGGACTTAAAAATCTATCCTTTCCTCAGAGTATGGGGAACTCTCAGAGGAAATTGTCGTTCCGGTCTTATCACTTCGAATTTAATATACATATGTGTGTGTGTGTGTGTGTGTGTGTGTGTGTGTGTGTGTGTGTGTGTGTGTGTGTGTGTGTGTGTGTGTGTATGTGCATGGGTGTGTGTGTGTGTGCGTGTGTGTGGATGTGGGTGTGTGTGTGTATAATAATAAGGACGACTTCTTATGTCTTCATTACGTTTCACTATTGATCAGCTCATGGTTCGATTTGTATCGTTCATTCTATCATTACCACAATAGAGGTCCGACGAGCTTTGATTTCAGAGTCGGGCCAGATCGATACAGATGGAACCTTGAGCTGATTAATAGCGAAACCTGCGTCAATACTCCATAATCGTAGGGAAAACAGAACAAATCGTTCTTTTTATTATTTTCCCACTCTGCTTAATTCTACACCTCTTTAAAGGCTGGAAACTACGCATCGAGTGCTCACTTGGCTGAACCTACTGCAATTGCACGTTAAACTCCCTATATATATATATATATATATATATATATATATATATATATGATGTATTGTTTTTGTTTTGTTTATGCCACGAAACTACGTAGTCGAGGAATCTAGGAGCAGTTTAGGTATGATACATTTTATTACTATTTATATCTAAATGTTTCTTCTCTCTTCATAATGTATTTTTAACTCTGATACTGGTTCAGTCTGGTTCAACCGGATTGGTCTGTCCCAGTCATTCATTGAGCAACATCGGTGAAGTTGGCACCCTTAACTCACGGTTGGGTGCGGATGCATTCATGTATATGTGTGTGTCCGCATGTATCTGTGTGTTTCTAAATATATTGTTAATAACTCCCTCTGGTCGAGCAATCTTTGAAGTGTGGGGACTGCTGGAAAGCTTCCATTACTCATACTTCTCGTCTCCTTCACCACCTCTTCTACGGCTTCGATATAAATACCCCCTCCGCCTCCGTGGCATTTTCTTCGGGGTTATAAGAGGCTTAGCTCTGTTTCTCGACCGTTATATCGCGTGACTATCTCCCTCTCCGCCTTTTGGGAATCTTTCTCACGTCGTGTAGACGCGTTCTTGAGACTAGTAAAATGAGGTATCCTCTTGATAAGTCGGCAGACCTCGCAAGGACTCTATATCTTTCTGATGTATTGTTTTTGTTTATGCCACGAAACTACGTAGTCGAGGAATCTAGGAGCAGTTTAGGTATGATACATTTTATTACTAATTATATCTAAATGTTTCTTCTCTCTTCATAATGTATATATATATATATGTATGTGTGTGTGTGTGAATATATGTTTGTATGTACGTATGTATGTATGTATATATTTATATATGTATGTATGTTTGTATGTATGTGTGTGTGTGTGTGTGTATGTTTGTTCATAGGCAGATTGATGATTTGTATCTATTTGAATCGAGGTCGAGTATGTTTTTTCACTTTTACGAGACCGATGAAAAAAATAAGATAAAAAACAACGGGGTCTATATAAGTGATTAAATTCCCTTTGTTGACTATTCGAAGTTGTGACAGCAGTCATATGACTGAAATTATTTAAACAATAAAAGCGGACAATGAAAGTGTGGAAAAAATGGCTGAATAATGACAGCTTATTTTCCCTAGACGTCAGTTTACACCTATCTGCATAAATGAACGATGTTGTAGTAAAATTGTATTCCCATGATATATTTCCGTCAAACAGGTAATATAATTAATTTCCAAGATTTTGCTTTTACAGTTTTACATATGAAAGCCAGTTAGGTGCTAACTGGTCCAGCTAGAATATTATATATATATATATATACATAATTTATGTGCACTTTAATAAATTGTAGTCCTGGGAAAACGGAGGAATGAATAGGAAATGTCTATATATAATTTGTAAAGCAGGGTTTTGTGTGCATATATAAGAAATAAAATCATAAAAAAATGTATCATGCCGTGGGTATAGGGCAAAGATATGATGTCACCTTAGTTTATACACATAAATATCGATATTTCTCTATCATCATTTTAGCAGATTCATAGCTTCATAAAAAGGCTCATATTATTTTGAATCCTGTACACTTGGTTTCTGATTCTTTTATTTCCTATGAACTTGAGAAATGATTCAAACATTACTCTCTTACTGAAGGAAATATATTCGACCATTTTATGGAACCAAAATATATAATCTCTCCATTTTAATTCGAATAGCACCAATGGGGGTCTTCGTGTGTAAACTTGTAGAAACAAAATATTTGAAATTAATTCAGAGTGATCACGTCGATAGAAGAAGATCCTGATGAGTGTGCGACAGGAAAGTGAGTCTTTGGAAAACATTTGCTACATACATTTATCATCGTAAACGGAGCCAATCTCATTATCTCTCCAGATTTGAACATAGCCGACCTCTTTCAGAGAAGAAGAGGCAGTGAGAGAAAGTTAAAGTGTATGCAATAGAGAGGACGTGATGACGCGATATAGAGTAAAAATTGGTCTCACTACCGGACTAGTAATTATCGACCTTGAAATGATTAAATGCGAAATTGACCGCGCGAAATTTGAACTCGGAGGACAGAACCATGGGACGAATACAGCAAATCATTCCATCCGACACTATAACGATCTGTCAATTCGGTGTTAGTTATACTGATAAGTATTTGCGATAGAGGTCGTTTGGAATAACACAAAGTTAGATGTGGGAGAAATTGTGGGGTTTCAGAGGTGATTGATAAACCTGAAGCATAACGGTTGAGAGCATAGGAATACCGGTCATTAAGCTACAAAAAAGATATAAACTTCTCCAGAAGATAAGCATATAAGCAGTTCTATTGAAGAAGTCCATAGAAAAGTTCATCACCAAAACAAGCCATGCCATCTTAAATTATGCTTCGTGTTATAGCTTGATAAATTTGAATTTGACATTGAGAGGATCACCTCATCAAGAACATCAGACTCCGTAAATTCATTGTGAAATTGTTCATATAATTTCGAGAATTTATGCAGGTAATTTCGAACCAGACCTTGTCCAGAATTATATTTGTCATTATGGAATATTATCAAAAAAGGCCCCTATTGAGCACAATTCACGATCATTACATTTTTCCTAGTAGTGTTTTGTCGAATCATTTTATATGTGTCGTGATATTGTAAAGAATATTTTTACTGTTTGCTTACGTGTGTATGTTGCTAAAGATATAGTTTACTTCAGCATTTCATTTTAAAGGAGTGGATATACACACAATGCTCTTAATTAAATGAATTAGAAACCGTCTTTATATAAAATATGAGTGTAAGGAATTTAACCCGCTCATACGTATATACACACACGCCTTAATATATTAATTATATTTTAATCCTCTCTTGATAAATAACTGAAGATAATTGTAATAACAAAAATGTCTCATCCACTCTTGTATTCAAACCACTGATATCATCGAATAAGTAACTTTAACAAATACGTCGAAAATGCTTTTCTGATACTCGCATAAAGCAAGTAGAATTTTGTGTTACTGTCCGTACGAATTAGACAGTAGATCCTGACGTATGAGAAAATGTCATTGTTTATGTTATAAAAGAAGTAATTTATCACTATACACTGTATTCCCGTCTGTAGCAGATAATGTAATCAATGAATAACATATTTTCATATTGCTGAATGTTACGATATTTATGTACATTCCATTTCTCTCTCTCTCTATCTATCTATCTATCTATCTATCTATCTATCTATCTATCTATCTATTATCTATATAATCTAGCTGTCGTCTGTTCTACAGTGTGGATGTCATTCACTTCGCACAGAAGTTTTGTTCAAATTTATCGAGGAAATTTTGTGAGTTCAAACTTAATTTTGATACAATTGTGTAGCTTGACCCTCCGTCTGAACTGTCAGGCGGTGGGTCAGCTCATCTTTACCCCTCCTAGAGGTGAAAAACCTGTTTTAAAAAATTTTGTGTAAAAAATTTCAATCGTCTAACAGAAATGTTAAACGCAGCGAACGAAAATAGTGGTGGGGGGACAGCGGTAAGAGTTGTAAGCTCGCACGCTTTAGTCCTCCCTTCCTTCCCAACTAACGTCATAGAGAAGGAAGGAAAAATGAAAATAAAAACGGACGAATCTGCGGAGAAAAAATTAAATGACGAAAACATAAATCTGGACTTGGATTCCAACAACGAAAAAAAAAAATTTGAAAAATTGCATGACAATACTAATAACACAAACAAAGACACAACAAACAAAAAAATAACAGTTGAAAATAACACCATATCAGAAAACAAAGCAGACGACAAGATTTCATTTGCACAGAAAACAAAGAAATCTTTGACTTATATAGCGGAAAACATTTCAGATGTGGTACGAAGGATCACGGACGCCAAACAATACATAAGTGAAGGTGAGAATGGTATTTTATTGATAAAAATGCCTCAAGAATTCACGAAAGACATTGAAAGCCGAACGGTCAAGTTTCGGACCATCAACAACAGTACAAAAAAACCCGAACAGCCTTCTCAAGCAGATATCAAAACAGTACTCACAGAAGTACTGAATGAAACAACTTTCATAAGATAAGACAGACTGTATGGAAGCCTAGCAATTATCATGAAGAACGAATCGGCGGCAAAAAAATGTGCTTTGTCACCGATTCGTTCGAAAATTTTCACCTTTTATCCATCTTTTTTGGGGAAAAAAACTCAACGCATATGGCTGGATGCAATGATGCCAGATGTGGACTACTGCTGGCTCATAGCTGGCTTCATCGATCCAGTGAATGACAACGTGATTTCCATTGGGAAAACCACAGGCAATGCGTTCAGTGGAACAGGTATAGAGCTGGTAGTACAAATGAAGCCTGAACGCATCGCCCAAATACCCGACAGAATCCTATTAGAGGACCACGGGTATATAAACATTAGCGTGGAGGGGAGAAGGCCGTCCTGCCATATCTGTGCAGGCAGAGGGCCCCTGAAGGCCGCTTGTCCCCAACTCAACAAAAAGAAAACCCTGCTACCAACACCAGCTCCACCACCACCACCACAACAGATAAACAAACAACAAAACTCAGTCCCACCCAACCCGTCCCTCAGTAAAACCACAACACCACCACAACACAAACAGTCACAACACATTACCCCAAAACAAAATACAGGCCCACCCAACCTCTCACTCAATAAAACAACACAACCACCGCAGACACAACACATAACACAGTCTAACATAGTGACATCCATTTCCCCCACAAAGAAAACCAACACGGAAACATTACCAGCAAACATACCTCTTCCCTCCAACACTGAAGATAACCCAACGAATTCGGAGGAAGAAACGGAGTCCTTCAGACAGATTAAAAGGAAAAAAAGAAAACATGTGCAAAACACACAAGGACAAACAACCCCCACCCAAATCGCAACACAATCCAACAAAACAGAAAACACCCCTCCAGCAACAAACAAAACCAAACCTGCCCCTCCCCTCTTCGAAACACTCACACCATCGGAAAAAAAGACATTACACTATACTTACATCAACAGAAACAATAATAAATTAAATGAACTCATATACAATAATCCTTCGGTACAAACCGAAGGTGTAAACTTTGTTTCGTCAGAAAACCACCCACATTTAAAACTAATAAAAATCCCAATGAACCTCTACCAAAAACTAAAAAAGGATTTTAAGGAGGACGTAGGACCACCCTCTGTCAAACCCATAAACCGCGTCCTACTAAAAAGCTTTCCCCCTCCCCTTCCCCTCCCCAACACAACTCCAAACACCCCAACCCCACCACACACTGACGACCTCACACCACCACAAGACACCCCTTCACCCAACACCCCCGACCCCATGGAAGTCGTGCAACCCGAACCCCGGGAAGCGGAAAGGTAGGTCTCTACACTCTCCTTTGGCTCTGCCGCCCACATGGATGTGTTAAGAGTAGGATGTTTGAATGCACGTGGCCTGGGCTCAACTTGGAAGCAAGCAAAGCTTCTAAATGACCTCAGGTCATGTAGTATAAATGTAATGGTTATCTGTGAGACTCGAATCAGCGTCATGCGGCAGCTGGCCCCCACCTTCGATGACTTTGAGGTGCATGCATCTCTCTGTCAACCTGGAGGTGGGGGTGGGGTTGTCGTACTGCTGCAAAAACACCTGGGTCTTGCCGTACAGGTTGTGCACTCGGACCCGGAGGGTCGTTTGTTGGTGCTAGACGTTGGCAGTAGTGAAAGTGCGGCCTTGAGACTGGTCGCCGTCTACTCCCCTTTCGGAGCTGAACGGCCCGTCTTCTTCCAGCGTTTGGAGACTTTTCTGGGAACGTCGCGTTCCCTGCTTCTAGCGGGGGATTGGAATGACATCCTGGATGCACGTTGGGACTATGCAGGAGCACGTCCTAATAGAGGGGGGTGTAACAGCCTCAAGGGGTTACTCGACCGTTTTAACTTGGTCGATAGATATCGACTAGATTTTCCAACTGTGCCTACCTGGACTTGGAGAAACCACAGTGGTCAATCTAGATCGTACTTAGATATATTCTTAGTTAGAAGTAAGGATAGGGACATATTAAGCTGTCCAGAAATGCGCACGGTTGGCTACACGGATCACAAATTAGTGACCTGCGTGGTCAATCCCGAGAAAACACATAGACAGGGTCCCGGTTACTGGAAACTTAATTTGTCTTTACCGGCAAAAGAGACTTACAGAAACCGGATTAGCAGATTAGTTAAGGAGAGGTTGACGGGTGCAATCGTCAACAACCGATGGTGGGCATCTCTCAAAAGAGAGATTAGAACAGAATCAATAAGTTATAGCAAGATGTTAGCTGCCGATAGGAATAGAAACGAGAAAGAATTAACAGGTAAATTAGAAGAGGCAATCAAGAGCGAAGATGTGGCCAGAGTGCTGGCATCGAGGACGGCCTTGAACCAGTTTTTCGATGCAAAGCATGAAGGCTGCGTCATTCGAAGTAAAATACGTACTCTAGGTAATGAGGGGGCCAAAGCCGTTGGATGGGCCCGCGTGACAGAAGCTAAGAGTGGAAATCGATCCACCATCCGGTCGTTGCAAGACGAAGATGGACGAGTGATCCGGGAGCCTAAGCAGATGTGCGAGGCCTTTCAAAAGCACTTTGCCCGATTGTTCGGGGGAGGAGAGGGTCCGGGCCGGGGCGTGGATTTCGGTCCATACCTCGACGGCCTGCCGCGTCTCTCGAACAAAGAGGCAGAGTCCTGCGAGGGACCAATCTCGGCTGATGAGATCGGAGATGCGCTGAGCCAATGCAGCAGACGCAAATCTCCAGGTCTCGATGGTATACCTTACGAACTTTATTTAGCAATGCCGGTCTTCTTCTCCGAACTCCTCGAAGCGGTCTACTGCAATTGGCAGCAGAACGGGAGAATTCCTTGTTCTGTAGCCAAGGGCGTAGTCACGCTGGTGAGGAAGGACGAGAACAAGGGGGATAGTATAAATAATTTTCGGCCCATAACCCTGATAAACACAGAGTTAAAGATTTTGGCCAAGGTGTTAGCAAAGAGGTTGGCGCTTGTCGTGGGTGGCCTGGTGGGAGATGCGCAGACATGTGCTATCCCATCCAGGTCCATTCACGATAACCTCCACCTCATGCGATACATCATAGAGAGGGTTGGCAACAAACCCGGCTTCGGTGGGGCCCTGATCAACTTGGATCAGTCTAAGGCCTTCGATAGGGTCGACCATGGTTACCTGGATGCGGTGCTAGCGGCGGCTGGATTCAGAGGCTGGATCACTGCCCTACATAGCAACCACATCTGTTCTAGGATCAAGGTGAACGGCTACCTTTCGAAGCCGTTCGAAATCACACGATCCATTCGACAGGGGTGCCCTCTCTCCTCCCTTCTGTACGTATTGACTCTCGAGCCTTTACTGAGGAAGTTGGAGTTGTTGCAGGGTATCCCCCTGGAACCAGGATTGAGCAAAGCGGTGTCGGCCTACGCCGATGACGTAACAGTAATGGTATCAACCGACTCGGAGATCGAGGCGATCGGTACCTTACTGGAGGAGTACGAAAGGTTGTCAGGAGCGAAACTGAACCGGGAAAAATCCATCGGGCTGCAACTCGGAACGTGGAGAGGCAAACCGATGCCTCCTGACGGTGTCGTCGGACACTGGACGGAGGGCCCGGTAAAGTTGCTTGGGGTCTGGTTTGGGCCGGAGCTCCAGGTGGAAAAGAACTGGAACGAGGTTACGAACAAGGTGTTTGCACTAACCCAGAAATGGGCCAAGTGTAAGCTGTCCCTAAAAGGCCGGGCGGAGGTGGCGAACATTTACATAGCGTCCGTCACTTACTACCGCCTGACTGTCGTGCCTTGCCCTAAGGAAACACTCACCACCATGGAACGCATGCTCTTCCAATTTCTTTGGAAGAAGCGTCCTCCTATGGTGAGAAGATCCATCTGCTGCCAACAACCTTCGAAAGGAGGGCTGGGGATGCCGTGGTTGATGATGCGTAGGCACGCATTAAGGCTACGGCACCTACAGGTATTCCTCACTGGTCAACCGGTGTGGGCTCCGTTCGTGAAACGAGCCTTTCCGAGACTCGTCTCACTCACCGAGCTACAGTCCTGGGTCAAGCAAAGATCCGGAAAACTGGGAGACTGGCACACTGAGTGTGCTCAGGCGCTCAGGGCTCTCTGGCAAGCGGGCCAGGCCATCGGTGGAGAATCCACCTCATCATTCTATAGAGGGCTGGTGGCTAGCAGGGGCGATGACACCCTTGGAGAGTCGCTGGACATGGAAGAAGACGAACTGGCCAGCCTGTTCGGTAGGACTTTCGGCCCAGGACCAATGGACAACTTCCAGAAGTCACTGGCCTGGCAGTGCTACCGAGGGGCTCTACCCGTTCGAGAGAGGCTCTACAGACACGGGCGCCCGGGCAGGGATCCCTCAAAAAAGATTTGCCCTAGATGCGTGCGTCACGAAGAAACCGTAGCGCACGCATTGGTGCAATGTCCGGGCGTGGCTGATCTGTGGGGCTACGCCGAACAACTGCTGTCGCGGGTGGCGCCGATTAAATTGACCGCCGAGTCCGTGATGACAATCAAACCGCCTCCCCTCTTCACAAAGGAAGCAAAGGCGGTTTTTCTGTGCGTAATAGCCATGTTGAAAGAGGTTGTTTGGTGGACACGATTGAAAGGTCTGAGGTCAGGCAACTTCCTCTCTGGCCATAGTCTGGTCTACTTCTTCCGATATCACTTCGGAAGAAGGATAAGAATGGAGAGAGAGGTGCTTGGCCACAGGCAGTTTTATGAAAGGTGGGTGATAGTGGCGAGAATGGCTCGTGTAAATGGGCCTTCTCTGTATACCATCCTGTAGGTAAAGAAGTAAAGGAGAGGGGAGCACCTTCTCCATGTGCTCCCCGGGCAAAGGATTGCACACTTTTTCGGGGGTGTGTGCAACCGCCATCACGTCCCCTCCCTTTTGAGGTTATTTTCGATTATTTTCATGTTACACCCTTTTTACTCGATTATATGTAAACTCCCCCTTTGTATTTGTCCCTTCTTTTTATGCCTTTATGGTAAATAAAGAAATCTATCTATCTATCTATATATCTATCTATCTATCTATCTCTCTATCTCTCTATCAGTCGTGTGTCACTTCGCGGAGAAGTTTCCGTTAATTTATGTAAGGAAAAAACGTGAGTTTTTAGTTCAATTTTATATCCTTGTGTAACTTGACCACCCGTCTGGACCTTCAGGTGGTGGGTCAACTCATTTTCGCCCCTTCAGGGGCGGAATATCCATTTAAAAAATTTTTCTCCATCGAATCTTGGAAAAAATATTGTAAAATTTTGATTACGTTATGAACGCTGCGTCCAACGATAATGGTGGTGGAGAGGCGTTAAGACTACAAAGCTCGCAGTCAACAACGTCTTCTTCACTAGATACTATAGAGATGGAAAGACAAAATGAAAATAAAAAAACGAATTCACATCCAAACAACACAAATGACACCAAACAGCTCAATGACAACAAAAATAACAGCAAAACCAATAATGATGATAAAAGCAACAATGATAACAACAACAAAGAAAAAAATAAAGACAACGCCAATAACACCAGCATCAAAGACAACAACAACACCAAGGAAAATACGGATGATACCAACATCGCTGACAACAAGAATAACAACAATAATGACAACACCACCAATACGGATTCCACAAAGAAACCAAAAATCTCCTTTGCGGAGAAAGTTCAAAAGAAAGAACAATTGATATATCTCGACATAACAAATGCTGAACACCTTTTAAAGGACGCTAAGAGATATGTCACCTTCGAAAAAAATGGTGCTTTCAGCATCAATTCTCCGGTAGAAATTCGCAAGGAAACTGCTCTCAAAACGATAGTTTTTAGGACAGTTTCCAATTCTACCCGAAAACCAGTCCAATTCTCACAGAAAGATATTGAACTGGTTTTCAAAGATTCAATGAATGATATTGCATTCATTCAAAGAAGCAAACTTTTTGGGAGTATTTCGGTACTGATGAAGGATCAATTGACGGCCCAAAATTACTCTGTGTCGCCAATTGTATCCAACCTGTACACCTTTTTCCCTACATACATGGGAAAAAGGACACAAAAGATCAGAATCACAAGTGTCACACCAAAGGTGAACATATGGTGGATACTGTGCGGCTTCATCAATTTTGATGAAGACAGAATACTGTCAGTAGGCAAGTCCCCCAGAGATGTATTCAATGGGACTAGCATTGAAGTTCTGGTGCAAATGAGCCCAGAGCGAATAGCTATGATCCCACAGCGTGTACTCCTGGACGGACTTACCTACATAAACCTTTCGGTTGAGGGTAGGCGGCCTTCATGTTACCATTGCTTTAGCAGGGGTCACCTGAGGGCTTCCTGTCCTAAACTAATGAACCAAAAAAAGGCTCTTCTGCCAACACCCATCAAAACAACACAACCACCAACACCACCACTACAACAACAACACCAACACACAAAAATAACCACAACAAACACAGTCCCACCCAACCTCACTCCACCTAAAACCACTGCAAAATCACATACAGACACAACAGCTCCCCAAGACATACCCCTCCCCAATCACACAGACATTACAACAGATGAGGCTATCTCGCCATCACCCAGTGAAGACGAGGGAGAACCCCATCGCTCGAAAAGAAAGAAAAGACATCACAAAAGCAAAAAAACCAGCAAACACTACCACAAACATACAACCACCAACACAAACAACAAAAATATCACAAACAAAACCCCCACCTCCTGAAAACAAAATACCTACAACAAAACGAAAGCACACACAAGAACTACAGACAAAAACAAACACAACACAAGAAAATTACACTTACACTTACATAAACACTGAAAACAAAACACTAATGGAGACCATTACGAACGACCCTTCGGTTTTCACCGAAGGGAAAATTTTCGCCCACTCTATAAAAAATAGCAAAAAAATGAACCTAAAACTGATTAGGGTCCCTATACAAACTTATAGGTCCCTAAAAGAAACATTTGAGAAGGATGTGGGGAATTCCTGCGTGAAACCACTCAACCGCGTCCTTCTCAAATGCCTCCCCACCCCAGACACCCCCATCCCACCAGACCCCACCCCACCAAACATCTGCGTCCCCACCCCGCCGGAAACCACCACCCATCCAGACAACCCCTCCAACACCCCCATGGAAATCGTGCGGCCTGGTCCCCAGGAGGCGAAGGGTGAGTGATCTCTTTTCCTCTTTTAACTTTTCAGCACCAACATGGCCAATATAAGAGTTGGATGTGTGAACGTACGCGGCCTGGGGATGCCCTGGACACAGGGCAAACTCTTAAACGACCTCAGGTCGCACAGTTTGGATGTGGTAGCCATTTGCGAGTCCAGGATCCACGGCGAGCGACAGCTGGCCCCCATCTTCGATGACTTTGAGATCTACGCATCTCTCTGTCAACCGGGGGGTGGGGGCGGAGTTGCCGTTTTGCTGCGGAAACACCTGGGCCTCGTAACACAGACGGTACATCTGGACCCGGAGGGTCGACTGGTGGTCCTAGACGTTGACGGTAGTGAAGGTGGAGCGTTCAGGCTGGTGGCCGCATATGCCCCATCCGGGACACCGCGGCCAGACATCTTCAAACGTCTAGAGACTTTTCTGGGAACGTCCCGCTCCTTGCTTTTAGTGGGGAACTGGAATGGAATCCTAGATGCACGTTGGGACTATGTGGGAGCATGTCCCGATAAAGGGGGGTGTAACAGCCTCAAACAGTTAATCGACCGATTTGACCTGGCCGATAGATATCGACTAGATTTTCCGACTGCGCCACTGTGGACGTGGAGTAATCGTAGCGGAACATCTAGATCGTACCTAGATAGGGTTCTAGTTAGAAATAAGGATAGGGACATGTTAAGCTGTCCACAAATGTTCATGGTTGCCTATTCAGATCACAAACTAGTGACCTGCATGGCCAACCTTGATAGAACCCATAGACAAGGACCCGGCTACTGGAAGCTGAACTTGTCGTTACCGACAAGCAAAGCCTACAGTAGACGGATTAGCACTTTAGTTAAACAGCACTTGACAGGGGCCATTGTCAACAACAGATGGTGGTACTCTCTCAAGAGGGCAGTTAGATTAGACTCGATAGTTTTTAGTAAAGAATTAGCGTTAGATAGAAATAGAACCGAGAAGGAACTGGTAGATAAAGTAGAAGAGGCTATTAGAAGTGGCAACGTAGCCAGCGTGCTAGCAACGAGAACGGCCTTGGACCAGTTCTTCGACGCAAAGCACGAGGGCTGCGTTGTAAGAAGCAAAATCCGTGCTCTGGGAAACGAGGGAGCCAAAGCTGTTAGCTGGGCCCGAGTGACGGAGGCAAAAAGTGGCAACAAGTCCACGATTCGGTCTTTGAAGGACCAAAACGGACGCGTGATACGTGAGCCGAAGCAGATATGTGCGGCTTTTCAGCGGCACTTTGCTCGGCTGTTCGGGGGGAGCGGCGCGCCGGGAGAGGCTATGGATTTCGGTCCATACCTCGACGGCCTACCGCGACTCTCGGACAGCGAGGCGAAGTTCTGCGAAAAGCCGATTTCAGCCACTGAGATAGGGGACGCGCTGAGCCAATGCGGCAAACGCAAATCTCCAGGTCTCGACGGTCTACCCTACGAATTTTACATAGCAATGCCGGACTTATTATCCGGTCTCCTGGAAGCGGTCTACTGCAACTGGCAGCAGAACGGGAGAATTCCCAGTTCTGTGACCGGGGGCGTAGTCACAATAGTCAGGAAGGACGATAATAAGGGGGATCACATAGTCAACTTCCGGCCCACAACTCTGCTAAACACAGAGTTACAGATTGTCGCCAAGGTGTTGGCAAAGAGGCTGGCGCTTGTCGTCGAGAACCTGGTGGGAGAAGCACAGACATGCGCAATCCCGACCAGGTCCATACACGACAACCTCCACCTCATGCGATACATCATAGAGAGGGTAGGGTGTAAACCTGGCTTCGGTGAGGCCCTGATCAACATGGATCAGTCTAAGGCTTTCGATAGGGTTGACAATCGTTACCTGGATGCGGTGCTCGAGGCAGCAGGCTTCGGACCCGTGTTCAGAGGCTAGATTGCTGCAATGCACAACAGCAACATCTGCTCAAGGGTCAAGGTGAACGGCTACCTCTCGGAGTCGTTCCATATCACGCGATTCATTTGACAGGGATGCCCTCTCTCCTCCCTTCTGTACGTACTGACTCTCGAGCCACTACTGCGGAAGCTGGAGCTATTGCAGGGCATCCCTCTGGAACCGGGACTGCGGAAAGCGGCGTCGGCCTACGCCGACGACGTGACAGTAATGGTGTCGAGCGCCTCGCAAATCGAGAAAGTCGGCACCTTACTAAAGGAATACGAAAGTCTCACAGGAGCGAAGCTGAACCGGGACAAGTCCATCGGTTTGCAACTCGGATCGTGGAGAAGCAGACCGATGCCTTCCGATGGCGTCGTCGGACGCTGGACGGAAGGACCGGTAAAGCTGCTCGGGGTCTGGTTTGGTCCGGACCTCCAGGTGGAGAAGAACTGGAACGAAGTGACGGCCAAGGTGTTTGCACTCACCCAGAAGTGGGCCGAGTGCAAACTATCCTTGAAAGGTCGAGCGGAGGTGGCAAACACTTTTATAGCGTCCGCCATCTACTACCGCTTGACCGTCGTGCCTTGTCCAGCCAAAACGCTCGCCAAAATGGAGCGCGCCCTCTTCCGATTCCTTTGGAAGAGGCGGGCTCCTTTGGTAAGAAGATCCATCTGCTGCCAACACCCTTCTAACGGAGGGCTGGGGATGCCGTGGTTGACGATGCGCAAACACGCGTTCAGGCTGCGGCAACTCTACGTATTCCTCACCGGACAACCGGTGTGGGCCCCGTTCGTGAGGCGAGCCTTCCCACGACTCGTCTCACTGACCGAGCTGCAGTCCTGGGTCAAGCAGAGACCGAGGAAAATGGGCGACTGGCACATCGAATGTGCTCAGGCGCTCACAGCCCTCTGGCAGGCGGACCCGGCGATCAGTGGAGACTCCACTTCGTCATTCTATAGAGGGTTGGTCCGCAGCAAGTGCGACGACGCGCTCGGTGAAACTCTAGGCGTGGAGGAAGATGAACTGGCCAGTCTGTTCGGTAGGACCTTCCGCCCGGGACCGATGGACAACTTCCAAAAGTCCCTGGCCTGGCAGTGCTACCGAGGAGCTCTACCAGTTCGAGACAAGCTCTACAGACATAGGCGCCCGGGCGGGGACCCTGCAAAAAAGATCTGTCCGAGGTGCGTGCGAGACGAAGAAACCGTCGCGCACGCATTCATACACTGCTCGGGCGTCACTGACCTGTGGGGATATGTAGAACGACTATTGTCGTGGGTGGGACCAATCCAGTTGACCACCGAGTCCATTGTCATGATCAAACCGCCACCCTCCTTCAAAAACGAAGGAGAGGCGGTTTTCCTTTGTGTGATAGCTATGGCGAAAGAGGTTGTATGGTGGACAAGGTTGAAAGGGCTGAGGTCAGACACCTTTCTCTCCGGCCAACAACTGATTCTTTTTTTCAAATACCACTTTGGAAGAAGAATCAGGATGGAGAGAGAGGTGCTGTACCCCAGCAAGTTTTATGAAAGGTGGGTGAAAGTGGCGAGAATGGCCCGAGTGAATGGGCCTTCTCTCTATATCAGCCTGTAGATTGAGGAAAAGGAGGAGGAGAGGAAAGGAGTACAAGCTCTTCGTACTCCTGGAGATGAGGGTTGCACATTTTTTTCGGGGGTATGTGTTACCCATATAAACTGTCTCCCTCTATTGGGGAAAATCGACTAACTTTTAAATTCCATCTGTGATAACATTTTACACGTTTTTATTGTATGTAAACTTCCCCCTTTGTATTTGTCCCCTTCTTTTGTGCCCCTGTGGCTAATAAAGAAATATATCTATCTATCTATCTATCTATCTTTCTATCTGAGGTGCGTGCGAGACGAAGAAACCGTCGCGCACGCATTCATACACTGCCCGGGCGTCACTGACCTGTGGGGCTATGTAGAACGACTATTGTCGCGGGTGGGACCAATCCAGTTGACCACCGAGTCCATTGTCATGATCAAACCGCCACCCTCCTTCAAAAACGAAGGAGAGGCGGTTTTCCTTTGTGTGATAGCTATGGCGAAAGAGGTTGTATGGTGGACAAAGTTGAAAGGGCTGAGGTCAGACACCTTTCTCTCCGGCCAACAACTGATTCTTTTTTTCAAATACCACTTTGGAAGAAGAATCAGGATGGAGAGAGAGGTGCTGTACCCCAGCAAGTTTTATGAAAGGTGGGTGAAAGTGGCGAGAATGGCCCGAGTGAATGGGCCTTCTCTCTATATCAGCCTGTAGGTTGAGGAAAAGGAGGAGGAGAGGAAAGGAGTACAAGCTCTTCGTACTCCTGGAGATGAGGGTTGCACATTTTTTTTCGGGGGTATGTGTTACCCATATAAACTGTCTCCCTCTATTGGGGAAAATCGACTAACTTTTTAAATTCCATTTGTGATAACATTTTACACGTTTTTATTGTATGTAAACACCCCCTTTGTATTTGTCCCCTTCTTTTGTGCCCCTGTGGCTAATAAAGAAATCTATCTATCTATCTTTCTATCTAACATGATCTATCTATCTATCTTTCTATCTAACATGATCTATCTATCTATCTATCTATCTATCTATCTATCTATCTATCTATCTATCTATCTATCTATCTATCTATCTATCTATCTATCTATCTATCTATATATCTATCTATCTATCTATCTCTGGGATAGACACACGCGTGAAACTTGCTGGGTAAGTTCTGCCTAAATTTTTATAGAAACTCTTAACTGTGAACCCTCATTTTAATACCAATTTGTTGAGGGACTTCCAGGTCAAATTTTGATCTGGTCAGTCTCTCAAAATATTCGACGCCTTTAGGCGAAATAGTTCATAAACAATTTTTTCCAAGGAGGAAAGGGGAAGATATGTTTACAGCTTTCCCCTACCACTGTCATAGTAGCAGATGTCAAAGACAAAGGTCAGCAAGAGAAAGGATTTTCTCCACCCGCTAACCGACATCTTGATGTTGCCATAGCAACAAACCAAAACAAAAAGTGTGAAACAATGAACAAAAACGACACAACGAGTGGCACCAGCAACAACAAAAACAACAATGCTATGAACGAAAACAACACCAACAACAAGAACAATAACAACAACAACAAGAACAATAACTGCAACAATGAAGTAAACGACAAGGATATCGTTTGCGCAAACCGTAAAGAAAACGGTAAGCTACTAGATATTTCAAATGCAAATGAGCTTTTGAATAACGCCAGACAGTACATAACTTTTGGGGAGACGGATCCTTCTCCATAAACTCTCCCCCAGATTTGCGAAGAGAAGCTGCTTTGAAAACTGTGGTTTTCAGGACTGTCTCAAACAGAACCCGAAAACCGACTCAACTTCCACAAGGCGAAATTGAGTTGGTTTTAGAAGATGCCTTAAAAGACATTGCTTTCATTCAGAAGGGTAGACTCTACGGGAGTTTATCCATTCTGATGAAAGACCAACTGACGGCACAGAAATATTCAGTGTCGCCAATTGTGTCACCCATGTTCACCTTTTTCCCCACTTACATGGGGAAAAGACCACAGAAAATCAAAATCAAAAGTATCACACCAAACATTGATATTTGGTGGGTACTATGTGGAATTTTAAACCTAGAAAAAGACTCAATAATATCGGTAGATTAGTCCTCCGGCGACCTGTTCAGTGGTACTAACCTGGAAATTCTGGTCCAAATGACACCAGAACGAATAGCTAGGATCCCGGAACGTGTGCTGCTGGATGGGCTTATATACATAAAATTTCGGTCGAGGGTAGGCGGCCCTCATGTTACCACTGCCTAAGCAGGGGTCACCTGAGAGCTTCCTGTCCTCGGCTAACTAGCCAAAAAAAGGCATTACTGCCAACACCTAACAACACCAGCACAACAATCACCACCACCACCACCACAACAACAACATACAAAATAGTGACAACAAAACAAACGACAAACACAGTCCCACCCAACCCTCCCCACCTAAAACAACTCTAGAAACACCCATACGCATAACAGCGCCCCAAAATGTACCACTCCCCAATAACAAGGATGAGGCCTCATTATCGTCACTCAGTGACGATGAGGGAGAGCCTTTTCGACCAGTAAAAATAAAAAAGAAAAGACATAACACAAACAAAAATGCAACAAACACACAAACACCAACACAAGTGACGCAAACAGCACAAACAAAAACACCCTCTCCTGAAAACAAAACACCTACTACAAAACGTAAACACACACAAGAACCACAAACAAAAAGTAACACAACACAACAAAAATGTTACACCTACATAAATACTAACAATAAAACTTTAACAGACACCATATATAAAAACACTTCGGTGGAGACCGAAGGGAAAACTTTTACACACTCTTCGGAGAATCCTAATCTCAAAATGATTAGGATCTGCATCGACTCACATAAACAGTTAAAAGAAAAATTTCCTAACGACGCAAGTAACCCCTACGTTAAACCCTATAACCACGTCCTTTTGAAATGTTTCCCCACCCCCACCCCAGACACCCCGACATACCTGACACCTCCTCCCCACCAAACATCTCCGTCCCCACCACGCCAGAGACCACCGTCCCCAGGAGACGAAGAGGTGAGTGATTTCATTTTCTCTTCTTTTAACTTTTCAGCAACAACATGGCCAATATAAGAGTTGGATGTGTGAATGTACGCAGCCTGGGGATGCTCTGGAAACAGGGCAAACTCTTAAACGACCTCAGATTACACAGTATGGATGTAGTAGTCATTTGCGAGTCCAGGATCCACAGCGAGCGACAACTGGCCGCCGTGTTCGACGACATTGAGATCTACGCATTTCTCTGTCACCCGGGAGGTGGGGGTGGGGTCGCCGTTTTGCTGCGGAAGCACCTGGACCTCGTAACACAGACGGTACATCTGGACCCGGAGGGTCGACTGGTGGTACTAGATGTTGACGGTAGTGAAGGTGGAGCCTTCAGGCTGGTGGCCGCATATGCCCAATCCGGGACACCGCAGCCAGACTTCTTCATACGTCTAGAGACTTTTCTTGGAACCTTCCGCTCCCTGCTGTTGGTGGGAGACTGGAATGGAATCCTAGATGCACATTTGGGACTATGTAGGGGCATGTTCCGATAAAGGGGTGTGTAACAGCATCAAACAGTTAATCGGCCGAGTTGACCTGGCCGATAAATATCGACTAGATTTTCCGACTGTGCCACTGTGAACGTGGACTAATCGTAGCGGAACATCTAGATCGTACCTAGATATGGTGCTAGTTAGAACTAAGGATAGGGACATGTTAAGCTGTCCACAAATGTTCATGGTTGCCTATTCAGATCACAAACTAGTGACCTGCATGGTCAACCTTGATAGATCCCATAGACAAGCACCGGGCTACTGGAATCTGAACTTGTCGTTACCGACATGCAAAGCCTACAGTAGACGGATTAGCACTTTAGTTAAACAGCACTTGACAGGGGCCATTGTCAACAACAGATGGTGGTACTCTCTCAAGAGGGCAGTTAGATTAGACTCCTTAGTGTTTAGTAAAGAATTAGCGTTAAATAGAAATAGGACCGAGAAGGAACTGGTAGATAAAGTGGAAGAGGCAATTAGAAGTGTCAAAGTAGCCAGCGTGCTAGCAACGAGAACGGCCTTGTACCAGTTCTTCGACGCAAAGCACGAGGGCTGCGTTGTCAGAAGTAAAGTATGTGCTCTGGGAAACGAGGGAGCCAAAGCTGTTAGCTGGGCCTGAGTGACGGAGGCAAAAAGTGGCAAAAATCCACGATTCGGTCTTTGAAGAACTAAGACGGACCCGTGAGACGCGAACCGAAGCAGATGTGCGCGGCCTTTCAGCGGCACATTGTTCAACTGTTCGGGCAGGGCGGCACGCTTGGAGGATCTATGGATTTCGGTCCATACCTCGACGGCCTGCCGCGACTCTCGGACAGCGAGGCGAAGCTCTGCGAAAAACCGATTCCAGCCGCCGAGATAGGGGACGCACTGAGCCAATGCCGCAAACGCAAATCTCCAGATCTCCACGGTCTACCCTACGAATTTTACGTAGCAATGCCGGACTTATTATCCGGTCTCCTGGAAGCGGTCTACTGCAACTGGCAGCAGAACGGGAGAATTCCCAGTTCTGTGACCGGGGGCGTAGTCACAATAGTCAGGAAGGACGATAATAAGGGGGATCACATAGTCAACTTCCGGCCCACAACTCTGCTAAACACAGAGTTACAGATTGTGGCCAAGGTGTTGGCAAAGAGGCTGGCGCTTGTCGTCGAGAACCTGGTGGGAGAAGCACAGACATGCGCAATCCCGACCAGGTCCATACACGACAACCTCCACCTCATGCGATACATCATAGAGAGGGTAGGGTGTAAACCTGGCTTCGGTGAGGCCCTGATCAACATGGATCAGTCTAAGGCTTTCGATAGGGTTGACAATCGTTACCTGCATGCGGTGCTCGAGGCAGCAGGCTTCGGACCCGTGTTCAGAGGCTAGATTGCTGCAATGCACAACAGCAACATCTGCTCAAGGGTCAAGGTGAACGGCTACCTCTCGGAGTCGTTCCATATCACGCGATTCATTTGACAGGGATGCCCTCTCTCCTCCCTTCTGTACGTACTGACTCTCGAGCCACTACTGCGGAAGTTGAAGCTATTGCAGGGCATCCCTCTGGAACCGAGACTGCGAAAGGCGGCGTCGGCCTACGCTGACAACATGACCGTGATGGCCTCAAGCACCTCGCAAATCGAGGAGGTTGGCACCTTACTGAAGGAATACGCAAGTTTCACAGGAGCGAAGCTGAACCGGAACAAGTCCATCGGTTTGCAACTCGGATCGTGGAGAGGCAGACCGATGCCTTCCGATGGCGTCGTCGGATGCTGGACGGAAGGACCGGTAAAGCTGCTAGGGGTCTGGTTTGGTCCGGACCTCCAGGTGGAGAAGAACTGGAATGAGGTGGCGGCCAAGGTGTTTGCACTCACCCATAAGTGGGCCGAGTGCAAACTATCCTTGAAAGGTCGAGAGGAGGTGGCGAACACTTTTATAGCGTCCGCCATCTACTACCGTTTGACCGTCCTTCCTTTCCAGCCACAACGCTCACCAAAATGGAGCGCGCGCTCTTCCAATTCCTTTGGAAGAGGCGGGCTCCTTTGCTGAGAAGATCCATCTGCTGCCAACACCCTTCGAACGGAGGGCTGGGGTTGCAGAGGTTGACGATGCGCAAACACGCGCACAGGCTTCGACATCTCTACGTATTCCTCACCGGACGCGAGCCTCCCACGACTCGTCTTGCTGACCGAGCTGCAATCCTGGCTCAAGCAAGGACCGAGGAATATGGGCGACTGGCACATCGAATGTGATCAGGCACTCACAGCTCTCTGGCAGGCGGACCCGGCGCTCAGTGGAGACTCCACTTCGTCATTCTATAGAGGATTGATCCGCAGCAAGTGCGACGACGCGCTCGGTGACATTCTAGGCGTAGAGGAGGACGAACTGGCCAGTCTGTTCAGTAGGACCTTCCGCCCGGGACCGATGGACAACTTCCAAAATTCCCTGGCCTGGCAGTGCTGCCGAGGATCTCTACCATTTCTAGACAAGCTCTACAGACATGGGCGCCCGGGCATGGACCCTTCGAAAACGATCTGTCCGAGGTGCGTGCGAGACGAAGAAACCGTCACGCACGCATTCATACACTGTCCGGGCGTTACCGACCTCTGGGGCTATGTAGATCGACTATTGTCACGAGTGGTACCAATTCGGTTGACCACCGAGCCCATTGTCATGATCAAACCACCAGCCTTCTTCAAAAACGAATGAGAGGCGGTTTTCCTTTGTGTGATAGCTATGGCGAAAGAGGTTGTATGGTGGACAAGGTTGAAAGGGCTGAGGTCAGACACCTTTCTCTCCGGCCCACAACTTATTTTTTTTTTAAATACCACTTTGGAAGAAGAATCAGGATGGAGAGAGAGGTGCTGTATCCCAGCAAGTTTTTGAAAGGTGGGTGAAAGTGGCGAGAATCTCTCTATATAAGCCTGTAGGTTGAAGAAAAAGAGGAAGAGAGGAAAGGGGTACAAACTCTTCGTACTCCTGGAGATGAGGGTTGCACATTTTTTTCGGGGGTATATGTTACCCATATGTAATGTCTCCCCCTATTGGGGAAAATCGACTAATGTTTAAATTGTATTTGTGATAATATTTTACACGTTTCCATTGTATGTAAACTTCCCCCTTTGTATTTGTCCCCTTCCTTTTGCCCCTGTGGCTAATAAAGAAACATATCTATCTATCAATTTATCTCACTTCTCTCTTTTAATATATATTTATATATATATGTCTGTCTATCTATCTTTCCATCAATATCTCCCCGCCCCTATCTCTCCCTATCTCTATATACAGCAAATGTTCATTATGCCAAATCTTAGTCCTACTGCTAATTAATTATAACCAGCCACATTTGGACTAAATAGAAATGAGTATTTGTAGCCAAACTTATTTTATTTTCTATATGCAAGTGAGCACCTCCAGAAATGTTCATCATGCAAAATGTATATAGTTTATTTCAATGTTAGACAGTACCGGTTGAGTGTATGTCGCTACTGAGAGATTAATGAATTGGAAAGAGCGCTATCTGGCATTCTCGCCTACTACTTTCATTCTATGGATAAAAATTTAAAAAAATGACTTTTTCGTAATGAAAAATAATTTTTCCTTTGATAGCGTAGTTACCATATGTTTATTGTATAGAATCCTATAGCATATGCTTTCATATACAACCCCTATTACACTTAACGTTATCTTAGTGCCACTGCTAATTTATATACGTATATACATGTGTGTATGTGTATATATAGATATGTACGTATATATCTATATATGCATGTATGGATTGATGCATATACGTATGCATGCATGCTTATAAGTATGTATGTTTGTATCTATGAGTGTATTTGTGTGTGTGTGAGTGTGTGTGTGTGTGTGTGTGTGTGTGTGTGTGTGTGTGTGTGTGTGTGTGTGTGTGTGTGTGTGTGTGTGTGTGTGTGTGTGTCTGTCTGTCTGTCTGTCTGTGCGTGCGTGTTTGTGTTCCTGAGTAAATATTGAGTGCTATACAGATGTTGGAAATAACGTCATTGCAGTAGCAAAATAATAGATGTTTCCTTAGTATTTAGAATCACAACAATGATTTAAGTGTTCTGCTTCTCATATCCATTGAATTTGCTGAATATCTTTGTTTGTTCTATTTAACTATTCGGGCTATGATTTTTCAACAAAGTAAAAACGAAACTATTAAATTAGATTCTGTCAGAAATATAAAGACGATATTAATAACAATAATCCTTGCATTGTTAGCAATTGAAAGCAGATCTTAATAGACAGATTCTTCAAACTTCACGTCATACAATCAAATATATAATCCAAAAGAATCAGGTGCATACATGTATACAAGCATGTATACGTGCATACATATATTACATATATGCTTATGTGTATATATATATATATATATATATATATATAGTAATAATAATAAATTTGAAGACTAAAATCCAAAGAGGGCTCGATAAGGATAAATATATATCAGAAAATCCCGTTAAGGGTGAAAGCAGCGATTCTTTGTTTAACTTTAATCTGTTATTTTAAAAAATATATATATATATTTATATATATATTATATATATAATGTGGGGGCTGGTCAACGGAAAACAACATCAACGTATCCTGCCGTCCCTTGTATCATGGGATCGAAGGATAGAACATATTTTGCGAGACAATTTAACATTTTTTTAAAGAGTTTTTTTTAAAATATGTTCATTGTTTTGTTCTTTATATAAATATGTGTTTGACATTCTGATAGGCCACGGTGAAATATGTATCACGGAGTGTTAAATAAATCTAAACCAACTGGTTGTATGCTCCGATCTTTTTAATACTATATATATATATATATATATATATATATATATATATATATATATATATATGAAAATATTCAGGACCACGACGCCTGAGCTCCGGCCGTTTCGACAGCCTTAAATATACATATAAAGTCTCGTTGTCAGTGTTGCAGCCTATGTACAAATTTAATTTGTATATTATAATTATTTCGATGTAGATCCGCTCAGGGTACACTGCGCACACTACAGCCTAGTTGTGGAATACAAACCAAACGAATCGGACCTCGTAAAAACATTGAGTATTTCGAACGGCGCGCCGCCTGTAACAGTTGTTACACACATAACGCAAACATACACACATGCACACACACGCACACACATATATATATATATATATACATATATCTTCAGGCGTATATAAACAGCAAACATTCTCATACAAACACTCACACACCCCACCACCCAGACACACATAGAAATATATATATATACATACATACATGCATATATATGACCTGCGGTCATGGTTTTCATTGACTTTAGGAAAGCCTTTGATTCTGTGGACCGTCACTGCCTGATGAAGACCTTACAGGCTTATGGAATCCCCAAGAAGATAGTGGACCTGATATCACTGCTCTACACCAACACAAAAGCCCAGGTCATTACACCTGATGGGATGACAGAGTTCCTTGAGATATTGGCTGGAGTGCTTCAGGGAGATACATTGGCTCCCTACCTTTTTATCATCGTAGTAGACTATTGTATGCGCCTTGCACTGGAGAAACACCAGGACTCTGGCTTTACTGTAGCACCGGCTGAGAGCAGGAGAGTTAAGGCGAAAAAGATATCAGATGCTGAATTTGCCGACGACATAGTTTTGGTGACAAATACAGTAAAGGAGGCAGATGATTTGATGCAGGAGATTGAGACTGTGTCGATGAGTGTGGGGCTGGGAATGAATGAGATTAAAACAAAATATCTGGTAGAGAATGTTGAGAAACCAGAGGGGATCACTAATGAATGCGGGAAGCCGCTAGAATTGTTTGAGGACTTCCTGTATTTGGGAGCAAAGATTGGGAATACGGAAGATGATGTGGTTGAGAGGAAGAGCAAAGCCTGGGCGGCGTGCCACAGCTTGAGATCGGTGTGGAAGTCAGACCGTCGTAAAGACCTGAAAATCCGCCTCTTCATTGCTGTAGTGGAGTATGTGCTGCTGTACGGATCTGAGATTTGGACACTAACCAAGAAACTCACTCAGATGGTGGATGGGTGCTACACGAGAATGCTGAGGATGGCTCTGAACATTAATCAGTATACACTGAGGATGAAACTCAGAGCTGCATGGGAGCCTCCCAAAAGTCAGCTCAAATGTGACACAGAGGTGACTGAGGTTAGCTGGACATGCTCACAGACATCCAGAGTTGACATTGCACTCAGTGCTCCTGTGGGAGCCCCTACATGGACACACTGGAAGAGGAAGACTAAGGTTAACGTATGTTGATGCTCTAAGGACAGACACTGGTCTGTTGGAGACTCAGGACATGGCAGCGATAATGAGGGACAGAGACCGGTGGAGAGAACTCGTCCATGGATATCGGGAATTTTACCCGCCCTAGAAAAAAAAAATAGTTTAATAATAATATATATATATATATATATATATATATATATATATATATATATATATATATATATATATATATATATATATATATACATACATATACATATATATATAATATGCGTTTACAATATAGTAGTATTTAAAATATTCATACATTAAGAAGAAATAAAATTTGGCTCCGACAGAGCTTTATACATACAACTATACAACTATGTGAACGTCGTATATCTAAAATATCTACGATATGTTTAATTAAAAAACATTTTGAAATCTAGCTATGCATATGGAAAGTCTGACGGCTAGCCCCATCTAGCGGGTCACATACGAAGAAGTGGGGGACAACTGGATACCACGAGGACAGTGCTTCCCGTTTTCTATACGGTGCTACCCATCAACATTTCAATATTCATAGCTATGCTTGTATGTATGCAGCTATGTCGTAGCTAAATCTTAATTCTACTTTTTTTAAGTTGAGCCAACTTACACAGCTCCACATGCAAATGAGACTAAACAGCCTACACACACAAGCCAAAAACCTTTATATTTTAGCCTGTCTCAAGTTCCAACAGAGAGCAAGTGTTTCAACAAATGAAATGTGCAGAAATATGGTAAATGCAAGTTTGATTAAGCTGCAGTATAGGAGTAAATTCATATAGCAAAATACGAGCATAAAACTGAATAATTCAGTTTAACCTACAATTATCCATCTCATTTGTAGCCTCAGAGACATTAAACACAAATGAATTGTAGGAGAAAGAAATCTGCTTGAGAATAATGTCCAAATATCACGATCATCGATCATGTTTTGTATAAGATTATCATATTTTTAAAGTCATTAAAATTGAGAGACACTAAAACACCAGGTATTAGGGCTCCGTAATGATATACGGCGTGGTTTGTACATGTTTAATAATCTCCGTCTGATTGTGAGATATGGGTTACTAAAAAAACCCTGGCCCATATTATTTTTGTCTGCATTATTCATTTCTCATAAAAATTTGATTGTTTTCCGAATGTATTTTTATAAACAATTAAACTCAACATATCAAAACATCACTAACTTCTGATGTTTCTGTTCAGAATTATGGCACATATTTCAAGTGATCCCATTTTTAGGTGCATCATGGATTTTAGCAGAGAGCTAAGGTTGGCTCTGATTTCTCTGATATTTTCATTTAGTTCAGTTGTGGTCCTGAGTTTGTTGAGATATACCCTACCTTTTAGATAGCCCTAAAGAAAGAAATATGGTGGCTTAAATAAGCGCCCACTAAAAACCAGTCTTCAAACAGATAACACAATGTCTAAAATTATTTTTTAGTCATTCTGGCGACTTATTGGATGTGTGATGGCTTGTTGTGCCTTGCTGTAACATGAATATATTCATTAGAGATGGTTACAAGGACTGCAGCTTCATTTAAAATCTTCCAGGACCTCCACATAACGTTCTTCTGTGATTGTAGGAACGAAAACTACAGTTCTATAGACTTGAAAACGAACAGTCCTATATATCCTCTTCCACATATGGTAGCCCACACGGTATATTCAGCCAAAATGGAGAGGTTTCACAGCCTATTCAGTGGGTATATATAACTCCCCAGACCATTGTCCTTAGATTTGATCTTTCCTTCTAAGTGAAGGTGGGCTTTAACACTGGTCCAAAGAAGACTCAGAAAATTTGGGTTGTTTCCGTCTTGGTTTTACCAGCTGCAGTAAACCTTTGTTTAGCCTGCATTCTGTATGTTTATTTATTAAGATCATCTTTCAAACCCTTCTGCAAGTTTTCGCGGAGTAACCTAAGTATTGGCTTCTTCTCCACAGAAATCATTTTGTTTTGTTCAACTGAGTCTCAGATCATGCCAATAACGTCCTATATGCTCTTCTTTGATCGTCCAGAGTTAGTAGGAGGGTCCTCAGGCAGGGTATTGAGATTTGTTACCATCCCCTGTGTCTCACGTTTATGCTGGCTTTGAAGGGCATGTTTCCGTTCGAAATAATGCATGAAATTAATTCGGGCTATCTTTGTATGAGTCACACTTATAGTAGTATTTTATCAAAGAAACACCACTGCTTGTGTTACCATTGGTGTCTTGATTTCCGTTTCAGACGCTGTATCTGCCATGTCGTAAAATTTAAGGTTGATCGCTTAAAACATAAATATACATTAACCAAAACATGCGTTGGGCCAGTTTCCTTCGAGTCAACGAAACAAGTACCAAAAAACGTTCTATCCGACACACTAACAAATCTGACTATTCGCCGATTTATCGTTGAAGTAAACGCTATTTAAAACGAAGTCAACTATCATCGAGGAAAACTTATTGTATGCGGTCCAGCAGTGAATGCCGTTGTCCTTTATTCATATTAAGTATATCTAGGGCTGACTATGCAATGTAAACTAGCTTTTGTAAACATTTGTAAGCAACAGCAATCTTCTTCACTCTCCTTGAAGGATGTTCTCTCTGTGGTTTCACATTTTAAGTAGCCTGTTGCACTTTAGCTGCATTTTTACCTTGTTTGGGGTGAGTAAATAAAAAGAATAAAAAATTAAAAAAACCGACAAAAAGATGAAATATGTTTTGAATGTAAGAAGGATTGATTGCTTTCACAGGCATGTTAAGCAATTGTTCTGGCTCGGTTTTGAACTGCATCTCATGCAAAACAGCTGTATCGCTCCAGATTTGTTAGTATTGCTGACCGACAGATGGGAGAGAATTAGAAATAGCGTGCGTGATAACGCTAATTATACCAATTTGCCATGGTTATATTAAAGAAATGGTGTACGTTAATAGTAATGATAATATTGCTGGTTGTCATTGTCAGAAAATTGTTGGTGAAGATGAAGAAAATAGAGATAATGGTAGCTATAGTGGTAGAGATAGTGAGGAGTGTTATGATGTCGATGATGATGGTACGGATGATACCATTAATAATGATGATGATATTGATGGTTTTCATGATGATTGGCGTGATGATGGTGATGATTATGATAATAGTGATGGTGGTTATGATGTTAATTTAGTCAGATAATACACAGTCAAACAAAGCATAATTGATTGAGATTTATTTAATTAGTGTTAATACGAATTTGTGAATAATAACAATGCAACGATGATGATGATGGTGGTGATTATTATTATTATGATGATAATGAATTTGACAATACTGACGAAGATACTGAAGTCGCGGTGTTGAAATGTATTGTTTATTATTATTATTATTATTATTATTATTATTATTATTATTATTATTATTATTATTATTATTATTATTGTTGATAATGGTCATGTTGAATATGATGAAGTCTATAGAAATGAAAATGTGGATTGTTGAGGCTATTAAATATAACGATGAGTGTGTCGGTAGTGTTAAGAGCCGCCAAACAATATTCTAAGAAAATAAGAGTGATTGACAAAAAATAAATATAAGAAAACTCCCAAAACAACAACAACACATGATTTCTCACTTCTAGTTGAAAGTGCTTTTGCATAATTTAGTTGTTTGCAAGTGAAAGCTGTTTCATGTCACATACTGATAATAACAATTAAATTATTAACTTAACTGACAGTAACAAGTCAATTATTTCTCTGAATTATTGTATAATACCATCATTTCTATAGCCGATAAATTATAAAAGTTAATTAATTTCCTATCATACCAGAAAAAATGCAACTGTATATAATTCTTACATTTTCTAGAAAATTACAATCTTTGTTTATATTCAGACAGTCTGATGAAACCAAATTGTTTAGCCTTCATTATAAAAATATTTTTAGTTCATGTTTTACGATGTTAAATTTAAATATTGCTAAACCATGTATGAAATATAGACGCTTCTTTACATACACAAACTATTTAAAAATCTAAATGTATGTATGTAACTCTAAACAACAACGTTTTCAGACTCTAAACAACCACGCTTTCAAATAATTTTGGTGCACTGAATCACAAAATCGCATGACTGTTTTCATAAAAATATGATTTTGTTTTCGTATGTACTTTTTCAATAATCTCCGTAAAAATAACAATAAAAGTTATATCAGATTTTGAACCAAAGATGTTAAACCTATTTTATGGGTATATTTGAGGTGCTGATTCTAATAATAGTATCGGCAATACTTTATTTACATATATGGCTTGAAATTAGGAGCCCAGTAGAATCTTACATACCGGCCTCTTTGAAATTAGATCAATGTTTTGTGTATATTTATATATGATTAAAGTGTAGATTTGTAACATTTTCAAAGACCTGGGATGAAGCAATTTTCAAACACTAATGTAAAATAGAGCAATACTTTTTGTATTCATCTATGTGTGTTTTTATGTGTATGAAGACATTAAAGAATGCATATATGTGTATTATATTATATGTAATCTGGCTATGAATTATATGTACGCATATAAATATTTCTCTACATATATATTACTGAGTATTTGTGTATGCGCATACTCACCAGAATTTCTGAATATATATCTGTACGAATCAACAAAACTTAAAATATTGTATGTTTTGGTATGTTCATAATACCAAAAGATATGGCATTTAATTTTAACAATATATATAACAAACAAAGTGTGAACCACACCAGGTGGACCATAACGCACCAGAGTACTCGATACGTAGGGTAGTAGAGTGAGTAATAGGAAAAGAGTCAGAACTCCAAAGGCTGAGCACCGGCCGTTTCCACAGCTAGATCCGAAGCTCGTTCGGATCTAGCTGTCGAAACGGATATATATATATATATATATATATATATATATATATATATATATATATAAATGTATATATAGTGTATTTTGCAATACACTGTATGCTTAATTAAAAGCATTTCGAAGACCTTATGCTATTGTTTTAGAGTAGTGACAGTATCACTTACTTTAAATTTTCAGCAGATAGAGGGAGATAAAGCTGACAGAGCTATGTTTCGTACTGATTGGTACATATCAAAGCCAAGTACTCCACCTGTTTGATGTAATTCATGAATGCTTGATTCTTATAGAATTTCTAGTAATAATCAGGAACTGATTATACAGAGCGGTTGCCGGTCAAGAAGAAATTGAAAATTAGAATTGGCGCTCTGAAATAGCTATATATATATGAATGTATATATAGTGTATTTTTCAATACACTGTATGCTTAATTAAAAGCATTTCAAAGACCTTATGCTATTGTTTTAGAGTAGTGACAGTCTCACTTACTTAAAATTTTCAGCAAACAGGGGGAGATAAAATAGACAGAGCTCTGTTTAGTACTGATTGGTACTTATCAAAGCCAAGTACCAGACCTGTTTGATGAAAATCATGAATGTTTGATTCTTATAGAATTTCTAGTAATAATCAGAAACTGATTATACAAAACGGTTGCTGGTCAAGCAGAAATTGAAAATTAGATTTGGCGCTCTGAAATAGCAATATATATAAGAATGTATATATAGTGTATTTTGCAATACACTGTATGCTTAATTAAAAGCATTTGGAAGACCTTATGCTATTGTTCTAGTAATAATCAGTTCCTGATTATTCCTAGAAATTCTATAAGAATCAAACATTCATGATTTTCAGCAAACAGGTTGGTTACATGGCTTTGATAAGTACCAATCAGTACGAAACATAGCTCTGTCAGCTTTATCTCCCCTGTTTGCTGAAAATTTAAAATATGTGAGACTGTCACTACTCTAAAACAATAGCATAAGGTCTTCGAAATGCTTTTAATTAAGCATACAGTGTATTGCACAATACACTATATATACATTCATATATATATAGCTATTTCAGAGCGCCAATTCTAATTTTCAAATTCTGCTTGACCGGCAACCGCTCTGTATAATCAGTTCCTGGTTATTACTAGACATTCTATAAGATTCAAACATTCGTGATTTAAATCAAACAGGTGGGGGTACTTGGCTTTGATAAGTAGCAATCAGTACGAAACATAGCTCTGTCAGCTTTAACTCTCCCTGTTTGCTGAAAATTTAAAGTAAGTGAGACTGTCACTACTCCAGAACAATAGCATAAGTACTTCGAAATGCTTTAAATTAAGCATACAGTGTATTGTAAAATACACTATATATACATTCATATATATATAGCTATTTCAGAGCGCCAATTTTAATTTTCAATTTCTGCTTGACCGGCAACCGCTCTGTATAATCAGTTCCTGATTATTACTAGAAATTCTATAAGAATAAAAAATTCATGATTTTCAGCAAACACATGGGGTACTTGTCTTTGATAAGTACGAATCAGTGTGAAAAATAGCTCTTTCAGCTTTATCTCCCCCATTTTGCTGAATATATAAAGTAAGTGAGACTGTCACTACTCTAAATCAATAGCATAAGGTCTTCGAAATGCTTTTATTTAAGCATACAGTGTATTGCAAAATACACTATATATACATTCATATATATATAGCTATTTCAGGACGCCAATTCTAATTTTCAATGCCTGCTTGACCGGCAACCGCTCTGTATAATCAGTTCCTGATTATTACTAGAAATTCTATAAGAATCAAACATTCATAATTTTCAGTAAACAGGTGGGGTACTTAGCTTTGATAAGTACCAATCAGTATGAAACATAGCTCTGTCAGCTTTATCTCCCCCAGTTTGCTGAAAATTTAAAGTAAGTGAGACTGACATTATTCTAAAACAATAGCAGAATGTCTTCCAAATGCTTTTAATTTACCATACAGTGTATTGCAAAATACACAATATATACATTCATATATATATATAGCTATTTCAGAGCGCCAATTCAAATTTTCAATTTCTGCTTGACCGGCAACCGCTCTGTATAATCAGTTCCTGATTATTACTAGAAATTCTATAATAATCAAACATTCATGATTTTCAGCAAACAGGTGGAGCACTTGGCTTTGATAAGTACCCATCAGTACGAAACATAGCTCTGTCAGCTTTATCTCCCCTGTTTGATGAAAATTTAAAGTAAGTGAGACTGTCACTACTCTAAAACAATAGCATAAGTTCTTCGAAATGCTTTTAATTAAGCATACAGTGTATTGCAAAATACACAATATATACATTCATATATATATAGCTATTTCAGAGCGCCAATTCTAATTTTTAATTTATGCTTGACCGGCAACCGGTCTGTATAATCAGTTCCTGATTATTAC
Source organism: Eledone cirrhosa (assembly GCA_964016885.1). NCBI lineage: Eukaryota > Metazoa > Mollusca > Cephalopoda > Octopoda > Eledonidae > Eledone > Eledone cirrhosa. The sequence goes on along the minus strand of OZ024742.1, from coordinate 51,912,770 downwards.
TAGAAATTCTATAATAATCAAACATTCATGATTTTCAGCAAACAGGTGGAGAACTTGGCTTTGATAAGTACCACGCAGTACGAAACATAGCTCTGCCAGCTTTATCCCCCCCCCCCCCCCTGTTTGCTGAAAATTTTAATTAAGTGAGAGTGTCATTACTCTAAAACAATAGCATAAGGTCTTTGAAGTGCTTTTAATTAAACATACAGTGTATTGCAAAATACACTATATATACATTCATATATATATAGCTATTTCAGAGCGCCTATTCTAATATATATATATATATTCGAGTACACACATATAGAAGCGAACATATATAATAGTAAAATATCTCAAACCAATTGTATAACAAGGCTGTTGTGAAATCTCTAATACATGAAGAACTGTATTGTCAAGACTAATATTCTGGAACAAATTTACAATTATTATCATAACTTATTTCACAAATTTAGACATGTAATTAACTAAATATGATTATCTCATTATTCGTATAATTAGAATTTTCTTGAAATTATACAACAAGATATCGTACATACAAGTGCGCACTTAGCCAAGCGTTAAATTTTCTCCATATCATTTCCCAAAATGTTCAATTATTGCTATTATACGTACTGTCTGTATACACATGATTAACAATATTAAGCCATAAATAGCCTTTCTAAAATGTAGAATGTCATCAAATCCCATTTCCACATTTCTTTAATTGGCTTTGTATTTCTATGTAAGAAATCAATACTAAAGAAATATATTTCATTTTTCTCATTCATTCTTAAATGGAGGCAGTGAAAAGATAACATTGTGTAAGAAATGTATTCACATGAGTAATGATAAATAAAAAAAAAATCATGAGTAAATACTTCACGAAAGCATTTATACTGGAGGTGAAACAATTCATATTAAAATTATACAGAATGATCATTGGCGGATTTGATGGTGCGTTGGATGAAATGCTAATGTTTGCACCACTTTCTCTCGATACAATGAGTTTTCATCACGCCGAGATCAAATTTGTCTCTCATCGTTTTTTATCTCGACATTTAAAGCACTATCTCTTTCAATCTTTTTCTGACATGTCAGCAGACTGCATGTATATATGGCCCTATATCTTCTGTTGGAGTCGTGGAGGTAAATCTAGTGAAATATGGCGTGCCTTGGGTCTTAGCATTTGCCTTCCAAGAACGATTGAACGCAGTTGATATCTTCAAGCCAAAGAGAGTGGGTGAAGGAGAGAAAGTAAGAATGAGCTATAGAAAATATAGAAAATAAAGTATTGGAAGTTTGTTTTATCATACCACGCAAGCATGAAGCCAAAAGGTGACCTCAGGGCTATTTGAAATCGGAAAAATTAGAATTGAAATAAATAACACAAAACCTTCTTCCAAACAGTGTAACTAAATAATGTGAAGCGGTGTTTAAGCCCTCTGGAATTCTGCTTTTGTTTCCTTTTCACTAATATACGAAATTCGATTAATTTTGTGTATCATTTAAAACGGTGTTGGCGTTTCATGATAAGATAGATTGTTACGTTATTTCGTTTCAAAAATGCATTCATCATTGTTCATAATATCTATTAGAATAGCTTAAGAATTCTAAATTCTTTCATGTAGCAGTAATCAAAAAGTTATTTATTCCATATATTAACGTCTAAATTATCTTATAAATATGAACACCAAATGACAAATTTTCAAATGCGCAAACACAGAAGACATACCTGACCTTAAGTATATTTTAAATATTTGCTCTCTCAACATATAATCACACATAAAATTTACAATAGCAGTATATACCTGATCGATATACGCCTCTATAATTAGTGAAAGAGGTTGCTACAATAATTACATTCCTTTCCCAACCTGCTGGTCTTCCATATATATATATATATATGAGTTCTAATTTCAAAGACTATATATACATATATATATATACATACTATTGGCAGCAATACAACCTTGAAGGAATTTCGCCAGTCCGTCCTGTCATTTTACTCAATAATATATATACATATATATGTATGTGTGTTTATATATATATATATATATATATATATATATATATATAGGAAAATGTTAGACCCCGACGGCAGAGCTCAAGCCGTTTCGACAGCTATTTCTGGACGAAATTAGAATTTTTAGCATGGTAAATAAATAGCCGAACTTTTCAAGGGGTAATTCCTTATATGGGAGGATTTTATTGTCAAGAGGATTCACAATCCTCTTGACAACTACAATCTTCCCATATAAGGAATTGCCCCTTGAAAAAATTCTAATTTCGTCCAGAAATAGCCGTCGAAACGGCTTGAGCTCTGCCGTCGGGGTCTAACATTTTCCTAATATCCACTCTACTAACCTAAGTATTGAGTACTCTGATGCGTTATGGTCCATCTGGTTCTTTACCACACCTTCTTCGTTATATATATATATATATATATATATATATATATATATATATATATATATATATATATATATATATATATATATATATACATATACATATATATTATTGGGTAAAATTACAAAAGGCCGGACTGGCGAAATTCCTTCAAGGTTGTATTGCTGAAAAACATTATGTACATTTCAGTGGGCAGGCTACGTATGATCCTGGTGACATCATCAGATGTATATTGCATAATTGTTATATAATAAAACCGAAATGGTAAAGACAATTTTAGCATCTACGGTTGTCTATAAGGAGAGAAAGCAGAGAACAAAATACTTTTTGACGAAGGCGAACAGTGGGTCAGTTGTTGACAGTTTGGCTCACTGCCTAATAGTAATTAATTCTGTTCCGGCTCCATCAACAGCATTCAACTTCTACGATGCATGATTAACCACCGTCGAGTGCTTTACATATTACATCATGATAAACTATACGGAATGACCAGCTCTGGCTAGTGGTGAACCCCAAAACTTAAGTGTGTATATAGCTATCTAGCTACCTATATATATATATATATATATATATATATATATATATATATATATATATATATATATATATATATATATATATATATATACATATATATATACATATATACTGTTATACTTTGGGAGGGACATGCTGCAAATAAAAACACACGCACCTGTCGGTTTTCACTTCAATTTATTACAAATTGATTGTTTATTTGTTTATTGTTTATTGTTTTATTTGTATACTTTGGTTGGGATTCATTTTTATTTGTCATTTCTGCAATCTGTCGGAGCATTGCGTTATTTCTGTGTATGATCTTTATTACTATGTTCTCTAGTGCCCCTCCTTACATCTTATGCTACAAACAAAGTTCTAGATTTGCAGTTAATTTGTGGGCTTAAATTACAAACTATACATTTCCAAACAATGCAATTCTGTTGAAAAGAATATGTTCTACTAATTAGAGCTTTTATGGGAATATCTGTTCTTTCGACTATTTTAATATTTAATTTTAGTTTGTCGAGAGCCATTCTAAATCTGTAAGCTAGTTCGCCTCTGGGGCCTGCATTGACGAATATTTCACTCTCGTATTTATTGCCATATCACGATTTGCCTTTATTATTCTTCGTCTTAATTCTTTTTATATTATTCCAAAATGTGCTCCTGTATATGGGTCAAGACACATTCACATCATTTTCTACAATCTCTTTCAACCAAAATTGAATAGAAAACATGAGTGGAATAGCAACAAAATAACAATTAGTAGTTGCGGGCAATATAAAGTCATACAGAGACACATAAGAACCAAACTAATAAAACAAACCACACAGATACACAGATAGAACAAGGCACCGCCTAGTGACAAGTAAATAAACGCATATACGAATAAAAGTACACACACGGGTATTACGCATGCGCAATCCAAGTACACAGCACACAGCACACACAGCAAATGGTGCAGGACAGAACAAAGGAGAGACACAAAATAAAAATTAGCCCCTGAAGTGGTTACATATTATTTGAAGAAAGACCTTTGATAATAAACAAATAAACAACCATCCGATTATTAAAACAATCAACTGCAAATTTGTAATAAATTGAAGTGAAAATCACTGGTGTGTAAGTTTTTATGGAAGCATGAGCCTCCCAAAGTATAACAATTTCTGTTTCAACAAATGTTTTCAGATAAGGAATTTTACAAAATAAATACAAAAACGATGTACACACACACACAACCCCTACCCCGACATATATATATATGTGTGTGTGTATATATATATATATAAATGTTATGTGAGTTTTTCGAATATTAATAACTGTTTCTACTTTTGGCAGAAGGCCAGCAATTATCCAAGTGCATTACTGGTACTTTATTTTATCGACCCCGTCAGGATAAAAGTCAAAGTTAACCTCGGCGGGATTCGAACTCAGATCATAAACGTAGGTAACTCTATGCTTCAAAGCGTGGCGCCCGACCCTCTACCGATACTGCCAATCCACCAGCAATCGATTCGTTTGCAATTATGCAAACATGCCTCATTTTTAAAGCCTTATCAGTAGAATGAACCCTTCATTCTTGCTCTTGTGTTGGCATGTAAACAGAACTGCAGACACTAATGTTTCTAGGTATCACCCTTGATCAGTACAGCTCACTCTTCACCTGCCAAATGTCAGAGCTAATGAAGATATATGCTATTTTCTAAAATGTACAGATTGATCGGCCTGATTTGCATATTAGCAGACTGCCTGATCAGTCAGATCTGCATATTAGCAGATATATATGTATACGGATAACAATAAAAAGGCCGAAGTATTAGATCTTGATTATGTTTATTCAGGTGTGACGCACGTTTCGTGATTGATAGCTCTGGAAACAATGCATCTAGTGCTCACTCTGGTCCTCAATCTGGTGAACCTACAGTAACTGGACGTTACGATCCTGTATACACACACACACACACACACACACACACACACACACACACACACACACACACACACACACACCCACACACCCACACACACGCACACACATACGCACACACACACATATATATATATGTATATATCTATATCTATATATATATATACATTTATATGTAAAAGGTTAACAGAAATAACAACACAATCGGTACAATATACGGAAGGGATATATTAGGTTAACGCTTGATATATCAGGAAGAGGGATTTTACGTTTCGGACGCTAGTCCTTTATCAGAAGAAAGAATGAGAAATAAGTTAGATTGAAGGGACGGGCGGGTTGGAATTGGATAAAATGTATTTAGATAAAATAACAGGTTCATTCGTGTTGACACCTCTTGCAAAACCGTTGGTGCTGGCGTTTTGTGTAAGATTTATTTATTAGAAAAGTGGATGGTGGAGCGCGTCTACCTGAAATGGAAAAAATACCGTGTGTGTGTGTAAATGTATATATATTAAAAAAACATACACTTAACATATATGTGAGACTAGTGGTTTCGGTGTCCAGTTATGGCCACCACTGTATATTGAAAAAGGCACTTTTCCATAATCAATATTGTCACATACATATTAAGTGTATGAGGTATTGTTTATACTAATACTTTCTCTTCCAACAGATTGACCACTGGTTTGCTTGGTCCCTGCTTAAACACACACGCACACATACACACATACATATATATATACATATATATATGCGTACTTATATACATACACACATACATATATATATATATAGAGAGAGAGATATACATATATCAGAAAAGCCCTGATGATTTCCTTCGAATGAAAAACGTATTGAGTTTTGTACTTGGGACTAACACACACACACCCACACATATGCATATTTTTATATATATATATATACATATATATATATATATATATATATATATATATATATATATATATATATATATATATATATATATATATATATATATATATATATATATGTGTGTATTTAACTAAAACAACGGATGGCTGAACTAGAATATATTTTTAAAACTCTAGTGATGCAACAAGACGATATATATATATATACATGTCAATGGCTAGCTACGTAAGTGAGTGGCGAGATCATCATTCGGATTGCACAATTAGTTAACCAATAAAAGGAATAACGGCAAACACAAACAGAGAATAGAGTATATAATTGATTCGGAAATGACCTGCGCATTCGGTGTTATAGTTGCTGTAGAACATCTCTGAATATTTAACTCCGTTTCTGTTCCAGCCATGGGATTAAGCATCTACGATGGAAGTGGTGCATAACGTAGAGTGCTTTTCGTAATGGTTAAATGAATAGAATAAACAGGTCTACCCATTGGTGAACAACACAACATATATATAAATATATAAATATATATATATATATATATATATATATATATATATATATATATATATATATATATATATATATAGTTAAAAGAATAGAGGTGTAACACACAAGTTATTATATATTGGTAAACGGAATAGAAAATGCTGACAAATTGTTCACAGTTGAAAAAATGGTTTAATTAGGAATAAAAGAGTATTAGTGATTGTATGGGTTAGTATTCAGTTGTGGTTTGAAGTTTTTAAGTTTTTACCGGTTGCGCATTTCTAAATGCTTTTCAAAAATAATTTTGAGATAGAGTGTCCGTGCTGTTTGCTCTGATCTGATTAGTTTTGGGAATTCTACCTGTTTTTATGTTAAAAAAGTGGCTCCAATTTGCAAAAATTCTTGTGGTCAAAACAATTTTGATTGGTCGGTAGAGGTCATGTGAATGTAAAAAATTGATTTTGCGCCAAGACTGTTTTTATGTT